>CP092090.1:27198567-27261067 GCA_029203775.1 Neoneuromus ignobilis | reverse complement strand
CAAAATTTGGTTAAAATACAATTAATTCCTGAAATAAGCTGGTTGAAGTGGTAATATTAAGTGTAACATTTCCACGGAAACACAGGGGAATAAAGCACACATATTAACATTTGTTTTTAACTTAATAAAATATTTAGAGAAACATTTAAATTAATACGTTAAATTTACGATGATGACTGTCTCTGTGTACACATTTATACGTGGTATGAACGTTTTAAAGACAATAAAGAAAATAGGATCAGGCTATCCTAAAACCGTGACCAACGACGAACTCAATGAAAAGGTGTGTGAAATTTTAGTAGTTGATTTGAATGTGACAACATGTAGAATGTTTGCCGAGGAGTTTAGAATGTCCAATATATACTATATGATATAATAATAAAAAAAATGAATAAAAGGTATGCGCTTGATTTGTGCCATACAAACTAACGGAAGAATAAGAAATTGCACTCGTTGATTACTGCAAGCACATTATTAAAATAGTAAATAATAAATTTTGGATTCTATCGTCATTGGGGACAAGACGTGATGCTTAAAATACGATCCTGAAACCAAGAGTCAGAGCCCATCATGGAAGTCACTAGGTTCACCGAAAGTAAAAAAATTGAGTTTTCATAAGTCATGAATGAAATCGGTGTTCATTTGTGTTTATGATTCAAAAAAAAAACAACATTCATCTCGAATTCGTTTTGGAAGGTGAAAATGTCACTGTTGAGTACTATTTAATTGTTATGGAGCGTTAGTAGCGGAGGATAGTAAAATTAGACCAAAATATCAATCATTGCTTTACACCAATTTTTGATCAAAAAGAAGAGTGCATCATCCAACATTTAACATATTCGTTGGATTTGTTACGGTGCGACTATTTTCTTTTCTCAAAAATGAAAATGGCGATAAAGAAATGTTGTACAATGATGCTGAAGTCATACAAACCATCGTAACGAAGATCACTTAAAACCACTAATCTATAATAAACATTGTCTACATAGAAGAGCATTAACATAGATTTTTAAACGTTTGATTTTTTATAACTTATTTACATCGTTAAACAGAAGCACGTTCGGAGGTCGACGAATGAAGCGAGTACGGGGTAGAGCCTCCTTGTATGCATATTTGTTATATATTTGACTTTTTAATATATATATATATATATATATATATATATATATATATATATATATATATATATATATATATGTATATATATATATATATATGTATATATATATATATATATATATATATATATATATATATATATATATATGCAAAGTTTTTTTATGAATGATTAAAAGAATACAGACAAAATCTTAAAGAATTAATCAATGTCTCGCAGAATGTAACATGGTAATTAAGTTATTGGAAAATATTGATATATATATATATATATATATATATATATATATATATATATATATATATGTTTGACTTATATTTTTAATTCGTTGAAAGGATTAATGTTCTCGTTTAATTGGTAACACGAAACGAATTGTCCGTTATACGAATTGGATAAAATAAACATATATAAATCGTAAATTTATCTCTAAAACATAAAATACATTACTGTTCACTTGTATGGATGAAAACTATTGCTAGAAAGCTTCCAATGCATGTAATCCAAAATACTGCATTGTGATATACGAAATAATCTAGAATTTACGAGCGAGACACGTATATCGTACACGACACGTTTGACGTACATCTTTCATTGTCTGGTTAGAGTTGTATATGTTTGACAAATAGAAAACTAGATTTTCTTGCGACTGTGTATCGTTCGTTCGCTAGGGTGGTTTAGATTTATTGGAGCAGTTCTGTCATGCACGGTTGGTACGAATGGTTGTGTTAATTGAAGTTGACGTTAATAATGCCTGAAGAGATTTGAAAATTGAGTAAATTAAACGACAATCTGTATTCAGCGTGCATAAGCTAATTTGTTTAATATGTTATTAATGATATTGAGAAACAAATGTTATGTTTAACTTTTTATTTTTCAAGAAAATGCACGAATTACACATAAATACGCACATTATATATATATATATATATATATATATATATATATATATATATATATATATATATATACACACATACACATATGAATATAATGCAATACAAAGTAATGTAATTTTTTATTTAATGTATATGATTTTTTTAAAAAATATAATTCACATGATATAGTCATTATAAATGACTATATAAAATAAATAATATAACCTTTATATTATAAAACGGGATAGATATATTAGAATAGAAAGTTCAGCCATTTGGAGACTTGTAATTTCAAACTATATTTTTAATTAAACAATATTTACTAATCTAAATAGATGATAGTCTGATGTGATATCTAGAGAATTGGGTGAAATAGAATTTCCAGTCCGATTCGTTCAATTTCTGTACATTTCTCGTACCAGGTGCGATTTAATAATGTCGTGATGGAAGTCATTTACGTTTGATTTCGATGTTCATGTGTCAAATCGCACATGACAATATTAATTATTTCAAATAACAATATAATTAATTCAGAATATTTGAGAAGTTCGTAATAAAATATTATTTTGTGATCTCATGAACAAATACACGTAAACAATTTTTAGTGTACACCTTGTGTTATACGATTAAATGTTAAATTCCTTATTTTCACTTAATTTTTGTAGTCTATCCATTTTTTATTTCTAACAGATGAATGATTTTGAATTTGAAGTATATATTAAAAACTGTTCCAATGCCTATAATGTATTCATGAATTAAATTTTGTCACAAGCTAAGCCATTTTATGTAATGAAATGTATTAATCCGACGAATTTCAAGATTTAAATGTAAACACGTATTTCTACATCATGGGCATCCGAAAGCATTTATTTTTTGAAAAAAAAACAGCTTAGAAATGTTATATACATTTCACGTAATTAAATACATTTCTCACTATTAAAAAATAATTTTGGTTTTTAGCGTTTCAAACATCTGTTAGAAATAGTTTCACCTGAAAGAATAAAAAATCGCACATACTTTTAAGAAAATCGGTGTTTTATAAAACATTCAGAGTATTTAATCTACAAGTTACGAATATTTTGATCTGGTAATTAAAGTATATGAGGTCTAAATAACCCCACATTAAAAAAAATAATCCGGAAATATAGGAAATAATCACAAGAAAAAAAATCAAAGACCGACAGTTAATAATGTATTCAATTGTATTACATTTTAAAAGTTTTTCATTTTTATTTTAAATAAATAAAACATTTTACTTATATAGAATTGAGTTTCATATACATTTTTATAAAATTATGTGAAAGTATATTTACATTTTTAACTCTTTCGTTTATTTGTAAATATATATATATATATATATATATATATATATATATATATATATATATATATATATATATATATATGACATAACTATTTAAATATCAACAAGTTATAAGAATATTTATAACAAACTTTTAATGTGTTGTTTTCGTTGCATTAATTTAATGTGTATTTTAAGTATAATTTAAAAATAAATTTTGTACAAATTTAAATTTCGTGCATAAACTAACTATAAAAATATTTTAAAATTAAAAAATAAAAAGGAATGAAAATAAACGATATTCAAAATAACAGTTCGACAATAAAGAACATAATAATTAATTCACATTTTCATTAAAGTTTTAAAGTCATTCATTAAAGTCATAAAAGTTTTATTAAAGTGTATTTAAGTTTTACATAGATATCGGATAATATGTTCCATTTTTGAATGATTCTTTGATTAACCAATTAGTATCAATTATAAGTTATTTTTATATTCAAATTAAGTTACTTATATAAACATTTAGTAAATTAATTTCTTTGTATGGACGTTATGTATGATACATGGCAGAACTCATTATGATTTAAAATGAAAATACACATTTAAGAAAGTGTAAAATGTTGGAATTATAAATAGTTTAGAATTTTAACTTATAAACTACTAAGCACAGCAAGTAATAAAGGAATCTAATTTATTCATCGATAAATAAATAATTACAAACAAGGATATATATATATATATATATATATTATATATATATATCAACAGACTAATGTTTTTGACTTTTTAAATACTTTTTTAATAAACATGACTTCGAATATCTGTTTAATTAAATATATAATTGTTTTAAAATGCCATTAATATATATATATATATATATTAAAAATATATATATATATATATATATATATATATATATATATATATTTAAAAAAAACACTTTTTCTAGACAGTAAAGGTTTGAAAAATAAAAAAAATAATGTGAAATATTGTAATAGCATTATAATTGTCGATTCTGTTATTATTTGTTCAACAATTTAATTTTTATACAAGCAGATTATTATGAACAGTTATAATTAAGATGTGAAATACGTAAGTAAAGAAAATTTAGTTCATAATTTTAATTTTTATTGATAATTGTTACAATGGATGTAAAATATTGTTTTATTAACAGCTTTTAAAATATCTGATTGTTTGTAATAGTTTCTATTAATTGTGAGTATAAATTAATAATATTCGCGATACAAAAAGAGATATTAAAAATAAAGTAATGACAAAAATTACTTATAATAACTACGAATTTAATAATTTATTTAACAATAATATTACAAGTATTTAAAATATTAAAAACTAAATGTATTCTAAATATTTATTGTTTTTTATCATTATTATTATTTTTAGTAAGCATAATAAAACAATAAAAATCGAAAATAAATTATATTCACAAATAGGAAAAAAGTATGACCTTACTGAATAGACAATTGCTAGTTAAAATTAATTTAAAATGCAAACATCGATGCATTAGAAAAAAAATAATTTGAATTTTAAATTAGGCAATAAAATACATTAAATATTAATATAAATAATTCATGCATATAATGAAATGAACGTACTTTTGTCAGTTATATCTATCGAGATTAAAATAATGTGTATATATATATATAGAGTAAATTAAATAATTTATTATTTACGCGTGTTTATTTCAATGAGTTAGTGATGATCTGATTGGATACCGGTTAATATAAACACCGGTTCTATTGAACGACTTTTTGGAATAAGGTATAAACATTGTTTATCATATTTGAGAGGGTCATATTATGTATTACTCAACGAACAATTTTATATTAAATAACAAACATTATCACTTACCTAATTCCTTGTAAGCTTCTTTGTATTGTGACAAATTATTTTGATCTAACCAAATGTCAACTTCAGTCATTTCAGTCGCAAAGATTTCATTCCACAAAAGAACACTTAATTTAACTAAACTAATAACACAAAATAGGCCTAAAATAGCTGCTATGATTAATTTGGCACAACGTGACATGTTTATATATTAAATTGTTATTTTTACATAATTAAATTGTCGAAAATTTTATTTTTTCGCCCTACAGGTGATTTGTGATGACATTCGTTTTCAATGCCATCTGCCTGTATGGGATCTGTACCACGCGAGTCGAATGTATCTATCACGTTCATTGTAAACATTTACGATATCGTGTTCTCGCTTCCGAATATTGATTCAGTTTTTTCCCAACAATAATACAATTAACACGATGAACAACAAATATATATATATATATATATATATATATATATATATATATATATATATATATATATATATATATATATATATATATACATATGTATGCATGAATAGAAAAATTATAAAATAAAAAATACTAAACGCATGAAATCTTAAAAAATGCTATAATATATTAAAACTACAAAGATTACATTCACATTTATTACTTTAATCAGACACATCAAGCTTAAATGACAAAACAAATTTCAAATACACATTGTCCTAACATTTATTCAAAACAATTACGTTTATTTTATTGAAACTGTGCTTAAATGTGGGGGTGGTAAAGGCACAAGTTGGAAAATTGTAATAAAAAATCATATATACATGAAATACTTGGTATTAAAATGTTTAATATATGAATGTTTTATGCGTAGCATTCAATGCTATAAATTAATTATCAACTCAATATTTAGGAATGTTATTTTTTTAATAATTAAGCAAAGAATTAATTCAGTGCTGATGACTAGATTCAAAAAAGGCTAAGTATTTGCATACTACATAGTAAATAATTATCTTAATTGTTTAGAAAACTTAAATATAAAAATGTGTTAGAGGGACTTTTTTTATCTTTAGATTGGATATGTATTCTATATGATGAAAGAAAATGACAGGTTACATACATTTCATATACAGTACTAACAATTATTGAATTTTTAATTTTAGCAGAAATTTTAATAAAACTTAGATGTAAAAATATTTAGAAACCAATAATAATATCATGTAAATAATTTTTAATTCATATTTTACCTATTATTGCACTCTGCCATTTTCTAAATATAGTTCAATAATTTGCCAGCAAATATTGATAACATTTTTTAATATAATATAAAATATTAGCAATACTTAATAAATAAGCTAAAATTATGTTTATATATTTAAACATGAACCACATTATCATAATAGGCCGTTAGTTTTTTTTTGTTATTTAATTAATAAATTAATAAAATTATTATACAAATAAAGAATATTAGTTCAAATTACACATATTTTTAATATGCTTTTTACTGATAGAATACTACATAGATTGTTAAAAATTTAATATTTTTTTTATTAAAAATCATTTAGTAGTAAAAGTATTTTTTAAAAAAAAGAAGAGTACATTTAATAAAATATTGTGCTTGAAAAATACGAAACATGTTATTTAATTATTTTTTATCAAATGCAGTTCTTCTACAATTTTATTTCAATAAACATTGATAATTACTGCAAATTAAAAATTATTTTCTTTTTGTTAAACATTTCAATATTCTAAGAATATTGATTTACCTACATTTTACATTGAAAAAATAATTATCCATTAAAATTTCAAATGAGTATTTAATGGTGTTATTTCAAAAATATGCCTTGATTTGTTTAGAAAAATCACATATTCCATCAGTTGATTTCTAATAAGTGGCTAGTAAATAGATAACAACAATTAGAGTAACAATTAGCAACAATCACTTATAGCGACATTGACTTAACAACCTATAAAAGATTATACACTTACATCATAACACGAGGTCAGGTTTAAATATTAGATTTATAAGAAAATTTAGACTTAAACCTATTAAAAGTTTACAATGTTACTTAATAAAAATTACAATATTAACAAACTTAATAATAATCCTAATATAAGAAACAAACATTAAAAATAAATTAAATGTATTCTGTGTACATATGCATGTGTGTCTATGTATATATATATATATGTGCCTGTATGTATGTATGAATGGTGTGAAAAATAGTTGTTTTCAATAAGGTACTTTAAAGATATTATATTCTTTTATGACAAAAAACAAGCAACTGAAAAATGTAATTAAAAGAAAATCACAATATACAATAAACAATAATGAAATGATAGTAAATTTATAATTTAAGGGAAATAAAATATTTATAAATTATTAAAAACACAAGTTTAATATTTAGCAACAAAATAATTATTTAAAAAGTACAAATGATTTCCTTGAACACACTTCAAATGCCTGTTTATGTACTAAGAAATTATATATTTATATATATTTATGAACATTTATTAAATATCAATATCTAAAATAAATATAATTGCACCCTTATATTAGAACTAAAAAGATAGAGATTGAATAACTCCATGTTATGTTAAATATCTTGTACGGGATAATATCAATCGTTCGAATGTGTACAAATAGATGTATATCTACATACATTTAGTTTATACATACAACTACAAATAAATTAAATTTGTTTCTAAAAACATTGGATACTACTGTCTACTTTCGGTACACTGTTACTTTACGATTGGTATATATTTACAAACAATAAATTTCTAAATATTTAAAACACAATTCATAAAATAGTCTATTTATTCTACTATTTATAATTATGTGGAAAGATACAATATTGCCATTATGAAAAATAAATGTACAAATCAAGTTTAACTCATCCATTCTATTTGATATTGAAAAAAATGTTTCAAAAGTAATACAGTGAATTTAAATTTAGAAAACATTTAAGTATAAACACTTATTTTTGTAAAAGAATGTATATATGTGTGTATATATATATATATATATATATATATATATATATATATATATATATATATATATATATATATATTCTATATTCAAATAAAATGTGATATTACAATAAAAGAAAAATTTCATTTAAAAATTAAAATCTTCAATTACATAAAAATAAATTATCTATATGGTGCAAACATCTATTAAAGATAAAAAAGTATGATGGATTTAAAAGAGGTTTAAAATAAAGATTAAAGTAATTTCATTTAGAGTTTTTTCAAATATTCTGATTGCACATAGAAGTTCTCATATACTATCACAAATAATACAACAAACATCAAATCATTTGCAAAACAAATACTATCTATTCACTATTTATTTATTGTTTTCACATGTTGTGAGTAACGACGATCAATAACAATAATTGATTTAATATTTTTAGAAAATAATTTTTAGTATAAAGTTAGCTAATGCTGTCAGTGTTTCTCTTTGATTGTCAAAAAGGTAAATATATATTCAATCTTTTTCCAAATTAATAAGCATTTTGTTCATAAGATTTTTGTATCATATTTATTCAATCAATGAGGAAATTTCTCCAAGAATTAAATATTTATTAAAATTTATATTCTATTTGTTAAATATTGTTGATGATTTTAGAAAAAATGAATCGATGGATCATTGATAAAATATTCTTTAATTCAAAGCTACCTGTCATCAAAATTCTATGACACTTCAGTCTATATTGCGGTCATTGTTACCAAATCTGAATGCATTATACAGCAAGAAAGTTTTACAATATGGCAAATTTCAGTCATTATTATATTGCCCTGTGTATCCATACATAGAAGTAGGCAAATATGTCTGTTTAAATAATCAGACATATTAAATTCTGTATGCTTAATTAATTACGCTAATTTGTTCATGTAGTAGTAGCATTTGTTTGCATTTGAGATGAAGATGTACAGTTGGATTCTGAATCGACTCTGGCATATCGTGTTTCAAATTCTCGAGTTAATGCCGTTCTTGCCTAGAACAATTTCATCTTATTAAGTTTTATTATATATATATATAATATATAAATTTTATATAATGTGCGTTTTTATTTTGATTTTTTTCTCACTTTTTTATATTAGTTTTTTAAAATAAATTATTGATTTAAATTAAGCTATCAATTTACCTTCAGTCTGTATTCTTGTAAGGAATTCAAAACAGCCTCATGCTGACGCTGTAATTCTTCTTTACGAACTTCAAACGCTTTTGCAAGTCGTACTCTTTCAGTTACTCCTCGTTCAACAACTGAACTAGCAACTTCTCTTTTCACTCTCACTAATTCATCTCTATCACGATGAACTTTTGCTAAGGCTTTTACTTCACCTCGTCTTGATGCTTGTAACCGCCGCATTACAGCTGCAGTTTCCCGTTCAAGTTGGTCCTAAAAATTGATTATTTTAAATGAAATTATTATTTTTATCTTTACTTTTATTAATTGTTTTATTTATTTTCAAATTTTCTTACTCTCAATGTCTTTAACTGTGCACTTTGCGATTGTCTTAATACTTTTTCTGCAGTATTATAAATTACATCATGATATCTTTCTCGTAAGTCTTTTTCTTGAGTTACATGCTCCCTGTATGTAGCTAGAAGACGTTCTGATTGACTTCGAGGTAAACCAGGTTTGATTTCAGATTCACCTTCACTCGTTTCCCCACCTGTCATGTCGGTAGCGGAAGTATTTCTTTCATTATCGCTTGAAAATAAGGCTCTGAAATAAAAAAATATTTCAGTTTAAAAATATATAAATAAATAAAAATATGAATTCATCAACACTTACATATTTTTACTAGACAAGCGTTTCACAAGTTTATGACTCATATAAAATTTAGATCTCTTTTCAGCTCCAAATTCTCCTGATTTTTGAGTTTGTAATCTCATTTTTTCTTTTTCATGTTTCTTTCTAAGTGCTTCTAGTTTTTTATCTAATTCAGTTCTTTTTTCTTTTACTAATTTATTATCTAAAATCTTTTCAAGAGGTTCTGCTGTAATTTCTTCAGTTGTTTGAGATTCCGTTGATGGTTTGGTTTCAACATTTTGTTCTGCAGTAAGTCCTGTTGTTGTATTAGAAGTATTTACTTCTTGATCAGAATCAACATTTACATCAACAGGTACGGCTCCTGCTGAAATAGATCTTCTTTGAGCCGGTGATCCATTTCCTGTATTTTCAGCTGGTAAACGGATCATCGAATCTTTTTTTTGTTCTTCTGATTCTGTTGGTTCCATATCATCAGTTAGAACAGAAAGTTGTTGGTCTCTTTTTTCTAGTTCACTTTGGTACTTTATAGGATTTGCTAAGGCTTCTGCGAAATCCGCAAAAACATCCGGAACAAAATCTTTTACGACGATAAGCAAAAATAATGACACTAACGGTAACGGTTGACCCAGTTCTGTTCTTAGCGTAACGTGGCGATATCCTGGACATAATCCAACCACTGGAAGAACTCTATGTCCAATGAATTTTCCAGAATCTTCATAAGCAGCGATTCGGATCGATGCCAATTCTGGCAAAACTACTTTTTTGAAAACAAAAGGTTCTTCATCATATAAAGGATTAATACCATTATTGGGAACTATTTTAGTACGAAACTTTTTTCTAACTGTGTCAGCTGGTAAACCGTACATATCCACTTCCACATAAGTTCCTACACGTTTGTCAGTTAAAAATTGACCTGATATCACAGTTATGCTTACAGTTCCAGCAATAATCCCATCAACAGTTGATTCAGCAAAGGGATCCAATCTTCTGTCTTTTCTTCTCATAAATTCTGGTTTTAAAATGTAGCCACATCGGAGATTATATTCGAATATTCCTAAATTTAACTGCATCGCTAGGTCGAGAGTTTGATAGTTAAGTGCTACTAGTTGACATCCAGCATTCCAGAACACTTGAGGCATAAAATTAGATGAATCAAATCTTGTACCAGCTGGATACACTCTACTCAATTGGTGTTTATTGTAATTAACAAATTCTATAGGGCGTTCTTTTAATAAAGTCGTTGCTTGCTTTTCATCAAAAGATGACATTTCATAATGTCTATTTTTCTCTAGAAAATTAATATTCACATTGATTTTTGCAAAAAAGTAAATATTTTCTAAAATTATTTCAATATTAACACAACTTACTTTCAGAATTTTCAAAACTAGAAAAATGAACAGGCTGTATATAATTCACTAATGCAGATATCTCTGCTCCTGCTTCTGTTTCTTTTGCTGCAGCTTTATGATCAGTAGGCACTACTACTCCTACAGTTGGTACATCTTGTTGTAAAACTTCAATTTCAGGCCCTTCTGCTTCTTCTTCACTAGAGGTTTCCTCTTCTTCTGTTCCAGTTGAATCTTTAGAACCCTGAAGATATATTAAATACATATGATTTTTTTATTATGAAATAAATAATTATTTCCAAATTAAAAAGAATAATACAGTAAAAAAGAGTAACTTTATATTTATTTTATTTATTAAATAATTTTATATAAACTAATTATTTTATAACAGAATATTTTGAGATTACTTCATCAAAATATCGAGTTTAAATATAAGAAAAAAAATAACTGTTACTTACTTGTCTAACTTGTAATAGAGGTGCATGATGAGGTACTACTCCATTACCTGTAGCTTCAATATTTGGAGGAATATCTTGAGCAACTGCTGCAGGCATTGCTGAGGCAATTCCTGTAGCTGTTTTTTTATGGTGATGGTGATGATGATGTTTTTTCTTATTTTTAATTAATATTTTGCATTTAAGTAAAGACGGTGGCGGAAGTGGAGTGCCTGTATAGAAATAAATTTAATGTTAATAACGTTATTTTATCGTTTTATTAATTACTAAAAAAGCTTTACTAATTACCTGCTTCCAATTTATGAGCTTCTAATGGTTTATCTAATAACATATCACCAAAAATATCTCGACAATAATTAGCAATTTTCGCTTGTTGCCTCGGATTACAATGATTTTCGAATGATAAAACAACTGGAAATTGCGATGTTTTAAAAGCACTTTCTGCTATAGCTTCAAGTACTTCACGAGCTGATATTTCAGGAACAAAAGTATACCCATGAACTATCACGGGTTCTTCTGTTTTTCCATTCCAAAAATCAAGTTCAACACATCTGTTCAAATCGATAAAATTTATGAATTAAATAGAAAATCAAACAATAATCAACTTGGAATATAATTTCAAAAATTAATAATAAAATATATAAACTTCATTCTCACTATAAATAGAATGTGAGATAAAAATATAAAAAAAAATTATTTATACATAAGTTATATTTTAATTGATAAAAAATACAAAAAAGAGTATATGAAAATATTATTAAATTTAAAATTACGTTAAAATAAATTTAACAAATTACTACTTTAACGATTTTCGTTACTTAAAAATTTGCACAAACAGAATTAAACATAAATTAAAAACATTTTTTTTTAATTTAAATCATCACATTTAATAGATAGACATCTCGAGCAGCTGAATGTTCTAATATTGAATATTTTATAGATAAACTTACCTACAACCTGCTAATAAACACTGTCTATAAATTTCGACACTTGATTTTCCTGTTAGTTGATGTCCAGTCAGGTAAGTATTGTGCGATGAGTTGATGAAATAATGAGCGAGTGGTTGGTCCATGTCATCGCACAGATCCAGTTTATTCACAGCCATGATACTGTTGTCTTCAGACATGAGAAATCGCAGGAATCCATCAAAACTGAATTGGCCGCGTTGTGCGTTATATTTATTTGGCTCATATTGACAAATTATATCTTTTGCGCGAGCCGTATTAGCGTAAGGGTACAATATTTCATTTAAACGGGGATCTCGTTGTGTTTTATTTATGAATTCGACTAATTGTGCTGCAGACATGAGGCGTCGTTTCGATGTGCCCACCCTAAAATATACATTACTTTTATGAGAAAATAACTAAATTATCAGCCAAACAGATGCAATAAACAAATAAATATATTATACTTATTGATAATGCATCAATACATTGATATGGAAAAGTATAAAAATATAAATATAATCAAAAAATAAAAATAATAAATATTGAAAAATAATGAATTGGTTTTATTACTGCATATTAAAATATTATTATCATATTAAATCTAATTCGATTTTTTTATATTTCAATTTTAAACGTTATTTTTACAAAATGTAATATAAAAAATAAAATAAATTAAAAGATATATAATAGAAGTTTAATAACTTTTTATAAAATATGAATTTGTAGATTTTAAGTAAGTCACAATAAAAATGAAATTACATACATAAGTCGTTGAATAAATAATTACTTTTTTATTTATTACTGAAATTTAACATATCCAAATGTAAATAAAATATGGATGCCTACAATTTTTTTCAGAAGCATATATATATATATACGTACAAAAATCTATATCAAGAATATTTATAGTTTTTCTTAGGATATTTTGGTGGTAATTATTATTACAATTCAATATAACAGAATATGATTTATTTAATGTTAATTTAGTACTATCTTTTTTTAAAACATATTGTTTCAATAGATTTTCAGAGATAAAAAACATAAACATAAATACCAATTCTTTTGGAATAAATGTTTTATCAAATTAATCTATGCATTAATCAAATTACCATATTGTATTAATTTTTAACTTTGTACTTACAATTCGTCAAACACTCTCTCAACTTCTGTGCGTTGTGTAAGATTCTTGTAAAAATTGAAAAAATCTTCGAACTGAAATTTCTGAGCACCGACACTATCATTTTTGCCCGAAGGAAGACCAGATATATCCAATGCTTTTTCAACTCTTTTTCTATCTTCTTTGTTTTGCGCAAACATTTTAATTATACTATAAATCGAAGGAAGATTCATATAAATCATTTGCATGAATTAATATAAAATAAATAGGGGAAATAAACCGATTATTATTGATACATTTATAATGTAATTTTTCATATGTAAATTGATAGAAAAGTGATTTAATTTTTTATTGATCATACGCAGAAAAAAAATTAAAACTGAAGTAAATATTTCTTTTTAAGAAATGGGTTAGCTTGAGAAGTTTTTTACGAATTATTTTTTGAATAAATATAACATTATAAATAACATCAAGAAATAGATAAAAAAATATTTTAGAGTTTTATAAAATTTGCAGGAGGTTATTTTTTATATAATAAAATCAGCTATTTAATTGGTATTTTGTTTAGTAAACTTTAGAAAAATAGAGATGTAATAAATTATGTTCAGATGGATATTAAAATTGTAAAGAATATAACGTAACTTTTATGTACAATTCAACTACAATACATTATGTTAAAAATGTTTTATATTAAATAATTTTTTAAAATTAACAGCTTTCTTGTACAGTTATTATAAAATATAATTTCTTATTGATATATAATCATGTTTTTATTATTTGTAAAAATATAATAATTTCATGGACGCTATTCAAAAATAAACGTGTTTTTAATATAGTGCTATTTTTATTAATAATAATCGAATTAAAAATTAATTCCTGTACTCGAAACTCTATGTTATTTGTAATCTAAGGTTCTGATCACTGATGTCTAAACAACAAATCAATTTGCTCAATAATCGGTTTCAGTTTCCCCTTTTATACTAATTATACTGTATTTACTTTTTAATTGGAATTTTCTCGGATTTATCCATCGTGAGTGAAAGCTTTGTGTGCGCTTTGAGAAGATACATACTTGTAGGGCCATTCAGCTGAGTTAAATTGTATGCTAATTGTAGTAATTCGTCAGTCCATAACTGGAAATAAAATTGACAGTTACATTCCTGCTATGTTTGTTTTAAACAAAGCACGAGTGAAAGCTTTATATTAGTGGATTTTAATAATGACTGCGAGAATATGTACCATTCGTTTCTGTTTATCTATGTTTGTACAGAACGAAATTTGTATAAAGATTTCATACGGAAGCACTTTTTTTAATGGAATGAGTTTCATATAGCTTATATAATAATTTTATACATTAAACAGATACAATTTGCATATTCTTGATTATAAATAAACGTATGCACACAAATGTATATAGGTGTGAAAATATTCAAATCGTGATGAATAAAATACATTATATTCTACAGAAATTTCAATAAATCGTAGGTTATAAATATATACTGATAAACAAAATGAAGTTTATTGTTTATATATATATATATATATATATATATATATATATATATATATAAGTATTTTAAATAAAGTAGTACAGATAATTTATATATTTTGAATGCACAAACGAAATTCAAATTAAATAAATGAAAACTATTTTCAGATTATAAAGATATAATGATAAGTATGAATATTTTTTTATTATATAAAGAATAACAGATTTTATCTTACCTGTGCTATTTCTTTTCGTGTCGTACAAAAGTTTATGAAAGATAGATTGACAAAATCAGAACCGCAACAAACTGTGACCGTCTTCTCTTCTAGTGTATCTTGGGATCCCATCGTTACGATTTGTCGAAGTTTTGGATCCTGAGGACGAAAATGATTTATTATTAGAAGTACAAATATAAAATACTACACAAATATTTTGGAATTATTAAAAAAAAGTTGTCGATTAATTAATATAATATTTATAAGATAATAACAAAAATATATATATT
Source organism: Neoneuromus ignobilis (assembly GCA_029203775.1). Taxonomy (NCBI): domain Eukaryota; kingdom Metazoa; phylum Arthropoda; class Insecta; order Megaloptera; family Corydalidae; genus Neoneuromus; species Neoneuromus ignobilis. Next base: position 27,245,312 of record CP092090.1, on the reverse strand, counting down.
TTAAAATAATGTGTGAATTTTTATTTGTTATGAACTTAGTTCGTTAATCATATACATTTTATTTGCGTATTGATTGTATTGTCGAGTTTTATATAAAAAAATACTATTTACAGTTTATATACATATATATATATATATAAATATATATATATATATATATATATATATATATACATACATACACACACACAATCGATTGGTGGTGTAATGGCTAGTATCGCCAACTGTTATGCGGGAGAAATGGGTTTTATTCCCAGTGGGAGATATAAGGAAAACGGGGCTTTTTAGTAGAAGTGAAGGCAATCAGTTTAATTCTCACCAACTTGTCTGGTCAGTATGGTGTGTTTGGCCAAATACCAGAGAATGGTAAGCTTATACGATACCCCCACCTCTCTCTATATATGCAATTTTGTAAAAAGTATATCAAAATAAATTATCAATTATGTTTATTGGTTACAAAAAAATGTATAAAAACGAAGTTGAGCAAGTAAAGAAAATATACGGAAGTTTTTATTTCTGTATTTTGTACATTTCTGTATCTTTATGGAGTATTGGGAATAAGATGATTTTAATCAATAAAATGTTTATTTTTCTTTTTATGAGATATGATTACGTAGTAGTGGTGAAAGTACAATTTTTCATAGTTCTCAAATTTGGAATGTTTTTTATTCAAATATTTAAAATTAGTCCCTTCATCAATGTTATCTTTAAAATGAAATTCAAAGAAGTGACAATAATTAAGTATAGATTGTTCATTATTGGAATTTCAGTTGTCGAATTTAGTCTTAATTGTAGGTGTATTACAATTACATGCATATAACAAAATTATCTGGATTTACGTTATGAACAGATAATGTAATTTTGGAGAATCAGAAATATTAATTTTTATATACATTTTTAAATTAACCATAAATATTTTGAGTATTCATAAAAATATTGATGTATGTATGAGTATATATATATATATATATATATATATATATATATATATATATATATATATATATATATATGTATGTATATGTATGTATAAGAATATAAAGTTTTATCCTCGTCAAAATTGAAGATTAGTGGAAAAAGCATAGCACATAAAATATTAACGTGAAATACAGTAATCCCTTCAGTAGGCGACTCCGATTATGAACGATTTGACTTTTTTCGAAAAAAATGACACGTCGTCTATACACCTCCATCCCATAACAAAACGAGCAAAATAAGATATGCGAAAACCGCAATATATGTTCCGTCCTGTAATGATTTCCAGGCACGTACGTTCTGTAAAGCCGCTTCTTAAATGCGGGTCGAACTGTGCAGGTCTGTTGTCGCCTGTAGAACGTGATCCTAGTCAACAAAAAAATGTGTGCCGGGAGTCAATTACTCCCACCAATAGCATTCATTTCGTTGTATGGTCCAGCATCAACTTACACACACACATGGATATATACATACATATATAGATACATACATACATACATATTTTATATATATATATATATATATATATATATATATATATATATATATATATATATATACTATTCTTGTTCTGAATAGAGTCGCCCTGAGCTACATCATTTATTGCATGTGTACAATAGAGGTATGATTTAAAGAAGTTTCACCATATATATATATATATATATATATATATATATATATATATATATATATATATATATATATATATATATATATGAATTAGAGTAAAAATGCATTCTATTGTCAAGTTTTTATGCAATCCGAACACGTTTTGATTCATGGTCGAGGGTCGTATCAAATCGATTGGTTGATTCAATCGTCCGTAGTCGAATCTTTTTTGTTCTGGTCAATGGATATCTCGAGCACACGACCGAAATCTATGACTTGTAACATCCGTAGTGACAAACACGTAATATATTTCCGGATAAGTTATTTCTTTATTATTATTATCTACATTTAGAGATGTATTCGGCACTCTAAGATTTATAAATGCGAACGAAGTCTTACTTTCACAAGAATGAATTATTATTACCTCATTAACACCATAATATATTATAAAATGTTCAATAATCATTTATTATTATATATTCGTCATAGTTTTAAAATAAACAGAAGTCTTCTTTTTACGTTTGTTTCGTTATATTTTTTTCAACATAAATAAAAAGCTTCCAAATAAAAAAAAGAAATAAGTATGAGTAACGATGAGTACAATACTCTATAGCAGTACTTTGATGCTTGAAATGTAGAGAATGTTTGTAGTTAATAACGCTATAAAGTACTTCTGACATGTAATAAAACAAACATTAAAAGCAAGTGACAAACAATAGTGTGAATAGGTTGCTTCTTGCAACAATAAAGTTAGTAATAATTTGCGAAAATGATACTTAGACAAGATTTGTTTACTTTAGGATATTTAATGTTAACACTTTTCCTACACATTTAAAAATGAGGAAGTTATTAACAATAACTAAAAAAATATTTTTTTATGTTAAATTTGTTTTAAATAAAAATAGTTAAAACGTTATTTTAAATGAAATTTTTATAAAATAATTGATCAATAGTTTTTTGTAGATAATAAGAGTTATTTAGTAATAGGAAGATTAATATATTTATTACATTTTACTGCCTTCAGGTAATCTATACATCAAAAATTAAATAATCGAAAGGTTATAAAAATTAATATTTTTTTAGCATAAAAAAGTAATCACTTTTAGTATAAAAGGATGAATTGATAAACTTTCCATATTTTTGGAAATATAACAAAAGATATCAAATGGGTATACGACAATACAAATTTGTTTATATGTTATAACAAAATTAAATATTGTATATATATATATAATGAAAATAATAATAATAAACCTACTTAGGATAGAAAAAAGGGTTTGTAATAAGGAACAAGGTTTTACTTTTTCGATTCTTATTCGCAATCTAATTATAAAAGAACTTCATTGAAGAATTTAGTTGTTAGTTTTAGAATGAAGAGCATTTCAAGTTTGAATAACTTAACTTTCACTATTTTTTTTTATTTTTTAAATTTGATTTTTAGTGCGCTGTCAATCTTTCCTTAAGACTATATGGTATTTATTATTCGAATAAATTATTTTCGGGTATAAACAATTTAAATAAATGAATTTCTACATTTTTTAAAAGTTGGTATATTACACTCTGGTAAGTAAATGTTTATAGATTATATATATGCCATTGATAATAGGTGAAAAAAAAATGTATATCAAAAAAATTAAAAACTTTGAATGAAAACAACAAATTATAAATATATTTAATAATAATTATATTAAGTATAAGATTTTAAAGTAGTTTGTTTGTAATGAAATTATTTTTGTAAAGTTTTAAAGTTGTGAGTGGAGTTATAATAATAAAAAATATATACGCATTCTGCAATAATTTATTAGATAAGATTTTTCAGTCTTATATATGTGTGTATATGTATATATATATATATATATATATATATATATATATATATATAATATGCATATATGTATGTGTGTTTGTATGTATGTAAATTTTAAAGTAGTTTCAAGGTGAATTTTTGTTAATATTAAACATCCAGTAAAATGATATCTAGCAACAGGAAATTTCTTCACTAATATTCATGTCGTCATTGCGCAGACTAGTGTCGACTGTATCCTTTTTCTTCAAGTATGTAATTTGTCTCGTATAATTTTGACTTCCTTGAAAAAGACGTAATATAAAGTGGAAAATATCCCGCAGCTGTTTATCACATCTATCACGTACAACACCTACACACTAGCCAGAAATTCATTCATAAAATTCAAGAGTTATAAGCGTGCGTGTCTTAATCACTATTTATTGTAATATAATCGTTTTGTGTTAAATACATAATGTAGATACTTTTAAAAATTAATTTCAGATTTCAAAAAACAAGTGTTGGATTTATTTTATGGCATTAAAATCAGAATATTATTAGAATTAATACTTAATATAAACATTTTTTATAAATTTTATTTACACAGACATAGATGAAAAAGTTCATAGGTGCAATAATTGTATATTTTTTTAAAAATTAAAAAAAACACCTTATAAGATAGATTTGATTGAATGTAGAACGTATTAATAAAATTGTATTTAAAAAAATATTATTGTTATTTTATTCATTAAAAATATATAATCTAATTAAAAATTGAAAGTTATATTTATGAATTTTATCCTAAGATATTTATTTATTGTTTTATAATTATTATTTTATAGAGATTATATGCTTTGAATATTCATTGTTCTCATAGAATTGTTCACTTGGTAAAAATATTACATTTAAGTTTGAATATTAACTATCATTATTTATAAAAATATATAAGTTTTTGACTTCTTAATAAATTAGTATATTAATCATCTATTTAAGTCAATTCAAATGTTTGGTTCAAGTATAAAATTGATATTCGTTGTCAACTATAATAGAATTATTTATATAATTTAAGTTGAAAACATGACACATAAAAATGGATATTCATAAATAATGACATTATCATTGATAATTATTCGAGCATATATTATTTCTAATGCGTATAAAAATTGTTATTTTTTAAAAAAAGTGACAAATCTGAATTTGTAATTATATAATACAAATGAAAGCACATTTCATGAATGTATATGCATTTAAAAATACCAAAAAGAACTATTAAAAATATAATACTGGTTTTTGTGTTCATAACATAAATTTGAATAAAAACTAACCTAATTACAGAATTTCTTAAAATTATCAAAAGAACTACAAGTCGTTTGACGTTTAAAACGTCAAGAGAGAATGTATTTCGTTTATTTTCCGTTATTTTTATTTATTATTATTTTTAGTAGGAAACATATATACACATGCACAAAAATTTCTTCTCTGTAAGAAATACCACTTTTTGGTGTAAAGAAGTCTGTCATGAAAAATGTATCAGTGACAGTTGACGTATATAGAACTCGACAAACTCTTTCTCACTTACTATTTTTCGCACAATTCCAAATATAAAAAGATTCAGTGACGTGGGAATTATTTTTGAAAAAGGGATGTGATGCACTGATGCGTAAAATAATTTTGAACGGCCGAGATATGAATGGTAAACGATATACGTATGTACATTATATATATATATATATATATATATATATATATATATATATATATATATATATATATTTAACATACATTTTCAATGAATTCTACAGATATTCTTGAAATAAACTTAACTATAATATTACTGAATAATACGTATTTTTGAAAAATATATTTTATTAAAAATAATAACGAGTTGTTAGTATTTAATATATACTCGTATATATAAGATCTTATGGTAAACTAGAGCAAGATAAAAGTAGCATATAATAAATTTGCAGATTAAAGGAAAATCGAATTAAAGAAATTGAAATAAAAGAAGTTCAAAACTATGTGTTATATTTATGACAGCTTATTAACAAAAAAATATATAAATAAAGTGGACAGGAGAGCAAAATTCAGAATTCAGAAAAAAAATTATAAAGTGAAATAATCTTCTATGTTTAAAAAAAGGATATATGTTAAGAATAACATTTAAAGACAAGATAAGAAACAAGTGGATTCGACAACTAACAAAAGTTAAATACGTTATAACAAGAATATCTTATAAAATATCTTTCTCTTTTATTTTAAATTACTACTTTTGTTATTACTGTTTGTAATTTATATTTATCCTCGTATCTTATGTATTATTTTCTACTCTTTTATGTTATACCTAATACTATTGATATATTTTTTATCTCTTTATTGATTTACTACTAATAAAATATATTTTTCTTTAAAAAAAAACGCTCTTTGAATTTTATTCGGAAAGATAAGATTGTTTTAAATAAACTTTTTTTCATTTTGAATTTTTTTGAATCATTTTTAATATATGTAGTTGTTTGAATGAAATATATACACAAGATTCATACATATATTTTAATTGCAATTGAGACAATTAAAGTAATAGAATTACAAGTATTAAATTATGATTCGTATGTTTTATATTTTCTGTCATACATAATTAAACATACAAGTAGTGAAATAAATTGAATATTTATTATATCTGCAGTGATAATAATTACGATTGTATTTTATCATTAAATATAATATTTAAAAATACAAAAATGTATGTTAATTAGACTTCATAAGCGATTTTCCACTTTAAAGTTATGTAAATGGCTTAAAAAATGATAAATATTTATGTTCAAGTACGAAATACTAAACTATGTTCTATTATCTACAACTTATCAAAGGAAATGTTGAAGAACAGTTTTACAACACTCAAAGTAGGTTTATATAATAGTCAGCTCACTGAAACTAGAATTACTTTACAAGTAAGATTGTTATTTGTAAGAAAGCATTAAAAGCTCGACATAATATCCACAGTCTAAAGAAAATTTCGTTAACTATGAATATTTGTTGATGTTTCTATTTAGTTTAAAATTTGAATGATTAACATTTATTATAACAAGTATTATTGTTTAAAAAATAATTTAATATATATATATATATATATATATATATATATATATATATATATATATATATATATTATAAATATCGGCGACTACAGTATTAACATTTTTCGATATTCGCAGAAATTGGTAAAAATGTTTATATCATCGTTTATGATCAATATTTTTATTTACAAATAATTTAAAAAATGTTCATTAAGGACATAATTTATAGATATATTTTAATGAATGTATATTAAAAATCAATACAGTAGAAGTAAGGCAAGATATTTGTTATTTAATAATTTTTATTAATAATATTTAATTGCTTCTAAGAGAATAATGAAAAACATAAATGTATATATTTTAATATGCACTGATAGTAACAATACCTAGAGAATAATCAAAAATTAAATGTTTTCAATTGCATTCTAAATGATTTTTACAAATTATATTTTTTATTTATTTCATAGACATAATAAATTTAATATATTATATTTTTTAACACGTTCGTGGACAGTAAAAATTTCAGTGAGCTGCAAAATAGACAGGCGATTTTTTTTAAATTAATTGTGATATCCGAAATTCGATTAGATACATTTTGTAAGAGTAGTCAGAATATTACATTTTAATTGTTATATACAATTAATTAAAAAATTAAGGATATATAAAATTAAATGAATAATAATTGGCTTTAAAATTTGAATGCTATAGCATTCATGTCATTCTGCATCACAATGAAAATGAATGCTATCAGCTAAAAAAGATATAAGTAATAAATATCCACTGTATGATTTATTTGACATAATTACATCATTTTAAGAAAAAATAATTTCAAAAAATATTGTTAAAATGTACGATGAAACTAAATTGACTTTTTGTTCATGTAATTATTGTAATATCTGTATATTAGTGAAAGCTAAAATACGTAGCTATTGATTACAAAGCGTTAATTGAAATAATTATCGAGAAGGTAAAATATTGTGAATATTATATATTGAACATTATATTTACATGCCAAACTCACAAAGGTTTTATTTATTAACCATTTGAATAATTTCCGTTTAAATGATTTTTATTACAATTTTCATATAACTAAATATTTGATTGCACATTTTTTTGGCCAAATGTGATCACGAATCATTCATATTTTACTATAATAAATTGAAATGTAAATATTATGTAAATATGTTTTTTTTCTGTTTATTTAAGTATTACCATTAATTAAATATATATAGAAATATATGATAATAACAGTACCATTAACTTTCTCTTGTTCAATGTTAAATGGAGAATTACATGCATGTACTCATAATAATCAATTTGTTACTTCAAATATATACAGTATCTAATAAAAGTGTTTGTATAATTGAGAATTAATAGGAAATAACTTAAAAAATTGTGAAAGATTATATATTTTTCTTGTAATTATTAAAGTGAATGTATAATTATTTGCGGATAAATACCATTGTTAATTTTTATAATTTTTTAAACAACAAAATAATACAAGATTTATGAAATTGAAAACACCTACATAACCTGAAATTTTTATGAAGTTATTATTTGCAAAATTTGCTTAATGTTTATTACATAAATATATACAAGTTTTAACGTTATTTTTCGTTTTCCAAGATTTATAATATTTTTTTAAAATTTCAAACTGTATGAATATTTTCGAAAAATCATTTATATATATATATATATGTACGGTACGAAAAGAGTTGACATTTTTTACGCTCAACGCTTTATATAAACACATATATGATACCGATTTTTTCTCAAGTGCCTAAAATTAGCTATAAAACGAGGAATGTGTCTGTAAAGAATTTTTATTTTAAACCGTTGTTTGAAATAAAACAGTGTTTTAATAAATCTATTTTGATATAAAAAATTAAATGATTACTATTTTTGAATATACGCTATTTTTAATTTTAATTAAAAACTCAATAACATTTTTGTTGACAAGAAATAAATTAAATTTTTTAAATGAACTGTATAGTCAAAATCTTTACTTTGTTGAGTACTGATGCTGGTAAAAATATTTATATAAATTTATTTGAAATAAAGTGTTATACATTTGGATTTTACGAAATATATTCTAATGGTTTTATGATCCACCTATTGTAAATTTAAAAAATGTACTAAAAAATTTCAACGACTGAAATCTGTTAAATTGACCTTAGTTCTCAAACGACTGAACACGTTAATAAACACGGGGTATTTACTTAAAATACAAAAAAAATATATTAAGTGAAATATTTTCATGAATGTATATAGATGTATATTGAACCATTTTATTGGGATTCCCGCTGAATCGGTCGATAGATGACGAAGCAATATTTAATTTTTTAGTAGATACTTTGAAAAGTATTTCATTTTATGTGAATTATTCTCGATACACTGAAATCAATCAACAGTGACAATTTTTTTAATGTCTGTGTTCTAAATATAAACTCTGAAATTAAAAATGAAATAGTATGTTCAATCAGGAAATCACATAATTCTAAGAATGGCGTCAGAAAAAGATTTCAAATTATTCGATAATTTATTTGTAGAAGACAATGAACAACTATATATATATATATATATATATATATATATATATATATATATATATATATATATATACATCTATTTCATACTGAAAATCAGATGGCAAGGGTTTCAATTTTAAAATGGTCTTTATTAATTAAGTATTATCTGTTTTCAAACAGATTTTAAAAGTTTTTTCGAGGAGACTCAGAAGATAGTGATTTGAAAATATTGGAATGAAAAGTATTCTAAGTCTGAATACTTTTACAAAAGTGTATATATATATATATATATATATATATATATATATATATATATATATATATATACAAAATAATTTTATGTAAACATGAAAGCAATTTGAAAAATAAAAGAGTAAATATTGGAACATAACAAAGAAAATTTTCATACACATTTGAAAGATATTTATCTGTGATATAAGTAATATCCATAAAAATAGTTTACATGTATAGAGTGGTCCAAATAAGACGTAAGGATAGTAAAGAATAGTGAGCAAGTAAATATTAATTTTATAAGCTGTTATTTAACTTTAATTACATTGCCTAAAAAAAAAATAAAAAAACATATTTGAACAATGGACTAATTACTATTTTTAAAAATGACAAATATTGCGACTGTCATTGATTGTTATTTTTAAACAACTGTAAAAATTTGTATATAATTTGTTTTTGGATTTATGATGAGGAAAGTGAATCAATACGGAGGAAGATTTAAAAGATTAAAGATACTATTATATATTTTGGACAGTGTAATTGTAATCTATTGTTATTACTTTGGATATTTTGATAAAATAAAATACATATGTCGTGTATAAATACTGAACTTTTTTTAAAACTCTAATTTACTTAAAAACTATCACTTATCTATTATTTCTTTTTTTAATTTTTACTTGATATTCAATAATCTTTTAGTCATATTGAATACTGTTAAATTTTCGATGTTTTTCCAATTATCATACAATAAGAATTATATTATATTTTCTTGGATAATTTAGACTGCTTACCCCACTTGAAGACTGAAAGCTGTGATCAATAAGGCGGTCTTTTTTTAATATATATATATATATCATCATCATCATCATAACGCCCACATCAGTCCACTACTGGACGAAAGCCACAATGAATGCTAACATATATATATATATATATATATATATATATAATGAGTTTTTAAGAAAATACTCTAGAAGAAATAGAGCTCTATAACTTGAGCAACGAAAATGATATTATTAGACGGTATTAAAATTGTTTCAAAACATTATATAAATTATAACTTTTTGATATTGGAATTATTAATAAGAAATAAGGATATCTAAACTATTATTAAATAATTGATAAGAACAATTTTCTGTTCGACACTGCGTTGTAAAGCACATAATTTTTTTATTATCTGAAACATCAGTTACTTACTAAATTGATGGTCATTTATATCAGAATATTTTGAGTTTTGAGTTCAGTATCCAATGTTTTTACGTACTGGCTGTTATTAATTAATTTAGTTGATCAGGCTAATTCTTTATGAATAACAAGATGTTCTTAGAAGAAGAATAAAAAATAGTAATACGATTGTCTTAAAAAATATCATGTAGTATTTTAAGATCATGATAATTATTCACACATGTTATAATTGAAAAGTTCAGTATCAAAGATATGAGACAAAGAAAAACTGATGAGCCGATAAGTTTTATAAAGTAATTATTAAAAGAAATGTTAGAAGAAAATCCAAATGTAATTATATCAGAGATATTAAAAAACTTAAAAGCAAGTAAATATATAGTTTTTAGCCATATTTGTGGATTCTAGAGACGTAATAATTTTAAGAGATTTAACAAAATTTTAAAGTTATTGACTTTAATGCCTTACTTTAATATGTCAATTCAAATATTTCTAGTGACATTATAAAATATCTAGAGTTTCATTTTCTTTAATCCTTATTTGACTGATTATTTCATCTTGTACACATTGATAATCGATTGAATATATTTACGCTTTTATAATATAATTTTAAATTTATTGAAAACAACGAAAAGACTTTGTTGAGAAAAAAACATTTGACAAAGAAATTCAATTTTAATATAAAAAATATCCAACTTTTAAAACGGAAATATCTTTCTACATCGGTATTTAAAATGTCTACTGAATTATTTTCATTAGACTTATTTTTAAATTTTAATAAAATTATGAAATTCCATTACGCTTGGCGCTCGTACGTTTGAAATGTTGGCAAGCATTACTTTTCCAAGAAAAATAATATACTTAGGAGGCAGACGCTATGAATCAGCGGACCGAAGTGGTTTATTTAATAAAAAAACAAACAATACGAACTTTTTCTGTATTGTAATGCAGAAGCTCATAGACGCTCATGACGTAAATTTATAGATGGGCAAATATACGTACAAAGAAATTAAGTACGTTGAAATGTATGTTGGTATCGTCATGTCACTGAAAAGTGTGTAAAACAAAAATAAATCCGGTCATCAACACTGAAAGCGTTTTGACCGCACACACAAACATACACACACATACGAAATGATGACAGCATTCAAGTAGACTCATAATTCATCTTGAAAATAATAACACTGTCACAGACGTGCCTTAATATATTTCAGATTTTTCTTTATTGCCATTTCCTTGGCTAGATTATGTTGATATAGAACGTTCGTTTAGAGAAATCGCTGAACGCACACATATATTTTCCAACGTACAAAAAATGTAATATGTGCGCAATTTAATTTTTGTTATGAGCGGAGGTATAATGATTAATATGGCGAAAATAAAAGATATACAATGTCATATATATATATATATATATATATATATATATATATATATATACATATATATACATACACATACATACATAAATACACATAAAATGCTGAATTTGCAGAATATACAGACGTAGATGTAGCAGAATTGAAAACTGCAATTTACGATCTATCAACGTAATCATAAAAAATTATTGAATTATACGTGAAGTTTAAGTCTGGTAATATATTTTTTTATGAAAGGGAATTATTGAGCATTATTTTTTTACAAACTGTCATATTACATGAATTATATACATTTTTATTTCTTAAAAAATATGTAAAATAATAAATTTCAGGGAATAAGGAATGATTTGATGAAATTGGGTAATTTGTTAAAAAATTTAATTTTTAAAACGCTTAAGAGTGATTTTCATCTACTTGTTTTCGATATTTTAAAAATAATTCTTAAAGATTTATATTTCTGAATATAAATCTTTATTAAATTTTAATTTTGTTATGTAGACTTTTTAAGATATATTTATATCACAATTCTGTACAAAATGAAAAATTAAAATATGATATTAGAAATGATTATATTGTTTTTTAAAAAAATGTATTTGACATCACCTTTTAATATAAAACTTTACTACTATTAATAAACAAAAACTTTATAAAATTTCAGAAATAACTCTTTTGTTGCAATATTGGTTTTGTTCATACATCTATAAACATTTTTTTTATATTGATTATAAAATTTTAACACGTTTTGTGGCACTAACAATTTCATTTATTAATGTATTTTAAACTATCAAACAAAGATAAATTATGAATAACTGTTAAATTAAATGACGAATAAAAACTAATACAGTGAGTAAAATATAATACAAAGATAAATTATTATTAAGACCTAAATACGAAAATAGAGACATATTTCTAAGTGTAAACATATTTCTTTATTGTTTAATATATCTTGTCAAGCATGATTTAGGTTTATTAAAGGCTTGAGTAGAAAATAGAATCTTTGTTGAGAAAATGTTAATAACTCATTTGTTATCGTGGATCGAAGCATCTTATTAGACGACGATATACGTATGCATTTATGCAAGGAAGAGATAATTTTAAGTACATGTATTTCTTGAACACGGAATTAAGTTTTACTACACATGTGTTTAGTATGAAAAATGGTAATGATTACACAAATTATTCAATGTACAATTATTCATATCTGAAAAACTATTTTTAGTGTACAGTTTTTATTAACACATGTAAACGTTTAAAACTGTAAAAATATTTATATCATTACTATATTTATATATCTATTCACATTGATATATATATATATATATATATATATATATATATATATATATATATATATACATACAGAGTAGCACATAAGTGATGGCACACATGAGTAACATAAGCAATTTATTGATATAATTCAATGAAGTCGTTAAATTAAAAAAAATATTTAATTGAAAATAAGTATAATATTCAATAAATTTTTTCGCTATAAAATATTAATTATATTTATTTTCAATTAAATATATTTTTTTAATTTAACGACTTCATTGAATTATATCAATAAATTGCTTATGTTACTCATGTGTGCCTTGACTTATGTGCGTTAATGTATATACTTGTATATTGTATTGAAAAAAATCTATATTACATTTTATACAAATATAGAAATTCTACATTCTCTAAGCAAGTATATAAAGAAGAAGGAAAGTTTAAAATTATGAAAATAATGAGATAGTACGATGTGATATCGCCAAAAATCTTTAAAGTAGCAATAGAAGAAATGTTTAAGATATCTAATAGGAAATTTAAAGGGATAGAAGTAAGGTGAATATTTAGTCAATTCCGATTCGCTGACGATGTTATCATTTTCTCAATGATTCTAGATAACTTCGAAAAAAGAATAGAAGAATTGAATAAGCAAGTTAAAAAATTGTTCTATTAACGACAACAGTAATTTTCAATGAATCTGTAAATTAGAAGAATATTTAACTACAAGGAATAGAAATTGGAGAAGTAAAGAATTGTGTGCTTTTAGGGCAGTGCATTAACACAAAACAAATATTAATTGTGAATGAAGTAAGGAGAAGAATAAAAATGAGATGTTAATTAGGAAGAAATGTTATATTATGAAATCGAATATTTCTCTATATTTAAAAAAAGAGTTTTTGATTTATTTTTATACTTGTCATTTATTATTTAGAGAAATTTAAATGAATTTCAGAATAATACTGTGCCTTCAGACAATACAGAAAAGCATTGATCGATGCAAGTTGGGAATAACACGTAGAGAATTCGAAAGCACACAAAATATATGGACGTTATATTAAGAGTGAAATGTTGGAAATGTAAATAAATTGTTCCCATAGAAAGAAGAGAAGACCATTGAATGACAATAAAATTTATTGAGTCTTCATTCAGTAATAAAAAGAGAAAAAGAGAGAGATAAGTTGCTGCTGATGCTTATATATATATATATATATATATATATATATATATATATATATATATATATATATATAAATATATAAATAAATATTCTGTATTGTTTCATTTACTTTTCTCGAGAATTGAAATATAAAAGGAAAATTTATAAATGATTAAAGTGGAATTTTAATATAGACTAATAAAATTTATTTTAGTTAAGGACTAAGTCCTAGGTACGATAAAATATAAATATGCAAAGTATAGTTATTAGAACAGTTTAAGTATTTTAAATTGTTTAAAAAAATAAACTGCCGTTTCATTCAAAATATTTTTCGTTCTCTAGTGAAAAGAGTATTTATTTTTTTTTACTTTTATGTAAAGTCCATTGTTTAATATAAAAATATTTTAAATATTATTATTTTACATGAAATGTTACTTTTAAAGACGTCTGCTTTATTAAAAAATAAAGTTAAATAAATATACATTAATTGTTTAAAATATTTAATTTCCTTTATAAGCAATTTAATCCTTTTAAATATTGATGTTTTTGGTGAAAATAAGAAACTTACTGATATATGAATTTACAGCTGTTTTAAGAATTTATACCTAAGAGATTATCATGAAAGTTTAATGATTGGGTGTTAATACCCGAAAGAAAATTTCGAAGGGAAAAAATAAGTGAAAATGGTTGCAAACAATAGAAATGATTGAAGGAATTTTCCAGTGTTTATATATTTTGAGTTTGTATTTATTTTAAAATGAGTATTAAATAACAATATTAACTAAATATAAAATTAAATACAAAATAAATATTATATATATATATATATATATATATATATATATATATATATATATATATATACACATATATGTACGTGCATATGACTGGAAACTCAGAAATATAAAAAGGTTCAAGGAGACATTCACGAATGCATTGAATAGATTGAAATGAATAGATATTTTAGTCATTTTTTCACATAATTGTGGTCGAATGTCATGAATTACTAGTTCAGTGTTTATTTTTAATGCTTCTATTGTTTGTGGTTTATCAGCATAAACCAATGATTTCACATAACCCCACAGAAAATAATCCAATGGAGTTAGATCACATGATCTTGGTGGTCAATTGATGGGATAATTTTGTGAAATAATGAAATCATTAAACTTTTGTTTCAATAAGTCTATTCAAGTTTTTACAATTTCTAAGTATTGTTGAACTGTTAAACGTTTCATGATAATTTGATAAACTGTACTGAGATGTAAATAAACTTAAAAAAAATTAATGACTGCCACCAGCTGTCAAAGATCTGTCATTCTTATTGGAAAATCCTATTTATAAACACATAAAACTAATAAGATCATTATAGGAGGTTTTTGTAAAAATTAATGAACTAACAAATATATCAAAAAATATGGAAATACTCCTTATAAATAATTTAATATGTAATGATTTTTAATTAATTTTTATTTATGTTATAAATTAATTTAAAAATCATAAATAAATAAATATATATATATATATATATATATATATATATATATATATATATATATATATTCATTGTATGTTTCGTCCATAAATAAATAAATATATATATATATATATATATATATATATATTCAATTTACGTGCTAATAATATTATTTATAATGAATTTAAAAAATAGTGAAATAAATAAAATCAGAAAAAGAACACAAAATGAATTTAAGATGAAATAAATGATAATTATAAAATGAAAACATTTATTCAAACATATTGTACTTTAAAAAATATTTATTTATTAAATCATAAAACGTATATTTTTAATTTTTCTTTAAAAATATATAACAGCTATCAGATTCTAAATTATATCAATAATTATAATTATTTTCGTGTATTATTACATCATATAAAAATCAAAATGTTCAATATATAATTAATAGCTATCATTACTGAAGTTGTTATAATTACTAACACTTTCAGTTTCACATCTGTCTACAAATCGACTATAGAAATCAGATAAATTTTATGATCAACTAATCATAAACGATGATTAATTGATTCTCGCGGTATGGTATCCTTTCTATCATAATATATAACTAAAAATTACCGTTCATTGAAATTATATATTTAATTAAGTTAATACAATTGATCAACGAATATAATATTCAAAATGTAATATTGATTAATAAACGTGAATGTTCATACATAAATAAAATTTTGTTTCCTATGCTTTGATTGTATATTTTCCTTCGATCGCTTTTTCAATGGAACGATTAATCGACGTCATTGTAACTAATTACACGCGATGTGCAATCAAATATGTTGCGATCAACTGATTTCTAAAATAAGAGATACGCCCTTCTGGGCGCGGCTTTACGATATGGAAGGCAGATCGCACGGAAATTGTATATTATATTGCGAATCACGCTCTGTTTCTTCTTTGAAAATTCGTTAAAGAACGCTGAAGCTAAAAAAATAATCTTTATGTGTGTAAGAGATTAATAACGGTTTTACAATGATTAATTAAGTTAGATATGAGAATATTTGATAGAATTTCCATTTAGGAAAATAGATACTTAGAAAAATGTTTTTTTTTTTTTAAAAAAAATGTTTTATTATATTCGATTTGAATCATTGGATTATTTATTAAGTATTTTAAAATTCACTTTTTTATCACAAATGGGACTTATGTAATTTTTAATAATGTTTTGTGTACTTTTTTTATATTTTTAGTAATTGGCTTCAAATTAAAATAACATTTCTAAAAACAGATTGAAAAAATGTAATATAAATGCATTGAAAACAATACAATATTTTCTCTTTGAATAAAGTTAACAGTTTTACCGACGTTCAAATTATGAGATATTATATATTTAATTTTTTATTTGATGATTTTAAAAAAGTCCTGTTCGATTTTCAACAAAGAGAAAATAATAGTAATATATTATATTCTTTCTTTTTAAACTGATCTATTATTTCAATATAAATTTATTTGGTTTCGTTAATTAGTTCATCGAATACAAGTTCAATAAACTAAATAATTAATTCGTTTATATTTACGTTGTAAATTAATATCACGGTACATTTTCCGCGTATTACTATAAAGTCTCGATTAAAATGCATCTCAGTTTTCACTACAACATCACGTATAATTGCAGTCGGCATTATTGGCAAACACACAAATGAATCGTCTATTGTTATACCACTCCTATGAAAATGAGTATGTGTGAGGGAAATGTCAGCCTTTTAATTAGCCATCACGAGAGATACATTACTTGTTTTTTAAATGAAGAAATTATATTTCCATGCTAACACGGAACATGGGAAAAACGGTTACAGGATTAATCGGTGTACTTGGAATGTATGCAGAGAAGCAAATGTAAAACGTTTTCAAGTACTTTTTTGAAAATTCAATAAAATATTAATTGTACGAGTAGTAATGTGTCTGTTTCTTTTTTTAAAACAAAGATAATGGATACATTACTTGAATTCTTATTTATTTCATATTTATAAACATCTGTCAATATTTATTTTGTATTCAAATATTATATATTTTTTAATTCGTTAATTGCGGTCGATGAATTTCATATAATGAAATATGAATTTTTAAATTAGAATGAGCCTATTTGTTCACACTCAAATGCTATTTGTGAAAATATTTGTCGTATCTGTTTTTCATTATTTTTTAATGTGTTTGTTTAATAATTAGGATAATTAAATTTTACTGCAAATATTATAAATAACAGAGTTGAATACATTAAAAAAATAATGATTAAGACACGAGAAGACATTTGAAGCAGTATCACAATTATGGAAATTTATTGGTTAAGAATGATAGAAAAAATACAAGAATGGAATAAATATATAATAAGAGTAGATAAAGAAAAGATTGGGAGATACATAACAGTATGAAAGAAAGGGTAGAACACAATAAATCTACAAACTAATGGTTAATGTTAAATATATCTGGAAAGAAGATGAAGTGGGCATTTTTAAGAATATAAAAGTTAATTATTGTTGTTATACGATTATTAATTTATAAAGAAAATATGTATTATAGTACGTATCTTTCAAACAAATTTTTTTTTGGAAAATACATTTATGTTTTTAATAAATAATTACCAACAATTTTGAAATAAACAAGTAAAATTTTATTTTTAGTCGATATTAAATAAATAGTTTATTATACAAAATATTTTTCAATAAAATATTTGAAAGAGCAGATATTCTATTGAACATTTATTCAAAAATTAATACAAAACATCATGTATTTTCATTATTATTAATATACCTTTAATTATTGAGGATCAAATTTTAGATAAGCATCTATTTATATTTTTTCAATTCGAAAAATCAGGTGTTTTTTTCAAAGCAAATTGAAATATTAATAATATTTTCTATATTTACTTTTATAATGATGTTTAATAAATGATAAAAATCGATGAATAAGAGTGACATTTCAATTTATGGTTTACGATACATATTTATAAAAATAATAAAAAAATTTGAAGAGAAAAAATATTTTGTAGCTATACTTGAACTCTTTTGTTTAAATGTCTGTAACATTGGTTTCTTTTAGAATCTATTCGTTTTTCTTCTCATTTCTATGCTTTATTTTCAATGTACATCTTTTCATGATTCTCTGCATTAATTACTTATATTATTCTAATATTTAAGGCAAATAGCATAATAGTCCGTTTTTCATTGCCAAAAGTAAGAAGTGATAGATGTACCGATCAAAAAGGTTTTTATTTTCTGTTTACTTTATTTATATGTTGTATTTGTTAATGGGATTTTTAAAGTTTTTAATTTATATATATATATATATATATATATATATATATATATATATATATATATATATATGAAAAGATTATTCGAATAATTAATTTTTTTGATATAAATTTATAATAGATAATCAATCAAAATTAGTTTGTACATAATATATATATATATATATATATATATATATATATATATATATATATATATATAAACTGCCAATTAATAGATATTTATTGAATATAAAAATAGAAAATTTAAAGAAATATTAAGAAAAAATAAATATATTTCTAATAAAAAAATGGTCTATTCGTGAAAGATCACAATAAACATTTAAGTGTAGTCAATAAAATAACTATATAAAAAACAATATCATAATATAAAATTCTAAAAATAGTATAGAAATATAATGAATAAAAACCTATTTTCTTAATATTCAAATATTTGCATTTAATTATTATCTAGATGATTGCATATCATTGCGATAAGCTTTTTCAAATGGACTAAAACTCGTAAAATTTGTCGTAAAAGAATTTGTGAGCAATATGACATGTAAATGTAATAAAAACTGAGAGTGGGTTTAATGCCTTTCAAGATTTAAAGATCAATTATTGTCAAGGACAAACTGGCGAAATTTTTTTGTGATAATATCTTACTTATTTATTATATCTTACTTAATTTTTAAAAACGATAATAAAATGTTAGGTACTTATGTATTGTATAAAAAATCAGGTTAATGTCTTTAAAAATTGTAAATGTATTATTTTTACAAAGTAAAATGAAAGTTTTTTTAACGAATTTTATTACTTTAACACAAATGAATCATTCATTGTCACATGATATTTTTTTTAAAAAAATGTTCAATAATCACTTACTATCCAGTTGATTTATTATGTTCACTATATTCTGAAAAATACATACACTTCCAACAAAAAACTTATTTCATTTGTGAAAGATTATAGTAAAAGTTTAAGCATACTAAATAAAATAAGTATATGAAAAATTCATGTCATAAAATGAATAATTAAAAATAATATAAAAACAATGATTGAAAAACCTATTATCTTAATATGTAAATTCTATAAATGTAGTTATTATAGACTTTATAATATGGCGCTCTCACAATGACAGCGTTATTATAAGCAAATAAAATAAACAATCAATGATTATTAAATCTAATAGAAAAAATTGTGATATTGAAGTAGTTGATTTGTGTTAAAGAGAATTTGTTAGTGGTCTAACATTAATTTCATTACAAGTTAAATAAGATGTTTAATTAAAAAATACGAATAATAAAAGCAGTAAATTACAATTTTTAATTGCTTAATGTATGCAGTAAAAAGTATAAAATTTGAAATAGTGTTTTAGAATTTTTTTATAGAGTACTTGTTAATTTTTTGCTGTGCTGACTATAATCTGCGAATTAATTCATTGTATTTCTTTATTGTACTTAAAAAAAAATCATAAAAAGAATAAAAATTAGAAACAAAACGAATGTAAATGTAATCAATATATTTATTATATTTAAAAATCACAAATTCACTTTCATAACTACCTAAATTTATTGTATGATTCAAATCATTTCCATTTTAAGATATTTTTCTTTTCTTCAATTTACAATTATTATAATTTGTATCATTAGTGACCTGTTCAACCTCCTGTTTATTTAATTACTTCTTGTAATTTATTTGGAAAAGATAAAGCCAATTTTTGTATAAAATCCACTACTACTCTGTTCTACTCTCCTTACTCATTGTTTGCTTTAAGATGGCTTTCGTTGTTATTTGATGTTTTTGCAGCTGTTATTCAATGTGATTCTATAGATGTTCTATGGGATTTAAATCTGAATTTGGGGAAGAGAATTACATTGTTTGAGGATATTATACACCAAATCCTTTAGAACACTTAATATTATATATTTAGGATCATTGATCTTCTAAAACATATTTTTATAGGAACTCCAACTACATAACATATTTAAAAAAATTATTTCAAATAAATTAAAAAAATATTTTTTTTTCAAATTTGTCTTTGAAATGTCCAGATATTTTCATTTCATGTCTAGGTATTTTCTAAAAAAATAAAAATATTAACTCCTGGTTACATTATACTCTCTAAATTATTATAATTTTTCGACCGTTTTTCACTGTAAATCGAACATTTTCAGCTGCTAAAGTTGCTTATTGTTTACGCCATACTTTTGAGGGTTAATTATAATAAAAAAAATGTATTTTAATTTCTAAAAATAACTATTTTCCAAAATTAATGTTCAAAATCGAAAACAATTTTGGGAACTTTGTTTGTTTTACAATATTTTATTTGTTTTATTAATAAGATTTTTCGAAGTCATTCTAAGAAAACATTCATGTCGATTTAATGTTTTTTGTATAGTGCGAGTAGTTATATCTTTTTCATAATTATCAGATTTTTAATTTTTGGAGAGCCAGATGTTTCTGGATTCTGGTATATTATTTTTATAATTACCTTTCAATCTTTTTTAACATTCGATTGCACCAATTTCTATGTGTTGAATTGTCGATTTTGATTTATTGGTACTCTTTACGATTGCAGATATTGACTGTCTTTTTAAATTAGAACTAGTTTGTTTATTTTTAGAAGTATTTATAGTAAAGGTTTAATTTTTTAACAATTTTCAGCAATTAATTTTTAATCACAAACTGGTGTCATTCTTGCCCAAGAGACTTATGATTGATGAATACACGTGTAAGTATAATTAGGTAACATAATTTTACTCGTTTCCAATAAACCTTATCTCCGAACGATGAATTTGTTCGCGTACAATGGCAATTTTTAATTAAAATAAACACATGTTGATTATATTTACATAGTTTTTATTTCTTTTTTCTGCTCTTTTTATGAAATAAACACTTTTATTTTATTTTGTTGAAAATACAATGAATAATTCCATTTTTTATGTCGTATGATGTATTAGTTCGCAGACCGTATAAATTGGGAGATAAAAAGTGTAATACTAAAAGAAATATCATTTATATACAAAACTGTTCTGTCTATTAACACTAAATACGTTATTTTCATATTCTGCTTCACAAATTTGTCAAGACAGAGAATAAATTAGAGATCAAAAACTGTTTATTTCAAGAAACAGACTTCTAACATTGAATAATATTTTCAGTGACGATAGTAGATGTGTTGTAGTCAGTTTAAACACATTTTCGACTTTTTTATGACGGCTTGACAGGTATATGTCATCGTGTATGTAAATTGCAAGGTTAGTCTTAATTAATTTTTTTATTTGTCGTCATGTTTATAATACGCGTGACTAACGGGTGCAAAAATAAACATGTTTCGTAAAAATGATGTAATTTTAATCGCGAATTTGTTCAAGGATTTTTTTTAAATTTGCAGTGTTCTGTTACAAAACTGATATGCCATTACTACTGAGTAAATAATTGGTATTACGAAATATTGAAATCGTTATTGACACTGTCTTACATTTGTCATCTAGTTATTTATTTTTTGATATTTTGATAATTATTTTTGGAAAAGAAGCAACGCATGAATAGGAACCGGTAAATAACTATCAAACTTTCAAGTAAAAACAAGTTGTATTTTTGATATATGAATTTTATAACCTTGAGAAATATTTTTAATATTTCGTATAAATTTAAATCATCATGCTTTGACAGTTTTTTGGAGACTATGTTGATTTTTAAAATAATTTTTGCTTTGAGTATTTTAATTCATAAAAGTTTTAAAATAGATTCTTATTTTATTCTATAATAAAAATGACAAGTAAGAAAATTTTAAATACAAATTTTAATGAAAAATTTCAGTTGAAATTTATATTTCTTAATTAACATTACAGCAAACTGATTTATAAGACTATAATATGGTTTATAAAAGAATGGAAAAATGATGATTCAAGGTCTGATTAAATTCTATGAATGAAAAAGAGGTTTTATTTTTAAAATGTAATTCATTGATCATCGAACGAATTTTGTTCTCACAACAAAAATTAATATTTTTAATTAAAATTGTATTTTATTTTATAATATGAAGACACAAAATTATAATAGAATAATTAAATAATAATAGTTTAAGAATGGTTTATTGATCATTTTTTAATATTAGAAATTTAATATCTGATTTTAGAAACTCAGTTTTTTTAATATTATAAAAATTACACGATAACAAGAAATAAAATTATTAAATACAAATAGTATTAAGAGGAAATTTAATTTTTGTACGTTAAAATAAATATTTAAAAAACAAAATTTAATAAATAAATGGTTTTATAAAATGAATCAATCATTCCAAAATTACAAGAGTTTATAAATCTGTTCAGTAATTGTTTACTGCCTGGTTTATTCGTTGATGTAAATTTTGATGGCCAAGCTTTCCATTATTATCAGAGATAATAATATAGCTATTTGATGATGATGGTATATCTAACGAAATATGTATCAGTGATTAAAGTCTATTTTAATTAATAAATGAATATTTTTATAAGATCATATGATTTCGAGTTAAATGATTCATTCGAAGGAAAGCATATTAATCATAGTGATATCATCTTTTTAGAATCTTCTTTTATATTTATAGTATTTCGATTTTTGTTTATATATACTAAATACATAATTGTTACATTTAAAAACATACTGCTTTTAAATGAAAATTATTTACAGTTTTTTTACATGATTTGCCAAATTTTACATTCTTTTGAAGCGATTTTTTAATAATATATTAGCCTTCATTTTCCTTAATTATCTGGTGGAAAAATTTAAATATTCCATATGTCATTTATTTATTAATATACTTTGATTTAGTTTAAAAATGAAAAGGTTTCATAAAAACGTTTAAGAAGTAGAAACGAATTATTTAATTTCTTGTCTAATTGTCTCAACTAGAGCTCTATTGGTTTAAGATTTGAATGTCTCTAAATAAAAAAAATAATTGGAAGACATTTAGTCTTTAGTAAATTAATTTATGTTAAGAAGACGTAATCGATAATATATTTTGTTCTTTATATCGAATTACAATATTTATTAAACTGATGAAAGGTGAATGTCATAAATGATAGACAAGATAAAGTTCATTGAGTTTGGTTACGTACTTCATATTAAGTGTTTACTTAGAACCATTTCAAATTAATATTCAAGTTACGTTCTTTTCTATAAGAATATGAAAAATAATAATATTCTGTTGTATATTCATGAAGTGAAGGCTGTAATATTTTCATATTTATAAGATTAGGAATAAATGATAAATATTGTTAGATTAAGTTTAATTATCAATATAAATAAAATATTTAAAATTTGATTTCAGATTCTAAATAAGTGTTATTGGTTTTATGGACAATAGGGATATCATTAATGGATAATAATGTAAGAAGAAAGTATATAATATATTTGCTTAAAATAAAAAATACAAAATGTAATTTAGATTACAATGATGATTACTCTAATCTATTTTATTTTAATTTCAAGAAGAATTCATCTAACAAGATGAAACTCGTTACCAAGTGAAAGAAAGAATTGAGTAAAAACGAACATTTTTTTATATAAAAAAATAGTAAATTCAAAGCCAAAAAAAAACTCTTGATGTTATTAAGGAAAATTAAAATTATAAAAAAATATTTGGCAGAGGCTGTAACTAAAAGACGTATTTAAAATAATCATTTCTCTATTAATATAAATAATGAATATTTGTTATTGTTGGTATTTTATGTTACAAGAATTTAAATACTGTTGTATTTATATTTTTAATCATTAAAATATGGCCATTTTATGAATTAAAATAAAAAATGTGTTTTTTTTTATTTGAACTGTTTTTCGTTAATAATTACACAAGTGTCTGAATATATATATATATATATATATATATATATATATATATATATATACATATATGTACACACAAAAGATTATCCGACTGAATACTCGTATGAATTATATAACAAAATAATGTGCATCTATATAATTCAGAACGAAAATTGTATTTCGGAAATTTTGACATGTTTTATAAAATACAGAAAAAACCTGTTAGGGCGTCTGTCCTATGTACACACAGATGCTGTTTTTCGAGATTAATGTGGCAATATGCGTCAGGTACATGCGTAGTAAAAGGGTGAGAGCATCTGCCAATCGTATAGCTCAAGCGAGTTTATTTACGGCGATGCGATGTGTTGGAGAAAAATGTTAAATTAGCCGTAATGGAAAACCGTTCATCTAAGATCGTTATCACACTGGTGATGGCGGTGGCGGCTTCGTTCGTATGCTTTTTGTTGGTCAGTTTTGTACGAAAAGATTTTTTTTCATTTCGTTCGTTTCGATTCGATGACTTTTAATATAGGTTTTTTATTCTGTATAGTTTGATTATATATATATATATATATATATATATATATATATATATATATATATATATATTTATTTGTGTGTGTATATGTATGTGTGTATGTAATGCTAAATTCTACAATTAAATTTTTTGATCTTATACGAACATATGGAATAATTTACAAAAGTAGTTTTAGAATTAAATAGAAAAATATTTATGAATTATTATCCAGATAATAATGATTTATTTACGAATAACGTTAACTAAAAAATAATAAGAAAAATTGAGATTAAATAAAAATTAAAATTATAGTAAAACATGAATAATATCCCAAATATAAATATTGCATTATATATATATATATATATATATATATATATATATATATATATATATAATTATTAGTCTCTTTCTATTTACTGTTGGATGAAGGCTTCTTCTAAAATTTTTCACTTCCAGTTTTCCAATGACTGTTTTTATATCATTTATCTATGAGTCTTTTTTAAAACTTTTTATTTTTTTCAGTTCTAAATTAACAACTTTTCTTGTGCGTGAGTGGTCTTTTCTTCTTGTTATATGACTTACCTATTTTCATTTTAAACATTTCATTTCTTTCATATCTCTTCCACTCAATTTTGATGAATTTTCTTATTTTTTGTTTTATTTATTTATGAATCTCTCCTTGAGGCTTTTTATATCTTCAGTTTCCCAACAAATGATTTCTGCTGATCATCGATGGTTTTCTCTTTTTGCTGTATGATCAGCTCATTTCCATTTTATACTTCCCACTTTTGCATTAAAATCATTAACATTTGTTTTCTTCATATTCCACTTGTTTCATTTTTTGGCTACACGTATTATTCCTAACATATATATATTTTCATACTTCTTTGTGTTGTGTGTAGTTGCTGAATTATTTTGGAATTTAAGACCCATGTTTCGCTATCATAAATGAGAACAGGTAGAGCGTAATGACCAAAAACTTTTTTTTAAATGTAGAGAAATATAAAATTCATAATATGATAATTTCTATCGAATTGGTACCATACC
This sequence comes from Neoneuromus ignobilis, assembly GCA_029203775.1. Classification (NCBI taxonomy): domain Eukaryota; kingdom Metazoa; phylum Arthropoda; class Insecta; order Megaloptera; family Corydalidae; genus Neoneuromus; species Neoneuromus ignobilis. The sequence continues at coordinate 27,218,991 of CP092090.1, read as the reverse complement.
ATTTTAATTTTCCTGTTTATTTTATCATATACATATGCGATTAGTTTCTAATTTTATATTTCAATTTTTCACTTATAATGATGAAATATATATGAAATATTTATAAAAGTAGTTCTAAAGTCAGCATAGAATATTTATTGATTTATTGTACAGAAAATTGATCTACATATTACATAAACTAATGTAACAATTAATCTTAAATTTCAAAAAGTATATGATGAAAATACAAAAATGATATAAATTTATAATATATTAAATAACAATTTTGAAAGTAGTAACAGGAATGTTATGTAATATAATAAGGATAAATATTATTTAGCGTTTAAATAATATTTACAGTATGTGTGTGTGTATGTATGTATGTAAATTTGTAAGTTTCAGTTTGTAGTTTTCGTTACTTTTTTGAATTATAAGCAGCGTTTACGAGTTTTTTATGACATCGTATACAAAAGACGATTTAAATAAAAAGTTTTTAATATAGATATACGGTGTAAAATGTGCTATTCTTCTTGTGTTATTAAAAAAAATTAAGCGAATTTCGATTATTCTTTCGCTTTTATTTTGCATTAAATATGTTTAAAATACAATTAATTTTTTGCTTGCACAAGACTTGTACGGTAATAGTAAACGGTCGAAAAGATTTATGAAACGCTTATATCTACACGTGGTATTTATAAATAGATATCAGTATTTTCTATCTGTAAAGATTAATGTCCTGAACTTTCTTTTAATTCTAGTCGGTCTCGTTCATTGTTCCTTGCACTTATTTTCCATAACGATCGTGTCTAATTCGCGAGTAAACAACAGAGCCGTTTAAGTTGTCTGTCGTATTTCATAGCGGCGAAACTACTTCATTCTCCATCCCCTTTTTGAAAAATTAATATTCTCCTCTTACGTATTTTCCGAGCTTATGAAATTAGTGACTGTCATAGACGATTGCATAACGTCTGTCTCACTTTCACGCGAGCTTTTAAAGCGAGCAAGAAGTAACGTTGCTACTGTTGCCGCGACTATAAACAAAACTGGCAAGTGTATTTTTTACGGCAGTGTCTATAGTTGTGGCCCTCCATTTGTCGCAAGTTTAAAATCAATATTTATACAATAAACTAATGAATATTCTGCAGTATACGAATATTCTTCTACGGACATTAACGTTCCGAAATTGTATTATTTGTGGCTATAAAACGTCTGTGCTTTATAAGTAACGCTTCTTCGTTTCGTATGAGTTATTTCGTTTTCGAGTTTTGATGTCTACGGCGGGCGCAAAAAGCGTCGTAAAATTATTTAACAGTCTGGAAATATTTGCGGCCCTGATTTAATGAAATTGTCGACATGGAAGTGTAGTAATTCAAACAATGTGTTTAATTTTATTCGAAAGTTTATGACAAAACTTAATTCGAGAACAATAATATGACAACCATTAAAGACTTTGAGTGGAATAATAAGACTGCTACGTTTGAATAACATCTTACTGCTGTTTGGATACAAATGTATTCACTCTAATCGTCATTCTAAGCACTAACGTCTCGAAGCAATTATAAAAAAAATAATCTGGGTTTAGAATTATAAATTGTTTGGTAAAGGCAGCTATTAAAATTAATCATTGAATATAATCTGTATGAATAAATAAAATCATATGTTGGTAATTAACAAGTAAAAATAATTCCAATTAAACAAAACAGAAATATAATTTTCAATTATATAAAATATATATAAATAAAAATATTTTTATTCAATTTAGATTTATTTTTAAACAAATTTAAAACCCGATTTTGAATTAAAAAATATATGGAAAAAATTACTACATTGTATAAACTATAAATAAATTTCAGTAAAAATGTAACTGTTTGTATAATAAAAAATTCTATTTAAATAAATACAAACAAAAACGTTCCACAAATATATTTATCAATACAAAAACAAACACAAACATATTGAGGAAATAAACTCTACCGGCCTCATGATTAATTCAAGTATAACAAAAAAAATCATATTCAATATGCAAAACGATCGTACTTTTCAGTTTCCCCTACCCTGATCTGTTTTCTTCGAACCACAGCTATGATTCGTACACACTTTGAAATAAACACAGTATACCAATTTGTCTCGTGCTCCGTATCTAGCTCTTTCCATCAATAGTCTTCAAAGATTGATATAAAATAATATTCACGGTCTCGTTTTACAGATTTATGAATAATAAATAAGAAGATGTAACAAAATCGGTTCTTTATCAATACACAAGAAAGGTGATCAAAAAATTTTATATATATATATAATTTTTATGGAAAATTTTCTTGATTGTGATATATGAAGTATTATTATTTTTTCTTTATTTTTTTTATTCAATAGATTATTTAATTTCTATTATTTCTTATTAATATATTCCATCTTTTAGGAAGTTTATTTAATTCATCTTTATAAACCGATACTAGTTTGGATGTAAGAAAGTCATCGATACATTGAATGACATTTATCGACAATACATCAATCATAAGAATTTTTTACCATTAATATAATTTTGTAAAGATCGGAATAAATGATAATCCGAATGTGATAGATCGGATGAATAGAGAGAATCTGTAAAGAATTCCCAGATAAGATTTTTTTTTGGTTATTCATAACCACATGTCACCTTGCACTATCTTAGTGAAAGATAATACACTTTTATTCATCAATTCTGGCCTTTCGATACGCAGTGCTTGATTCAATTCAGTTAATTGTTGACATTAGTGATTTGAATTAATGGTTTCGTGGGGTTTTAAAAGATAAAAATACACTATAACCTTGCAATCCCACTGTATTCTAGTGTTTCATCGTTTGGCAACCAATCTACTACTTCAATAATAAATAAAATATAATTTTATTATATATTTTTCATTTTTTTATTATATCGTGTATCATAAATAATAGAAATTATCAAATTAAGAAAAATATCATTTCAGAAAACAGAATTCTTTCAATTTTAGAGAAAAATTTTAATTATTTTTTAAAAAAAAAGAATAAAAAATCATACGTGTTCTTATAAATTCATAATATTTTTAATATTATTGTATTTTTTTTTAAGAAATAAGATTCAAATACATATACAAGGTTTAAAATAAATTATGATTTTTTTATCAATTTCATATTTACAGATCTTTTTTTACAAAACATAATAATTCATTTCAAAGTAAATAAATTTCTCTAAAGATAAATTTCAAATTTAATACCATCTGTCACATTTTGAACGATTTCATGTACTTAAATGAATGTCGTCTGTGCGAAGACCCAGTAATCACAGTACGTTAAATTGAAAGGACACGTTTCAGAGATTTCGTTTGCATGCAGTTCATGTGCACGACGGATCGGTGAAGTGTGCAACATTGTACCGCTTACACTGAGTGGTTTATTGAAACTAAATCGATTTTTGTAATGCAACCCATTTTTCAATGATATTTTTGTATTTCAAAAGTATAATGCAACGAACGATAAAATTTTACATGCAGAGTCAAGTCTATTACGTAAGTTACTTAGAGTGAAACACGTTACGAAATAAATTTGAAAATCCAAAATAAAATTATTTAAAAAGAATTTGACAAAATTAAGAAATCATTGAATTAAAGAAAATGTTTTTTACAAGAATTTCTAAACTTATTTTTTAAAAAGTAATAAATGTACGATATTTATTCCACGATTTTTTTAAAGTCAAAATTCCTGTTAAGAAACATATTTAAATTTATTAGATTATCAATTTAAAATTGTACTTTAAATTGTCTGTTGTAGTATTTAAAATGTCGTGCTTTTTAATTAACTCTCGACATTGAGTTGAATTTTATTGCATTTTTTACAAATGGTATGTATAGTTTCTTAATTAAAACTTTTTTTCTATGCGTATAAATGAGATATAATGGTTAAAAACTAATTTCGTAAGCAACACTTATTTAAGGTTTGGATCAGAAATAGTTAACCAGCAGATTTTTCATGAGTAGTTTGAAAAATTTAATGCGAAATGTTTCAATTTTCATTATGACATTTCTACAATACGTCGTTAAAAAAAGTGAAGAAAATTGATGAAATAGGAATGCAGTGAGGAATGTTATAAATCAATATACATATATTTATATATATATATATATATATATATACATATATTTATATTTATAATAATGATTAGAAAGAGCAGATAACTATTTTTATAGTAAAATAAAAAATAAAAAATATAGTTATTTGCAATATTGAGGAACTAAATAATTGGAAACTGGAAATTTTTATATGATAAAATCATTTTTAATTCCAAGAAAATTTAATAAGTATATAGGTGGTTTGAAAACAGAACTATCTGTTCTTTTTTAATAGTTCAATGAAGATTACAACAGAAATATACTTTTGACATATTTATTTCGAGGACATTTTTTTAGTTACTGTAATAATCAAGATTGTTTTAATTAAAAGAATATGTAAAATTCAGAGATATTTATAATTTTAATAAAATAAATTTGTTTTTAAATAAATTAATATTTCTTTAAACAATGATAATTAACATTTGCCCGCAGGAAATCCTATCACTGGATTTGCTACCTCAAGCAAACGTATTTTTATTTAATTAACATATAGTTTATCTATCATAAATGATCAGTATTCTTGCTACAACAAAGCACTGTTAATAACTGTTATACTTTGAACATGTCTGTGGATGAACGCAAAACTATTTTCAATATATATCCTTTAAGGTGGAAGGATTAAAATACGAATGAAAAGTTGTATCTTGTTCTATATTCAAAAAAACTATTAGTTATTTTAAAATATGTATTAATTATGAAGTTGTTTTTATTGGAACTTATTATGTTATTTTAATTTAAATATATTTTTTAATTAATATTAAAACATATATATTTATTTTACATACAAAATTCACTTTAATTAATGGCATATAAATTAAATTTTCTTTATGTCATCAATGTTATTAAAAGTAAATATTTGTAACATTACATACAGTCAATAATTTCAGACACGGTTATTTAAATAAATAATTTTTATATAAAATATGTAAATTAAAATTGTTCTCAAAGAGCTAAGTTGATTAAATATTATATTATGTGTTTTTTCATATTTTTTTTATTGTTAGTAATAAGTATAATTGTAACTATTTGTTTATGCATCAGTTGTAATCAGTATCATAAATAGATTTAACACATGTTTCAATATATCATTTATCCCAAGACGACTTTAAATAGGAAAATAAAAAAATCGGTTTGAATGTAATTCGTCATTAAATAATCAATATTGGTAGAGACGTAGACTGGTTTTACAAAATGACAACGTTTAATCATACGATTTAGATAGATTAAATGACTTATGAAATTGTTATAAGGCATTCTGATGGTTTGGGAATATGAATGAATGTTTGGATTACGATTTTGAAGAGAAAAACTAAAATTAATGGACCAATTTCTTTATAGAAGATTTATTATTATATGAAATATCACTATTTTTAAGACAAATTGTAATTGGGGAGACAAAATATATTGCCTACGAAAAGCTTAACAAACCAATTATATGCGAGTCGATTTATAAAATCAGAAAGATGAATTATAATAAAATTATTTCCATATCGATTGATATTTTTTTTTTGAAGACGAATTGATAAATTCTTTTGTATCTGATATTATATACTTGAATATTAACCAATAAAAATGATTTCGAAATGATACTATTGTGTATTATTTATTTTTAAGTGGATTTAGTTTTTATTATTTTTTTCCACATTTTATGTTATAACAACTTAAAAAAGGTTCGTCGTCCTTGGTTTAAACGAGCATTGGGGGAAAATATGATAAATTCAAGTTATCCTACATTCAAAGAAAGTATTTTCTTTTTTGTATTTTGTAGGTCGACAAGAAAATCTTTTATTAAGTGCTGCCATTATACAACCAAATGATCAATTAAAATAAATATCATTGAAAACAGTAACTAAAAAAAATAGTCAAAGCTAATATACAAAGAAGCTTTTTTACTTAACTGAAAAAATACTATATATGTTACATTTACTTGAAAATCTGGTAAACTTTGTTGGATATTACATCAAATAAATCTTATTCAACTGATATTTTTGTTGTTGGACAATTATTTATTTTGATTTTTACAAAAATTCTTTTTGTAAAAAATGTCACTTATGTGAAGTTTTAGAAAAACAACTTTTGTCAGTACTTTATTCAGAAACTAATTGGAAGATGGAATTATTCAGTTGTCTAGTAAGAAATTAAAAACGATTTATTTATTAATGAATAAAGTTACATTTAATATTGATTTTGTATTTCAATTTAATTTTATTTTCATTTCATTCTAGCAATTTCTGTAGTGTACATAGGAATACTAATGTAAAAGAATATCAGAACTAATGTACTCTTATAAAATATATTTGGAACAATTCCAGTATTTATCTATAAAAAAATCGATAAAACCGCGAATATTTGCCAAAAAAGAGACAAATAACCGAGATAAAAAAAATGAATGGCAAAGAATGAACCAGTATATAGAATTACTTTAAAGCACATATACTGTTAACTGAAAAGAAAAAAAAATCGACTGCATTGTATGTTCACATGTATGAATAAATAAAGTGTAATCAATGAACCGAAAGATTAAAATTTATTAAAATTAAGTAACGTTTCATTATAAAATTCCATTATCTTGATTAGTACAAGATCTTAGGTGTTACAACGTGTTATGAAATAAATTCTTATTAGTAAAATGAGCCTCGTGAGAAACAGGGTAGTTGTTTTCGTTAAAAGAGCTGCCGCATTTTCGCAACAACCTTGATGTTTACAATTTGTTGTTCTCATTAAGTGTTTACAGTGGATTTTGTTGTTAGTCGAATAAAAGCTTTTGATGTAATTAAATTTGTATGAAAAATATATTGATTTCGAAAGTCCTTTAATTACGATCATAATACTGGTTTCGCGTTCCAATGTTTGTCGAAAATTCGGTATTAGAGGTTTGAATAAATACTTTGTATAGTGTATAAATGCATTTTCGAAATTAAAAATGACGCATTTTCGTAACGAATGTACAGTTAGTCGAATGAGGTATTTTTGAACACAAGTTTTTTTTGTGTTTAAAAAAATATAAATTATTTTTATGCATACTCTTTGTATTCAAAAATGAATGAAAAATGTCAGATTTTCCATAATATATGGATTTTGTTTTTGTACTGTCATATTTAGAAAAAATTACATACATTTTCTCTTGTAATTTCATAATTCAAGTATAATTTAAAATAAATATAGCTTAAAATGTAAATATCATATAAATAACACAAAAATATACAATGTTAAAATAGAACTTGAAGTTTTTTAAATATTAATATTTTTTTTATAATTTCATATATATTAATATTACTTTAAATAATATTTTTAAAACGATTTTTTAAATTGAATAATATCAAAGTATACAAATTATACAAAAGAAATATTCAATTTGAGAATCTAGTTGTACGAGAGGTACAATTATGAGTTACGCTAAAAAAAACTGGTATCGCTTAAAAAAGCTGTAATATTTTATTACGCTGAACTCGTTTCAAATTACCGGAAATATTAAAAATGGGTTTTAATAGCGAAAAATACGAGAGAACATTATGTTCAAACAATTCATCACTTTTCGACAAAAATATACTTCATTAGGGGAAATATTTAATATATGCTTTCAGGATAATATCAAAAATTTTAAATTTGTATTTAAATCATTAAAAAGAAAACATGCATGTTTTATTGTGTAAATATAATTTTAATTAAAATGCGTATTTGAACACATTTACTTTTTAGTTGAAAAATATAATTACTGTTAAAAATAAATTCAATTTTAAAATATTTTTAAAACATTTCACTGGCAAATGAATTACTTTGACTTTAAAAGTAAATTTTATTAATATAATTCATTTTAAAGTGCATTTTCAGTATAACTATATTTATTTATTTTAAGGCAAAGTTTATATTTAAGACAAAATTTACCGCCTTTAAATATAGATTTGTAATAAATGTCTCAAAATCACGATATGTTGATATAATGATATTTAAAACAAGCACACACATATATATATATATATATATATATATATATATATATATATATATATATATATATATATATGAAGTAAAAACTTTTGACAGTTCAGCGAAGCATGGAAAGGATAATGTTAAGGATTTCTATACGTGATCGGAAAACTTATAAATGGATCCGAGAACAGACAAGGGTAACTGATATAACAGAATATATAAAATCAATGAAATGGGCATGTGCATAACATATAACTGGCCAAAGATCATTATGGAATAGCAACCAAGAGATAAAAAGAGACATAAGAGGAGATTCTATGAAAATGGAGGAATGGTATTATAAAGTATTGTAAAGGTGAGAGTTGAATGAGATTAGTCGCGGATAGAAAACAATGGAAGAATCTCAGAAAACTATTTAATAGGGCCTAATCACATTCCTTAAGGCTTTCTTCTAGCACTAAGTTAATATAAATTAAATGTATATATATATATTATAGTAATGACAGACAATAAGACATTCTACAAATTATTTTTAAATATATAAGTTTGAGATTTGTCATCTAATTTAACTAGTAATTAGTTTCTATGAATTAAGACTTTATTACAAATCATACTATCAAGCATATTGTATCAATTTCGAAATAAGTATCTTGGTGGATGGTTAAAATAATAGATATGTATTTGGTGTAAGGTGACTATAGAAATAAGATATTAAAAATATTTTATTTAATATTTATAGGTAAATATATTAGTATATTTTATATCAATTTATTAAGAATTTTTTTAAATTATATAAAGTAAATAATTATAGTGAAGAAGATTAAAAATTGTTTTTCTCAACAAAAATTATAACTACATTAAAAAAAAGTGTATTTCATAAACTGCACAAATTTTGAATTCTTCATGATGTATGGCTAAATAATATTAATCGATTGTATGAAGATATGAAAACAGTAGAACTTAAAAGAAGAAAATGTTATTATGAAAAACAGTTAAGAAAAATGATACAGTGGTTGCACAAATAAGTAAAAGTGATTCATTTTTAATTTCCAATGAAATTAAGATTAAAATAACTATTGAATTTGGTGTCAACTTATCGGTCAAGACAATATTGTCAATATTTAAATGAATTTTCACTGCGAGGATTATTAGCAATAAGGAAACCATTTGTTTACTTTTGGAAAATTTTACCTTAACAAAAATCTATAGTATTCCAAAAATATATAATGAAGCGAGATATTTAAATAATTTTTTTTTGTCGATGAAAAATTCTACATATGTGGATGTTATTTAATAATCAATCATTAGACTCAGAACAAAAACAGTTAAACACGGTGGTAGTAATAAATTTTATGCGAGACGTAATATCCTGGTACGGCATTGACCCAATTGTGAAAAAACATGGTAAAATGAATCAGTACTATTACAAAAATATTATAAGAAATATCATGGAACTTTATGCAAATGAAAATTTGGCTGTTACATGAATGTTATTATTGTGTATAATGACCCGTAATACTTTTCTCGCTTGGTAAAAAGTGACTTTATGATCATCACGTTGTTGTTTTGAATTAACCAACACAAAGCCTCAATTAAATGAATTAGACAATTTATAACAATACATTAGTCACAATAGTAATAAAGTTCATTTCGAATAAAAATTAATTATGAAAAATTTAAAAAATATTTCAGCAAAATATAATCACCGATAGGTGTTGTTATTTAATTAATATTATGCATAGGATATGTAAGGGGATTATAAAAACCAAAAGTTATCCTATGTATTAATATATAATTGAAAAATAAATTCGTTTTATTGTAATTCAAATTATAGGTGTTTTATTTCTGTGATAATTGCTTTATTCAAATTATCTTTGTTTTTATAATTTTAGGAATTTGTAAATATTAAATATATAAAACAATTAAAATGAGAGAGACATTTATTTAGCAATGAATTTAAAATAATTTAAAAATAATATAATATATATATAGAAGATGAGATGATTTTAAAAAAAAATGATCTATCTAATAGAAGATTTATTTAATTCCATGGTTATAAATTCTTTTTAAATATCTTTGAACAAAATATCCCATATATTATTAATAAACAATGCATTTGCTTTTAATATTACAATGTACTATGCAAATTTTTATATTTATATTTTTTTTCTGCTAGATATAATAGGTTTTGGTTAAAATGATAATGAATAATATAGCCATCCTTTAAAATGATAATTTGTTAATATTGATCTATGACTCAAATATCTGTTTTTACTAGTTTGAACAAGAAATATTTTATTTAGAAAAAACAGTCATAAGTTACTGAAAAGGTAATCTATTGATAAAGATTCAGAGGATATACTTAAATTTTATAGACTATTTTTAAATATTTTCCATGGTGATATATAATGAAGGTGGCAAACGTTACAATTCAGCAAAATTAGCTTACGTTTGTTTAATCTATGTAATTACTATTAATGGTAACATAATTGGTATTGATAAAACTGTTAACAAAACATTCATACGTTTATATATACGAGGTTGTTTGATAAGTCCGTGTAAAAATAAAAACTGCTTCATTTTTTTGAATAAATCGTTTTTATTTTTCAACATAGTCTCCTTTTAGGCTTATACACTTCATCCAACGCTGCTCTAGTTTGTTGATCCCTTCCGAATAATAGGATTTGTCCAAGTCTGTAAAATAGTCATTCGTTCCTGCAATCACCTCCTCGTTCGAATAAAATCTTTTTCCCGCGAGCCATTTCTTCATATTAGGGAACAAATAATAGTCCGATGGAGCCAAGTCTGGAGAATAGGGGGGATGTGAAACGATTTGGAACCCTATTTCCATTAGTTTTGCGGCCACAACTGCTGAGGTGTGAGCTGGTGCGTTGTCGTGATGAAAGAGGACTTTTTGTGGGCTAATCGGGGACGTTTTTCTTGCAACTCGGTTTTCAAACGATCCAATAACAATGAATAATATGCACCTGTAATGGTTTTACCCTTTTCCAAATAGTCGATAAAGATTATTCCTTGCGAATCCCAAAAGACAGTCGCCATAACCTTCCCGGCCGAAGGAATTGTCTTCGCCTTTTTCGGAGCAGATTCCCCCTTGATAACCTATTGTTTGTGACTGCTCTTTGGTCTCAGGAGTGTAGTGATGTATCCATGTTTCATCTACAGTGATGAAACGACGCTTAAAGTCCTGCGGATTTCGCTGAAACAGCTGCAAACCGTTTTTGCAACACTTCACACGACCTCGTTTTTGGTCGATCGTGAGCAATCGCGGCACCCACCTGGCGGATAGCTTTTTCATGTCCAAATGTTGGTGCAAAATATTATGTACCCGTTCACACGAGATGCCTACAGCACTAGTAATCTCACGCACTTTCACTCTTCTGTCATCCATCACCATATCATGGATTTTATCAATGATTTCTGGAGTGGTGACCTCAACAGGGCGTCTAGAACGTTCAGCGTCTCTTGTGCTCATATGGCCACTCCGAAAATTTTGAAACCACTTATAAACCGCACTAATCGAAGGTGCAGAGTCACCATAATGTTTATCAAGCTTCTGTTTAGTCTCCTGAGGCGTTTTGCCTTTAATGAAGTAGTGTTTAATCAACACGCGAAATTCTTTTTCGTCCATTATTTGACAATCACTCGATTTCCTTGATTCCAACGATTGTCAAACACAAAGGAATAGACCGATATAGCTGAAACTTGATGTGTGTTCTTCCAAGAGGTGCTACTAATTAAAAATAACCTCGATATGCACCAGTGGTGCCATCTTTCGGAATTTACACGGACTTATCAAACGACCTCGTGTGTATATATATATATATATATATATATATATATACGAGTATATATGTATGTGTACACACATACCAATTGTTTTGTAGTTACTTATATTATCTGTATAGTTTCATAATATGATTTTCTATGCTTTCTTGTATAAACAGTAATAAAATATAATGAAAGATTTTTCTTTCTATTCATGATACAAAGATTATGATATATATATATATATATATATATATATATATATATATATATATATATATAAATATAAATATTGTGAAGTTTTCTATCATTGAACATTATCTATATCCTTTTGAATTATCATAACATTTCATTTTTTGTCAAGAGTACCAAGATGCCCAACAATTTTCTTTTGTTTCAATGTCATTTATTTTAACATAATTTAATCCTTTTTGTCTTTTTATGCTTCGATCTAAGAATATTGTTTTGTTGCTTCTACAAAGTACTATAGTCAATTTATTATCAATAATTTACTAGCAATAAAGTAATTTTATATTAAATTACTTAACACTTTAACAAAAGAAAAAAATAATTGAAAAACAGTTCGTTGAATGAGGTTCAATCGATTTTCTATTTTCTTCATTTACTTTCTACTTGTTGATTTCAAAGATTGTTTATATATATATATATATATATATATATATATATATATATATATATATATATATATATATATTGAATTATTTGAGCGAATACATTGAATTTTCAAGAACGAAAATAATAAAAAAGATCTATAAATGTAAAAGTGTCAGAGCAGAAAATGATATCTGAGAAAGAAAATAAACACATTTTAAGGTTTTGAAATCCTATAAGCCACGCATTGATACTATCTTCTAACTATTTTTGACGGAGGAAAATGTCGAACGTTCGTGAGGATGGCGGGGATATATAATACGATACTTTCTCATTCTTATACAGAGATCTCCGACGACGCTATTACTTGCCAAACATTGTGTTCGCTATATTGGTCGTCTCTTTTAAACAGTGTTGAATTTTGTTTGACATCATTGTTTGAACAGATGCTTTGAAATGTTTGCGAATCATATTATCTCGATTTGTTGATCAACATATATATATATATATATATATATATATATATATATATATATATATATATATGTATATACAAATGTATACAACAAACACGTGTTTATATAAACACGTATGTGTTGAGAAAATTGCCTTTTAATCTACAAATGTCTACAACTGGTAATTATTATTAAATACGGAAGAGAACTTATATTAAGGGAAAATAAGAGATTATAGAAATGTGATAACATACAATGATGGCCCAAGTAAGACTGAAGGTTTTACATACATTTACATATTACATTTTTCAGTCTCATTTGAGTCACTCGATATAGATGTTTAATATCTTATTATCTTAATTGGAGAGAAAGTATAAATAATTAGTATTATTGGTGTAGTGTGTGTGTGTGTGAGTGTGTGTGTGTGTGTGTGTGTGTGTGTGTGTGTGTGTGTGTGTGTGTGTGTGTGTGTGTGTGTGTGTGTGTGTGTGAGTGTGTGTGTGTGTGTGTGATATATATAGTTAATATTTTTTTAAACATATATTTTTATTTTGAATTGTGTTTTGATAAAATGATAATTTAAAAGGCAAACTTCCAGCAACTATATTTCTGCTATATTAAATTTTTTTTAAAAATGTTTTAATTCTTAAGAATATAAAAAAATACTTTTTCCATATACACGCATATATATATATATATATATAACAAAATTCATTTTTCCATTTTTTTGAAACGGCCTGTTATTTATTTTTTGACAACACATATTTTATATAATAAATTTTATTCCGCTCAGGGGGAATAAGATTTTCGGAAAAAACAAACAAATAATAATAAAGAATATATATATATATATATATATATATATATATATATATATATATATATATATATATATATATATATATATATATATATATATATATATATATATATATATATATATATATATATATATATATATATATATATATATATATATATATATATATATATATATATATATATATATATATATATATATATATATATATATATATATATATATATATATGACTGAATGGATAAACAAGGAAACGGAGTAAAATAAAGATAACGGATATCGAAAGAATTGACGTGAGGCATGATGGATGATACAAATATGCTGTTCTTGACCATAGAGAATTTTCTATTTGCTTATTACAATCTGTAAGTATGATAGATGACCATACGTTATCAATCAAGAACAATAAAGGTTCAAACAATAATGAATATTACATGGGTGCAATGTATATATATATATATATATATATATATATATATATATATATATATATATATATATATATATATATATATATATATATATATATATAGGTTATATAGCTGATATATCTCCCTTCCGCTTTTTTTTTTTTTTTTTTTTTTTGTACATAGCTGCGAAATTCAAAAGACCAGAAGGCGGAAGGGAGATATTTGCCAACCTAATATATATAAAATTTTAAGAAAAGCCTTTATCTAACAATGGATAGAAAGAGACTGTTGCTGCTGATATATATATATATATATATGATACTTTTGGAATCTTTTTACAATTAAAAAATAAATACAATTATTCAAATTTAATTTTACCAAAAAAACAGTTTTTTTTAATTATTAGTATAGACGTTAAAAATGCATTATATAAAAATTAGATAAAGAAATAATATTATGGAACTAATATATAGGGTCATATAAATGTGACGCTTAAATTTGTGTTTTATTAAAAAAATATATTTGTATAGGGTGGTGTATAGGGAAACATGCGTATAGTGTTTTCTTAATAAAACACAAATTTAAGTGTCGCATTTGGATGACCCTAAACAATGTAATTAAAATGTTGAACAATATGTGAATGAAAAAAATAATCTTACTCATTGAATAAAAACTGTATATTAAACGATATAAAAATAAATCTATACTTTTTTAGTCTACAAAATATAAAAATAGATTCGTCGCGAGCTTTTTTTAAAAAAACAAACTACATATGATTTACAATCTTGTTTTCTATCTTTATTAAACCTGAAAACAATATTCAACAGTGCATAAGATATAAAACTATTTCAAGCTGTGCTTTTGGAATTGCGTTTCCACTTCAATTTCTGTTCTGTTTACATTAGGAATAATAATAACAACTATTATATAGTTTCTTATTTGTACGAATTCATTGTGTAATAAATTACATGTATACAGTATAATTGAATTTAATCTACAGCGAAGGTTATGCTTGAATATAACTGGGTTGTGCAAGTAAGTTTCGCTGTTAACCCTCAGGTCATGGTTTTGCTTCTGACCGCTGTCAAAGCTAATTTATAAACTTCTCTCAGTTCACTGTTTGTACTATCTTCAAACTGTTTCTGTTGAAATGTTCATCCAACGTAAAACGATGCATAGCAATAAATTATAAATTTTGTATAGTTTATGTTAAATCATATCTTGAAGGAGTTTAAATGTGAGATCGTCGTCAGGTGACTTGTGAAAATACAATAGAGTTACCTTATTTTAAAAGATAATAAATATTTCAAATTGTTCGAATAATAAATCTCAATTCATAATGAACAAAACATTTATATTATTTAATGTCTTTATATATTTCAAACAAATCAATTTGTTTCAATAAATCATTTAAAACAAATCTATTTTTTAATATTTCCTATATATATATATATATATATATATATATATATATATATATATATATATATATATATATATATATACGATTTTGCTATAATTTTTTACGAGAAAGAAATTTTATAAAAACAGTCCACCTTGCACATTATTTCATTTCCATCTGAACGTTCGATCTGTGATTCAATCTATATTGTCTGCGGTTTTGTTTTTATCATTTCATTACAGTCGTCGGAGTTACGTTAATGTAATGTTTTTATACATGAAATCAATATTTGTTCATATGTTGAAAACATTTGTATTGTTAATGAATGAATATGTTTGTTTTTTATATTCCATACATTTAAATGGAAATTAGTGAAGAAATACAATATTTTAATACAAATCACTGGTTTTGCAACTTTTTTACTTTATTTAGATATACAAAAGAACAAATAATTAAAATAAAAGAGTTGACAATGACAAAATATGTATCATTTAAGAGAAAAATTATATAAATATTCAAATAAAGGGTTTTTTTTTAAAAAAAGAAAAAATAATATTTGTCAATAAAAGTTAAGATGACAATTTATTAAAATTAAACGATTAGATATAATTAATGTTATTTATAAATATTTTACACAATTTTTAAAAAAACCCTGTATAATAAGTATTAAAAATATTTAAAATATATTGTTTGTATTAATGAAATATTTATGAATATGTATTATAATTTTTAATATAAATAATTAAATATAATTTCATTCAACTGACTGTTTTTAATTTATTTTTTTCTTTTCGAAATTGCTGAGTTGATAGGAAAGTAATTTTAGTTTACACGCGTTCTTTAAAATAACCGTTGTAATAACCTTTTAAATTTTACTAATAAAATGAGTATTGACTTGTGATAAATGTTCGATTTACAATTCTATGGTTTAAAAAATTAAATATTAGTTTAATCCTAGTAATTAAAAAGATGGTACCAGATAAAGGTTTGTTGCTTAAAATAGTGTACGAATTAAAAAAAGTATCAGTGTTGTAAAAGTGGAAAGTTGTTTGTGAAATATTATAAGATGGCCCAAATGATACTGAAGGATATCCAAACATACATTTCCTAGCTTATTATTATTTACTATCCTTCAGTCTCACTTGAACTATCTATACTATGCGTTTGGAAGAGATGCAATTACTGAATGCAATGTGAAGTTTGATTTCAAAAATTGAATTGAAATTTTCACTTAAATTATAACCCTGTTTTGAAAGAACTTCAGTACTTAATAACGATATTCTGAAGTAAACAGTTCTATAACAGTGTCTATAACCCACGACAATCTTCGTGAAAATAGACTCAAAATTCGGAGTTTTAGATCACTTTTTTAAGAAATGAGATAAATTTTAAATAAACATTTTAATAACATGATATTTGGGTATCATACGGACTAATGGAAAGAAATTTAATTGACAGATTTACGATTCTGTTTTCTTGTTAAATAAATGAGGCATTTTTAAAACGAATTGTGATAGAAAATAAAAAAAAACGGGTTTTATACAGTAATATAAATAATACAGTAATGTAGTGTTCAATAATCGATTATTGAACACTTTTATAAGATTTTATGGTGTTGGGGTAAATAATTTATATGTATGAAAATAAATTAACCACTGTGCCAATCGAATAGTAGTAATGAAATGTTATAGGTAGTTTTTTTTTAAAAAAAATAAAGTACAGTTTCATTTCGAATAACCTCCATCTGTACTTGTACAATAAGGCGATTAAAAATAAACATTTCAAATAGAAATTAAACGATTACTCTTGATCACACCATTCGCTGACTTATCATCTTGCAGATGCTATAATTTTTTATGGATTATTTTTTTATAAATTTATTTATAAGACAATTTCCTGCTGTGAACGAATAATATAGTTAACGAATTCTGCGCGATTCATCTTATACTCTTTATGAAAGCTTAAACTCACACCTATTATAGTTTATATAGAATCATTTGAACGATAAACTACATAATGATAGAAAGAGATTAATTTCAACTCCAGTGCGTTCGTCGAACTAAAGCTTGTAAGTATTTACAAGAAGGAGATTGAACACTTGCCAAGAAGATAGAATATTGTTACTGCAGATGAAACAGATTTTGTTATTGATTCATGTTTTGTCAGATTTATAGAACTTTCATTATAAAGATTTATAAAATAAGAGAAAACTTTTAATGTTCGTTTCTGTATAGTGAAGAAAATCAATAAAGAAATTCATAAACGTAATTATAGGAGTAATTTTAAAAATTATACTGTTTGAATTTTTAAATTTATTAATTGTTTACAAATTGTTATCGTTAGTTTATTATACAAATTTAAATTCTTTAAAAATACAAATGTTTTAAAAGAAATTTCATTGATAACTTATACAAAAAATGTAGAAATAAAAAACCAACAGTTATTTTTGAATGTGTTACATTCACACATGTTATTTCTTATTCATATCAATATTAAATAATTCTTAAATATTTAAATCTGATTGAACATTTATGTTTAGCTTAATATTTTTTAATACGATATAATTTATTTATTTTTTTAATATATGACCTGTGCGACATTATGTTTAATGTAAGACATGAAAAAAATATCTTTTATATAACCAAAATTCGATGAGAATGTGAAGGTACTTTGCGAGTGTGATTTGAAAAAGCAGAGACGTGGTGCATCATGAATTTTAGCAGGCTAGAACCGTTCGATCTTCGATTTTTACCTGCAAGTTATGTATAAAAAACATTATGTTTAATGTAAATTTTAAAAAATATCTTTTATATAACACAAAATTCATGAGAAAAATACTATATACAATATTTATAATACGATATACAATAGATAATTAATAGTTGAGAAATAATATTCGGTAATGTTATAAAGTACATTTTTAAGCTTTGATGATTTTATAAAATGGTATTTTTTTATCTCTTGTTCTAGGTTTAATAATTATGGTTTCATTAATAACATTTTAGTTCTTCTTTTTCATATTCAATGAATATAAATAACGTTTAGTAAAAGAATATGACGATACGTATTTGTAATTCACATAAAATAATTTTAATTGGATATCAATTTCGGCTGATGTAAATGTCCAGTATAAATGTCGGAAGCAATTAGTGATATGTTTTACTTGCAAAACAAATTGATGATCGTTTGATTTATGGCGAGATATTAAAGCGGAAATGTACAATATTTGCCTGTTAGGTACGAATAGAGATAACGTACAATTACATAACGGCTGCTCATCATTATGGAGTTTGGTTTAATTTTACACGATGCTTTCGTCACGCGTAATGGAGAGTTGTCGAAGAGAACACGATTTCAGTTATTTCGGCGTATGTAATTGTTTTACATGGTCCATACATAACGTTGACAGTGTAACAACATAAAACACAGCTTTCCTTTTTAAGAGACATTTGCGTATCTTTTACGAGGCTGTAACAAAGATTCCTGTAGGTCTAGTGGGGTAGATAACTGTTCTTTCGGGAATAAGAAAAAATATATAATAACATGCTTTTATTTACCCTATTTCTCTTGGGTCGAGTAATGTAACAAGGTATGTAATGAGATACAGCGAAAAGACAAATTGAGCTCTAGTTTCATGTGTCTGTTGTATTGTACGTTTGTTTTATGAGGGGATTTCTGCTGAACACACTATTTAATTTCTTGTTTTTCTCGGCTCAAATTATTTAAATACCTATTTCTAACTAATAGATAATAATAATAGTAAGAATGTATTCGTAATTAAATAAAATAGACACATGAATATATGTCTGTATTCATGTTTATGTTTATGTTTATATATATACGAGTATATATATATATATATATATATATATATATATATATATATATATATATATATTTACACATCATTATATACTAAAATTTAGTAATTTTCAATTTTTTACCTCATAAAATGAATTTATTTGTAGTGTACGAAATTGACAGTAATTTAATTACTATAATTACTTAAACATTTTTATTTAATCAAAAATGAACTTAAATGTTATTCAAAGGTCATAAATTATCTTAACTCATTAAATATTTAATTGTGGAAATGTTATTTTTTTCTGTTTTTTAGTTCATTATTCTTGTTTTTTTTCTTTGAGATTATAAGATTTATTATAATTTAATATAATTTACGTTGTTTAATTTGTATGTTACAATATATTATAATATTCTAAGGACAAAACTTGCAATAATATTGTTATACATACTTACAATACATTTACTTACTTATACAATAATTTTTAATATTTATGGAAACTTATATCTACGCATAATTATATATATATATATATATATATATATATATATATATATATATATATATATATATATATACACATTAGAAGTAGAAAAAGCCTCTTTTTATTCCACGATGGATAAAATCTCTTCTCAAAATTGTCCACTTTCAGGGATCTACCGTTATCCTTTTTCATTCCACATTGACGAATTTTGTTTTTATCACTTTTATAAAGGGCTCTTTTTGAGTATTTTTATATTTTTAGGCTCTCAAATAATAATTTCTTTTATCTATCATTAGCTTTCTCTTCTTGCATATGATCAGTTCATTATATTGTAAATTTTACATACTTATTGAATCCATTCAAGTATTTGAATCCATTCATTTTTCTTCATGTCTCTGTTTTATTCATAATATGCATCTTTCTACGCTTTTCTGTGTTTTTTGTATAAATATATATATATATATATATATATATATATATATATATATAGATGCAAGTAATTAAATATTTTCTACATTAATATAAACTATACAATGTTAAGGTTTTATTTAATTACAACTGATTATATATTTGTAAACTAAATATTTTGAAACATCGTTTTTACACCAAATAAACCTGATATT
>CP092090.1:27053567-27193567 GCA_029203775.1 Neoneuromus ignobilis | reverse complement strand
AGACACACACACAACTTGCTTATAACATTGTCATTGAATTTCAAAATTTAATATTAGATTATGGACGCCTGTTGCTTACGGACTGATATAATGTTCTTGTATGTGTACGGTATATGCGTTCATTAAATTTGTAAGGTCTTTGCGGGGTCTTAGTTTATTATATTTTAAGCCGATTAATTTTACAGATTTTTATTGGATATTTTTTTTAATTGATCATTATTATCTATTGTTCTGAACATTGAAAAATGATATGAAATGAATAATATTTTGACTATGATCGATATTTTGAAATAATAGTACAATTTTTAATATTAATAAACCTTCTTCTTAACTCATCTTCATTACGTTATCAAGTTTGAACTTTAATATTTTTTTTGTGGATAAACAAAGGGATATTAACGACCAAACTAATTTTTTGATGACGTCAATATTTTTATTTTAATAAGAACTTTAAGGTAACTAGTTAACTCTATCTTGATTAATATTAACATCAACAAAGTACTGAATAATATTATTTTGTGCTAGAGATTGAAAGATAGTTATTTTCTAAGAGTTGGCTTCTGATGAGATATATTTGATTTTTTTAAAACTAGTTAGCGTAAAGTTACATTATTTAAATTCTGTACCATTTAAAAAATTTCAAACATAGTGCTCTATAGGAAAAGAATAAATTAATGTATTATAGGAACTGGAAAGATGTATTTTCATTAATTTTTTGTGTGATAAAAATGAACACAACTCATTGTTAATGAATAGAGCTGATTATAAATATTTTTATAAAATCCTGTGGTACTGAATATTGATTTATTCGTAAAAATAGAATATAATAGATTATTTAAGTGGTTAAATGCATATATATTTGAGTATACAGTAAATCCGATAGGATATTTTCGGACATAAAATTTTTATGTATAAACTATCTCAAAACGGTGTTTTCATAGTCGGTGATTTCAAATTATTATTATTACTATTTTTTAAACAATTTGGAGCGAAAATTTTAGTAAAAAACGTTTTTTCAAGTAGACGCCAAAAAATAAAATTTTTATTATTCCTTCGTTCAATACCTGCAAATCTATTTTAAAAGATTGACCATATTTTTGATTTCAAATAATCAATATGGAGATCACCGCCAAGCGCATTTTGTTGGACGTTTCGGGACATCGTCTGAAGCGGTGCACTTCAATAACTTGTTATTAGGATCTATTCAAATAACCATAATTTGTAATTGCAAAATAAATACTGTTTCTAAAAAAAATTCCTAAAAAAACGTCGTTTTTGCGCCTCGCAAGTGCGTATAACCCCTTAAGATACAGTATCTTATTATAAGATTAAAAAAGTTATTTCAAATTATTATTAAATTCGTTAATATTCAACAAAAAATATTTATACAACCAATAAGTACTTTTTAAATAAAATTATTACTAGCCTACAATTTCAGTTTCCGAATATTAATAGTTACACAATTTAAATAAAGTTATTTGAATTCGAATGTTGTATTTTTCATATGTAAGAGAGTTAAAATTCTTCTATATTGTGCCCATTTGTTATAAAAGTTAATGTAGAGGGAAAAAAAATATCGCTCGTATAAACCATTGTCTTTGTAATACCGATAAGCTCTTAGGAAAGTAGTGGTACTTTCAAAGAAATTAAACTCTATTATATTTAGTGATAAATTGTTCTAAAAGGTGTCTAACTCTTTGATCGGTAACCTCAAAGACGTAGAAGATAACAGAGAATTTCTGATATTAAAGACTGTAAAATTTTTCAAAAAAAAAAAAACGAATTTTGTCAAATTAGGAATTTGCAGAAAACCACTCGTGAGATTGATAAATACATAGGATATAAATGATACACTTTGAACATTTAACTATTCAGATAAGACAGTTATGATAAATATAATTCAAATAAATATATTTATATGTTAATTTTATTTTAATCTAAATTATATGTGAATTTAAATTATAATACGTTCATATAAATTAATGTGCATGTTTATATGTTAAGATGTAATTGTTGAAGATATATGATTATATTTTAACACAAGAATTACTCACTTTCAACACGTTTTTATAAAAGTGGTTAATTATCACTGATTGTTCACTTTGTTTTCTGATAAATATTTCTATTGTTATGCTAATATTGTTAATAGCTCAACGTTATAGAATTTTAAAAAAAAATTATAATGTAGCGCTCTGGCGATAATGGCATGACTATTGAAATTTGCATAAGCAAATAAAATGGACAATGCGTGATTATTAGAAATTTATATAAAATGCTGTGGTATTGAGGCGTTGAATAATTCATTTGTGTTGAAGTAAATCTGCCACAGTACTAAAATAATAGTGGTATGATTATATATTTAATTATTAAATAGAAAAAGGTATTTGCAAATATTGGAATTAAACTTAATTTAAAACTGAATTTTAATTAGTATTATTTAATCAAACGTTTTTATTAAATTGCAAATATAAATTTCATTAAAAAAAACACAACAAATAATAATACATTATTTATTAAACAGGTGTAGAAAATAAAATCATTTAGAATTGATGCAAATTTTTTACAAATAATATATATATATATATATATATATATATATATATATATATATATATATATATATATAGTTCATATTTGATGTTCTAGTTTTACATTCACTGACATATAAGATGTATTGGTAGCAATAAAAATGAATACTTTGATGTACGATCAACATTTTTTTATGCTTTAGTCGAGAGTTTTCAACAAGTTTTAAGCGAGAATTGATCGGAAATTGTAATATTGACAAGCACTCGTATCGTTTTCAATAAGTTCTGTATCGACGGTATATATTTCACTAAATGGCACTGAATGATTTGTGTCTTTCTGTTAAAGTTGATTGAAATAAAATTACGCACGAATAAAATTTTAACAATAAAAGTTCAATGATAACAAAATAATATACACGTTTTAGTACGTTAAACCTTAGTTGTTAAATTGTATAGAAACTTAAATTGAAATCTTATAAAAGTATTAGTATTATTAAATACATAAAAATAGTATACTTAATATACTAGTTAATGAGTTATTTTATATGCTAATAAAATTGTACAAATAATAAATTTTATATACAAAGTTTTTTTTATGTCTAAGATTAAACTAAATTACTAATCGATTAATCAATTGAAAACAAGTAAACCGTAAAAAAACGATACTTTTTATAGTTAAGATTTTGTAAGTAAGATAAGTTATTGATTAGGAAGCTGAAAGAGATTTCAGTGGATTAACTTGGCTATAATAAGTTGAATACTTACGACTGGTACAGTCTCATAGAAACCACGAAGGTATAGTTAAAAATAATTGAGAAAAATACGAAACGCTAACTAGAGATAATTGAAAAAAAGTTTAAAGCAGTTTGTATGTACAATTTTATAATTTCAGTACATTATTTTACAATTTAGCTAAATCTTAAAATAACCTCAACGTTATAAATAACACATGATTTATATATGTATACATACATATATGTATATATATATATATATATATATATATATATATATATATGTATGTATGTATGTATGTATATATATACTATAAGAAAAGGTTTCTTATGATGAATAACTACTTTTTTATTGTTATTTAATTTTCGTAACCAATTGAGTTATCGAAAACATAATTGAGTTTTAAACTAGAAAATGTGTCAGATATGGTTTAAGACACTTTGAAAATTTATAGTTCTTTTTGTTTTAAAAGTGATAAAGTAGTAGATTCTATATTTCACACAAACCATTATATATAGAGAGAAAGTATATGAGAAAAGTTTTTGATAAGAAAATGAAATAAGGACTGTGCTTCTATATTGGATTTACACCTATATAAAAATATATTGTCTGTGAAACAGAAGTGTGTACATAAAAGCCACATTGAAAATATACACTAGTCCTGCTAGCGATTTTTTCTATTTTATTAACGTACACCTTTTACATATTTATATCAACTTTAATGGAACAAGAAAATAGAATGTACTTTTTGACGCATTTACGATATTATTATTATTATCTGGCTCGATAAAAATTGTTTACAGTAACTAAGAAACACGATCATGTACTAAAAATTTTCTAGAAATGGACTTTTTTCTATCACATTACAAAAATGGCTTTAGTGAAAATTTTTGCGAGAGTTGAAAACACATTTTTTTGTTTATAAAAAATATCTAATCATAGATTGAGATCTATTGTTAGTGTTGTATATTTTTGATTAACATTTACATTATACCGAATTTCTTTATATATAAAATGAAATGGAAAGATAGATAAATGTTTATGTTTGAAATTACTATCTTAAACTTTAAAATATAATATAAATAATATAGTGCTATTACTAAAAGAATTTTTATTTTATATTCCATAAAAGTTAATGCACATATCGAATGTATTAAATTTATGTAATAGTTACACGTAAATTACATTCAATGTACAGCATAAAATGTACTCAAGAAAATATTTCTAAATACATTTACGAAATTTACCTGAACTGTCAATTATTTTCAACAAGAATATATAAAATTGTTGTTATTCAATTAATATTAAATTATTTTTATCTTATTTCTGTTAATATGCACATATAAACACACACACACACACACACACATATATATATATATATATATATATATATATATATGCAGTTGTAAAAAAATAAATATGTACACACTCAAGGAATAAGATTGTTCAAATTATAAGAGGTTTTTTCTAGGAGAAAATTATTACTGACTGAAAATGACGAAATTTGATAATATAAATACATATTTTATATTTTATAATCACTAATTAAATTTTTATCATTTATATTAAATTATCTAATTTTCTTTTACTTATTTTATGTAGATAAAAATAATCTGCAAACATACTATTATAAAAACACTTAAAAAAATTATAAAAACAAATAAATTTACAAAAAAATATAATTTATAAAATTATGTACAAGAAACTAAAATATATTTTGATTTTAATATAGGTGATTAATTTTTCAATGTACAAAATTTTACAACATTTTTGTGGATGATTACGGTAAAATATCGAATTAGCGAAAGATGCGAATAAAAAATGATTATTAAACATTTTTATCATATATTGTTGCATTGAGAAATAATTAATTTGTATTAAAATGCGTATTTATTGATAAAATGATTACACATTTTTTAAATTTAATTTTATACGAAATAAACATGAATCTTTAATAACATGAGCTATTATTCAAATGGACTAATAGCTGGTTTCCTCGTTTCTCTAAAGTTACCTTCGGGATAGTTGACGTTCGTATTCACGTCTTATTCGGAAATGATTAGGTTTGAAGCCAAAACGACTTCTACCTATTTTAAACTTGAATAATAAGTTTTCGTTTTTGAGTAAATACATTAGATAATAAAGATGCTAGAGATATATGTAATATATAGAATAATTATTTAAATTTTACAAAGAAATACATAGAAAAGTATATAAAAATTATTAATAATCAGTGAAATATTTTAATAACCAATAATTATTTACTTGAAAAATATTTTTTCTTCCAAATAAAACCATATGATATTATTATAAATATTGTTATATTGATTATATTAACAAAAATTATTGAAAAATATACTTAGATTTATTCTACATATACATCATTGACATCATCAGTCTATCTCTATTTACTCTTAACTGAAAGATTTTCTTAAATCTTTTCAATTTTAGCATTCCAAAATGTTATTTAATATGCAATATTTATTTAAAAACAATATTTAATGTAATTTCAATCGTTTTATTTATTATTATTTTTCTCTCAGTATTACAATATTTATAAATACTAATTAGAAATATATTTCAGCTTACCAAATTTTACACACATACACACACACACACACACACACACACATATATATATATATATATATATATATAATCATCATCATTATATCAGCTTTTATTAGCTTAATGTTAGAAAAAAGTTTTAATTAATGTTGCCATTCACTAGTATTTGGCCATGTTTACCACGTTGATCAGGTAAGTTGGTAAAGAACTCTTAAGCAAGTTGCCTTTACTAAGGTTAACCCAGATCGCCTAACATATGGTATTCTTGTACCCGATTTATTAATTATATTAGTATTATAGGAAAGTATGTGGTATGTATGTATGTAAAAAAAGCTGGAGTACAAAAATATCCCACGTCGGATTCTGCAAACGACGGACGTTGAAAGTGAAAGAGTCTCACCTTCTCTCTCGTATCTTCGGCTGGGATTTCGAACTTCGAAAGTCGGTTATATATATATATATATATATATATATATATATATATATATATATATATTATAAATGTACACACATCGAGTACATATGTATTTATAAGCATGCATGTAAGTTCTTATGTAGCCTTAGGTATACGTTTACGTTTTCATTTTTCAGTCAAAAAACTAACTAACTTTGAATATATAAAATAAAAACATCTTACAGCAGGACGAACCGTGTCTGTAAACTGTAAAACGAACAATACAAACTAATACATGAAAAGCTTCAGTCATAATAGATACGCAGAGATCAGAATCTGCCACCCAATGGCAGATTCAACAAAATCCCATATAATACACCTGTTACACGATTCAAGCAACGGGAATTCCTTTCATATCTGTAGACTGAGAGATATATCTTTAACATTTCTACAAAAGCATATTTCGTTGCGTGCATATACATCATGAGGATATTATGTAAAACGTTACAACGTATTTATACGACATTTTATTATAATTCGTGTTCAGGTTCTGGATATTATATTGTCGTAGTAAGATGTTCATTCTGATGAAGTTGTTTTTGCTATAATGTAGTGTTTATTTTGAATTATCTTAATTTTACACGAATGCTTTTTTTATTTATTTTTCGAAACATTCATAAATAATTTTGACAGTTATTTGTGTCAATGTATATAAGTTGTGTACACTCAAACACTCACACACATTTATATATATATATATATATATATGTATATATGTTTTTTTTGAAAATTTTTCTGGTTTTTGTCTAATTTGTTATTGTTAATTTTCAATTTTTTTTATTTAGTATAAAATTGTATTACATGCTGGTATAGTACACTGCCTAGGTATAGATAGGACTGCAAATTTCTTTCAAGTGTATTTTTATTTTAAGCTTAATTAAACTTACGAATATACATATATATATATATATATATATATATATATATATATATATATATATATATATATATATATAGTAAACGGAGAATATCTGTCACATCTAAGATTTGCGAATGATATACTACTTATAAGTGAAAAACCCGGAAGAATTACAAACATTACTCGAAACCCTCTTAAAAAAAGTCGAAAAGTAGGGTTAAAAATAAATATGGGAAAAACTAAGGTCATGTTCAATAATTTCACTGAAAGAAGTAACATACAATTAGAGAATCAGTACCTGGAACAAGTGGACGAAATAAAATACCTAGGGAAAACTATAAGATATGATAGTGATTTATGGCCAGAAATCAAAAAGAGAATCATTTGGGAGACTAAATAGTATAATGAAAAGCAATATACTAATCAGTTTGAAAAGAAAGGCATATAACCAATGTGTACTACCGGCCTGTACGTATGGAGTAGAAACTTGGACTCTAAACATAAGAATGAAACAGAAACTGTTAACTGCCCAGAGAAGTATGGAAAGAATAATGTTAGGAATTACTAAACTGGACCGAAAAACAAGTAAATAGATAACGGAACAAACAAAAGTAATTGATATAATAGAGCAAGTTAAATCGTTGAAATGGACATGGGCAGGACATATAGCGAGAAGAGAGGACAACAGATGGACGAAGATTGTTACGGAATGGAGACCAAGAGATAAAAAGAGACCTAAAGGAAGGCCACATCAAAGATGGAGAGATGAAATTGTGAAGTATTGTGGAGGCCAAGGTTGGATGAGATTGGCCAGCGACAGGAAAGAATGGAAGAGGCTCGGAAAACTCTTCTTATTTTAATTATGACATTCGACGAGGCTTTCGCCCAGCAGTGGGCTGATGTGGGCTGTCAGTAGTAGTAGTAGTAGTATATATATATATATATATATATATATATATATATATATATATATATATACATACATATATACATATATATAGTGACTCGTAAAAGTCGAGGGACAATATTATAGAAAGAACAAAATAATGATTATGATTTTTTTAAATTTATTTTAATACATAGTAGGGGTTGTCTGTTATATATATATATACATACATACATATATATATATATATATATATATATATTTGTAATGTATTTATTTATTTTAAATGCTTTGTAATTAAATAGTCTTTAAAATATTTTATAACTGAAAAAAACATTTTTATGGTTCACATATTCTTTATAGAATTTTCATTTATCTACATTTTATACGTTCATATTTCGTTTAGAATGTACGTAGACGGCAAGAAAATGGAGTTGAAACTGACCCTCAACTTGTTATATATTACATTTATTTGAGAATGCATTGAAGTCGGCGAACAATTGATATGTATGTATGTATATGTGTATTTATGTATATGTGTATGTATATATATATATATATATATATATATATATATATATATACACATACACGATTTACTACTAAATATTATCATTGATTTAATGATTATATCATTCTCTATTTTTTTTATATAAAAAAGTGTACTTTTTATTATAATTTCAATTCAGAAATGTAAACATGACTTTTTCGTAATGGCATGTGAGTTCCCAATAAATAAAATCGATAAAAAGTATACTGACTCTAAAAATAAACGGATAACTAAAAAGTATTTTCAAGCATCATCAATCATAGATAAGTATCTTCGTTTTATCTTACGTTATGATATTTACAATGCGTTGACATCAGATAATAGCACTGTATACACAAGAATAGTTTGAGATACATCATTCTTCTTTATACTAGATACATAGAAGCATACTGTGAATAGTTGTACATGCGTATGTGTGTATATAATTGTGTAGATTGATATGTATGCGAATATACACATTATATATATATATATATATATATATATATATATATATATATATATAAACATATATACCAACAAGAAATATGTATAGAAGTAAAATATACACACACTACAAACGAAAGTACAGAATACAGTTCGAGTGTATGTACAAAAATTATATTACAGCATGATTTGGCAAACTTGAATCTAAAGTTGTACACAGATTGATGGGGAACTCTTGTAAAATTTCTGTGTTCGGGAATGTTTTTTGTAACTGTTAAGTTTGAAAATCGTTTAACTTTATATATACAGCGGCGGAAAAATAAGATTTATGTGTTATTCGAGAAATGTACATCTCTTCTGAAAAAATCGTTAACATATAATACATTCAGTACATTTTAATTTTTGAAACTAATTTGAACTTTTTGTATTTAAAATTTTTAAGATGTAAAAGTTCTTCTCTTTCTTGTTTTTAATATATATATATATATATATATATATATATATATATATATATATATATCATGTGTGTGTGTGTGAGTGTTTTCATTGAATAATGTGATTAACATATCTAAACAAGATATTCTAAAACCCCTTTTTCAATAGATAACATATTTTTTTGTAGTAGTAAAACATTTCAGAATAAAAGTTATACAATGAATGTATAACTGAAATCAATCTGAAATTTATTCGTGGACTCAATGATTTTCCTACTTTTTAAAAAGTAACAATTCGCTTACATGTAGACGATCAATCAGACATCAACAAACCGTCATTTAGCATCGATCCTATTTAAAAAATTTCAAACTCACCGATTATACTCTTGTTATCTGCACCGTCACGCCCTTTAACGTATAAAACATGAGTCAACTCGCATTCAATGCTAACCATTGAAAATATCACGGAAAAATAACGCAGCTGATTTAGCTGACGATGAAAAATTACTACATGGCCATTTTTATTCTTTATTTGCGTCTATGTGTTGTTTTAGACATTTTAGATTTAGTTGTAGACATTTTAGTTGTAAATGAAAAAGTATTACAACTTAAATACTATATATGTTATATATATATATATATATATATATATATATATATATGTACATATTATATATGTATATGATGAATCAGATGCTAGGGATTTCCTTCACTATTATTGTATTTTTTTATTTAGATGATTGTAGAGAAAAAATATTCCGTGATGCAAGATACGTTTTATTTTGTTCTATTTTAGGCTCATGATTGAAAAATATTTTTTTAAAAAAATAATTCTTTCTCAGTAATATAAAAATTTAATAAACTGATAAAATGAGATCTTAAAAAATACATTTTTCATATATGAATTAATAAATATAATTAGATAATTTAATTATTTTCTGTTTTCAAATATTATAAAAAGGGTATCGAACTTATTGAACATTTGTATAGAGCATTATGTTGAAAAATAAATATAATTTTTCTAAAATTTTTGTGTTTTCTTTGTTGGGTCGGGTATACACTGAATTAATTACTGATATAATTATTATAATTCCATACAATAATCTTATGCGATATGTATACTGAATAATTTTAATATAATAAAATAAGCTAATATAAATTATAATACAAATAAATATGAAATCGTTAAAACAGTATTAGTAGTTTAAATTATTTAGATAAAAGATTTATTGTTAAAGTTTTGTAAATTTTTATTCTCATTTATAAATGATATTGTAGTAAAATACTCGACGTAACTGTTTTGTAAATTTCTGCTTACAATTCACACCTACAAAGTAGTAATATTTCCTTTATTATATTATATAAATAGTACTATGTATTGAATTTCAGAGTAAAACTTAACATAATTACATAAACAAAATCAACTTTATTAAACTAGTGACATAAATTTTTCAATTCAATTTATTCTATACACGTTGGCATACAATTTTCTGGAAATGTGCCAATATTATAAACAGGCCAAGTAATAAGGAATTCAAAGAAACGAACATTTTGGAACGTTATACCATTGTCTTCACGTGTTATATACAATGATTCTTCGAAATTCTAATGATCACTCATGAGTCAGAATTTTGAAAAACATCGAATAGATTATAAAAAATACACTTGTATACTTATATTCACACACACACACACACACATACATACATACATGCATATATACATATATATATATATATATATATATATATATATATATATATATATATATATATATATAAATATATATATATATATATATATATATATATATATAAATATATATATATATATATATATACATATATAAATATAAATATAAATATATATATATATATATATATATATATATATATACCAGGTACATACATAGACAGAGAGTTATATACATGAATTAGTGTGAATGGGTATTTTTTAAATAAATTATACCTTTAATATTCTAAATTATATCTATCATTATTTACATATATTTTAATTGTCAAATCATTTTTATATTTCATACATATATGAATTCTGTGTATATAAAAGCGATTATCAAAATAATTAAATACTTAATGAAGTAATAATGTGTAAAAGTTATCGTTTAAAAGCACTCTGAGTGTATTAAAAATTCTTACGAAAATAGAGATTGCGACAAAAGTTACAATATGGTTACAAACTCCTAAAACAAACGTCGTCCGCTGCCAACACAATAACTTAATAAACGTGCGTGGAGACGAAGGAGCTTACTAGTTATTGGTATGAGTGGTAGAAAGAAAGGATGGTGGCGACGTACCAATTTTCCACTCAGAGACTGGTTTTGCTCGTGAAGACATAGAGCACACAGAAATGAAATTTAAAACTTTTCTCGGTAATCCTTTTTGCAACTTTTTACTTATCTTTTGACGCTTGGAAAGTGTAGCGGCCGTATTTTTTTTTACCCTATAAAAGACATTTGTTTCAAGATGATGTAAGTTTAAGGCTTCTCGATTAGTAGCCGCTCTGAAATTTATTAGAATGTGATTTATGTACAAAGATACAATATTAGACGTTTGTAGAGTATAGTATGGGGTTGATTGTAATTAATTGAATGTAATCTTAACAATTACCTTTGTACTTGAGATTAACAAATGAAATGTATGATATCAGTATTTATATATATATATATATATATATATATATATATATAATATTAATTATAAATACACTTAAAATTTCAAATATGATAATAGCAGCATGAACAAAGACCAAGTTTTAATTTTTACAGAATCCTCTCATCTATTATTTTCTTAAAAACTTTTATAGTAATAGTTTCAACAAGCAGACATGAAGTTCATTTTATGCAAGAGTGCCTACAAAAAATGAACATTTATAAATCTTTTTTTAGAATTTTGTCTTAGACGAGAAAGAAATATGATGCAAATTCAGAAATTTGTTAGTTAGCGCTGATTAAAATAATATTTCAACTTATGTTACATTTTGGAATACTTCTCGATTCGCAATGTTGTCTAAATAATTGCTAGTTTTATATTCGTTTATTTTATAATTTAGATTTTGCTAAAATAACTGAACAATAACATTAATTGTATTTTATACTAATGTTTTTATATATTACATTTATATTATTTTTCCTTTATCTTAAATATAGAATGAAACTGCATTCTTGAATAATTCAGAATATCTTCATTTCTATATACATCTGAGTCTGTTTTTATGCGGTAGATACGTTCAACAGAAAACCGCATTAAAAAAAATTGCACAAAAAAATACTTAACTTACATTGAAAAATTAGGGATACGTTCCGTAATTTTCAAAAACCGTATAAAACTAAAGCTACAAAGTGAAATTACTCTAAAATTCGCATAAAAAAATTAGGAAATAAAGAATGCTTAAAACAAAAATTCAAATATCTGCAAAAAATTGATACAAAACAAAGCTTTTTTACTTTATTTTTTAATTAATTATTTCATTTTATTCAAAGCAATATGTACGAGTGTTAATTAAAAAACAAAGCTTTTTTACTTTATTTTTTAATTAACTATTTAATTTTATTCAAAGCAATATGTACATATGTGTAATTTATTTTAGAATTTTTCATACATATTTCAATTATCATCGCAATAATATCTGCACTGTTTAGAATAAAAATAAGCAAATAAAAAGAAAGTGAATAGCTGCACTGTTTTCAAGACATGTAGGCCAAACCTTTTTCCAACAGGCATTTAAAGTGTGTTGTTTTATTTGAGTAATAGCAAATGCAACATGATTTATAGAGTCAAAGATAGAAATTTTTTCCCAAGCGTCAGATACTGTTACTGATTCATTTTCTAGTTTATCCAATATAAATTAAAAAGTGCGTTTAACGTAATATTGTTTAAAAAAATTGGCAACTTCTTCATCTGCCGATGCAATCGCACTCGTAATCTTCACGTTATGCAGTGCATTGTTTTTTAAAACCCCGGTTAACCATCCTTTACTAGCCGAAAATTCCTTATAAGTTTGAGAAGCGGAAGTAAATGGTTCTGATTCCTTCATTTGTTCATAAAACTGAAGAGCTTTTCATTGAATTAAATAATCGCTTAAAGGAATTCTTAAAAAAATTCGTATAAAAAGATACTAAGAAGAAATATGAATCGCATAACTTCAAAATCGCATTAAAATAATCTGCACAAAAACAGACCCAGCTGTACTTATAAAAGAAAATGGATAAAAGGAAATGGAAGACTAAAGGATAGTAAATGATGGTAAGTAAATAAATGTATGTCTAAACCCTTCAGTCTCATTTGGACTACCTATATAATAATAGTATAAACCTTTAATACAGTTGACTTTTATTTTTCTATTGAAAAATATATTTTTCTATTTCCTTATTTATTTAACTTATTCCTTATATTGGAATCAGTAGCAGATCCAATGGATAATTAATTAATGAAAATAATTTTTTGAGTGGTTAAAATATAAAATCGAACACTAGTTAACTTTAATAATATAAATTAATTTATTTTAATTTTCCTCTTTGTTTCATTTTTAATATATACATACATACATAAATAGATATATATATATATATATATATACTATACATAGATACATTAATTCAGACACATTAAAGTAATTAGAGACCTAATTCACATCTAATTAGAATTATTACACTTATACATATTTTCATGTATAAGACCAGTTACAACGCTTTTTATAAGTTTATATTCAAACATTATATATATATATATATATATATATATATATATATATATATATATATATATATATATATATATATATATGTAATGAGTATAGGACGTAGAAGGAGAGAATAAACTTTAAGGAAATAAAAAGGAGATTGACTGCTGACAGAAAATAATTGAGTTCAGGGAGAGGCCTTTGTATATAATTGAATCGATAAAATGAAAGAACACGCAGACATACATACAAACACACACGCTTATATATATATATATATATATATATATATATATATATATAAGCGTGTATGTGTATGTGTTTATTAATATGTGTGTATGTATATACATATCAAATTACAGCCTATTATCACTACAACAGGAATGTTTTCCTTAATCTGGCAAAGATGCAATCTGAATCACGATATATCACAATTATTCATATTTATTAATACGTATTTTGCATGACTGCCAATAAAACCTATCAAATGGATCTTGAAATAAAGATATTTACTATTTAAAGAAAATTATCTTTATTATAATTATTTCGAATAGACGCGAAATGATTGGATTTTTATATTTCACACAATATATTTTAAATTATTTGCACCAAATTAGAAATTTAAATTTAATAATGAAGTGTTTTTTTTTAAAAAAATATACCTTCTTTATAAACTACAATTGCATTTCACATATTTGATATCATTTATTTTATATAAAATAAAAATATTTTACATAGAATAAATTTTAAACTATAAATAAGATAAATATTATTAATTTTTATCATAAAAACACTTTATATTGTATATTCATATATTATTAATTAAAAAAAATGTACGTGTTTTGGTAATAATAATAGAAATTTTAATTGCTAATAACAGCAAAAAATAGAGAATAAATTTTAACAGATTTTTAAAAAACTGTTGACTTAACTAGCATTGAAATGTAACTTGAATATATGTAACCTGATTTATTTAATTATTTTATAAAATACATATTTGCTTGATAATTTTTCTATTGATGGTAACTGATACAAAAATTAATGTTTTCTTGTAATGTTTAATAAAATTTATTAGTAATTAAAATTTAATTTATGAATATCTGATTTTTAAATAATATTAAAAGAGTATGATTTTTACTGAATGACAATTTCAACTTTAATGTTTGATAATTTTAGTAAAATTTTTAAATAGTATGATTGATTAAAAAAACAATTCTATATTATAAATGGTTTATTAGCTATTTTAATAACATTGTGATTTAAACTAATTTAATTATAATTATTATTTTTTTATTAGAAATTTAATTACTACGATGGTATGAGAAAAAAACTATTAAAATTTTAACATTTGGAAAAATAACTTTCTTTTTATTTTCTGCAATACTTATTTAGTTTTTTAATTAAAATCATTCAGAAAGTTTAAAATAATCTAAATAAATAACATTTGAATATTGTAATTATTTATTTTTGCAATTTTTTTACGTAAGATTAATTTTCCAGCCATTAAACATTAAAATAATCTTAATACAATTTCTACGTGGTTAAATACTGTGAATAACCAAGTCAGTTTTTAAATTTTTATTTTCCATTTTACAAGAAAGCTCAATTTATTATTAAATGCTGGACTATAACTTTTTTTACAAAGAACAATTAATAAACGATCTATAAAAACAGATTACATTGTCAAGTGCCTTTTATATAAGTTTCATGTTATATTGTTCTCAATTACAATTACCTATTAAAACTCATTACTTGTGACAGTTAATATCTTTTTCTTTGGAAACTTTTATTCGCTTTATTTACATTTTACTTGTTCTATGCAAAGTAGTAGTTTTTAATTAACAATATAAAAAAGCTAATAAAAAGTTTGACGCTACGTTTCATTTAAATAAAATGAAATGTTGTTTAAAACAAGCAATAAAACCGTCAAGTGGTATTAATATAAAATATGCACTGGGAAATAAATACATACTTTCTTGCCAAATATGCAGCCATTAAAAATGTTTTAAATTATTCTAAAAAGCAGTACAAACTTTTAGGAGGCATATTTTTTTAATTTCGATGAAATAAACATTTACACAAAGTATAAAGGTTTTATTTAAATATTTCTTTTTTATAATTACATCGTAAATAGTCTTTTTTATTACAACTTATTCTTGTCGAAATTACATAGTAAATATTTAATATTTTTTGTATTAAATGAGCAATTATAAATATTAAGGAATTAAAACTGATTATGACTTTATATATATATATATATATATATATATATATATATATATATATATATATATATATAATGTTACTTTTTTTTTTTTTTTTTTTTTGGAAAAAAATATGAAGTTTAAATATATTTCAGATTACACAATTCATTATTATTTTTAAAAAACATTACGTTTTTTTTATTCTTTAGTTATAAATATATATTAATATAATTTTAAAAAAATAAAATAATTACTACAGACTTTTTTTTAAGCAAGATAATTAATTTTATTAAAAGACACGATAATGTTGAAACAGTTATTTAATTAAATATTGAATAACAATCAATATTATTACAATATACGAATATTATAAAATATATATGAAAGTTATAAAACATGATTTTTCATTGATGATAATGACAAAAATCGACAAAGTTTCAACAATATAACAACAATTGTTTCGCGAGATAAAATATATAAATACATTTATTAAATATGCGCCTTTATCTGCATAATAGTAGCTTTGAAAGAGCTTTATTTTATCATTCAAAAGCATAAAAGCACTAGGCACCGGTGACATGCAAAGCGTCACAAAGTTTCAATTTTGTGTCGGCTATTTACACAGGGCTTTGTGAGGTTTTGACTTTTTTTCGACACATCAAAAGTTGTAAAAGTTATAAAAGGCTATTTATATTTATATTCGGCGTCAATACGAGACGATATTATTAATATTTGCTCGTATATCGATCGACGAAACTATTTTCATTATATTTACTTTCAAAGTGCAATGGCAATGAAAGGTCGTCTCGACATTAGTTCATTCACACTTTTTATATTAATAATGTGATATAATGCTCATATTTAATATGATTTTTTTCAATCATAAGCTTTTTCTTCGATTTTTCTGATAATACCTATATAATTCTTCATTTTCACTAAAATCCCAAAAGTTCTATATTTAGAAATGTATTCACAGAAATACACTTTTTTTTAATCTTATAAGATATTTCTTTAATCAAAATATACAAATACACGTATGAGAATCATTATGAACTGAAAAAATATTTAAGCAATGTTTACTACAAAACATTACAAAAATAAAAGAAATTGGTTCTTTGCCAAATAAATAAATTTTGTTTGCTGTTACTGACATTTTAATGATTATATTATGAAATACTTTTAAATTAAGTATAGCAAGATGAGATTATTGATTACTATTTGGATGATTATACATAAATGTGTTTATATACATACATACATATATTCATATATATATATATATATATATATATATATATATATATATATATATATATATATATATATATATATATATATATATATACATAAAATTCACTTATGAATATAAAAATATTTATCTATCGTGTGGAAATAAGTATATTAATATATTTATAAAATTAAAAGAAGTTCAAATATAATGCTAATGTATTTTTAAATCATCTATTGTAATTTCTCTCTCTCTCTCTCTCTTTCTCTCTCTCTCTCTCTCTATATATATATATATATATACATACACGCATATATACATATTTCATTAGTATATTCAGTAGCTTTGAAAGAGCTTTATTTTATCATTCAAAAAAAAAAAAAAATCAAATTTAAAAATTAAAAATTCGATCAATATATTTACGTAAGATCATTTAATATAAAATATTTTTTTTATAATTTTTTGAATAATTGCATTGAATTACAAATTTGTTAACACAAAACTATTTTTTGTCGATAAAGTATTTAATGTTTTCAAGAAAATATTTTTTTATAAAATACTTATTGTACTTGTGCTTATAAAAAATTGAGCGATGTAAATAATTTATTATTTTGAAAATAAAGAATGTAAAAACATAGAAATTATTTTAAAGAACAGGTTAAACATTTTTGTTAACAACTATGCATTACTAGATTTAAAACAATATCAATTGTAATTTTATAAAGAGAAAAACACTTTTTATAAAGAATTTTCAATATGTTATTCCTTATTTTAGATACTGATTAACTTCTCGCATCTTACAATTTTTTAAATTCAATTTTTTTCTATAATAAGAAAAATAGACATATTTATAAAAAAGTATAATTTTTAATAATAATTTTTTATATTGAAGTTTTTTGGATTTAGTTGTACTATAAATGAAAAAAAAAATAAAATTAATAAAAAAAAATCTCACAGATTTCGATAGTATTAAAAAAGTTAATATTTAAAACATTTATAAATGAGTAATAAACATTTTAATATTATAATATTTAATTTCAACATCAATTCATAAAAATACTTTCTCAAATCGAAGTTAAAATATTTTTTTTATAAAAAAATTCATTAATATTTAAGAAATTAACAGCATTGTATTGCTGTAAATAATTTTCTGCTAATCAATAACAAGTAAAAATAAATTAATTACTACTTAAAGTTGATAAAATATTGATAAGAGTTATTAAGTTCATGTGTAAGCTCAATTTTGGTATATAATATACACGATTACTATACATAATGTATATATTTAAGTTCAATTTCATGTGAACTTGAAAAATAATTAGGTATATAAGCCAATAAAATAATTAAAACGAATAATTAAATATAGTTCCTCTAGAGACTGCAATTAGTTTAAGTACTCATTTAGAATGCGTCATGAAAAATGTACATTAAATGTAATTAAATACTACAAAGAGATTGTCTAGAGAAATGTGGTCGTTTCGTTGAAATAAAATAATTCATACGTGAAACATATTAAATTATCATATGTGTACAAAAGCTTTGTTTTGTGGAGGAAATCGAATATACAAGTAATTATTTTTTTTAAAAAAAAAACTGGAGTAAACATTTTTTTCTCTTTAAGATGAACGAAGAAGGAATCTGATAGGTTTAAGAATATCTATAAAAAAATGTATACCAAATGAACAATGGTTCCTTTTGAAGTATGACTTATAATGCCAGATAAAATTAGTTTTAAACGACGCACATTCACCCTGTGAAATTTAACCGACTGCGAGTATTATGTTAAATATGCACGCCGTTCCACGATCATAGTGTTTGAGTACTTGATAATACTTGACTGATACAGAGTACCTTTTATCCTTTTGAAGTGGATACCTCTTTGTGATGTTGCTCGAGAATTTAAGCGAATAACATCTCAAAGATAAAGAGACGTGTATTATGTAGTCCGCGTATAAACACGTACGTGTTAGTTTAAGTATAGTTGATTAAGTTAGTACATTAACGTACACATGCGTACGTTTGTAATACAATTTGGTTATTAACTGGAAGGGTGGACGTCATTTACTCATGTGAGGTACAAGTTTTTGTTTTTGGAACAGGGCGAGTTACTATGAAATTTGTTGACGAGAATGAAATACTTGCGTAGTGTTTAAAAGCTTTTATGTATGCTTGTCCAAGACGGTGTTGTGGCCAAAATGAAAAACAACACAGCGTAAATATTTAACGACTTAAAACATCTGTTATATCTACTTTTTTTCTTTTAAACAAACGATTTTGCCGATAGTTCGAAAAATTAATCTTCATCTTTTGTGTTATTTTTTTTTAATTTAATATTCATTTCTCTAATGCAAATTTTTATCAAATAGAAATTGTCATGTCCACAAAAATTAAAAACTAAAATTATAATTTTTATTAACTCGAAAATATTTAAATTCATATTACTTAAGATAAAATGAAAAAAACGTATTTAATATTTTTTACAAATAAAAAATATTCCTGGTGTTATGAAATGTTGTTCGTCAAAACATCCAGAAATTGATTATTGTCTCTTTAAATACACTAACAGATAGCAATCAATTATTGGAAAATCTGATTAAAGGAGATGTAGCAATATTTGAGGTGTTAATTTATTTGTGAAGGTAAGTTCAAGGTGAGTGTTAAATTAAAATTTAATATTTTTATCTAGATTAAATGTCGATACAATTTATGAGCTATCAGAGGAATAATTAATTTAAGAAATGCATGTATACAAGAAGAAAAGGTCAATGATGGACAAGAAAAAAATATTGATTGGGAACCTAGATATAAAAAAGGTTCAGGAACAGACCTATTGATAGATGAGAGAGAGAGAGAGAAAATTAGAATGGACTGAAAAATCAACTTATTTTGAAATTTTGTGTTGTTCCAATACCTTTGAACAATACTGTATATATATATATGAATAAACATAAACTACAAATAAGATTGCAAATATAAACTTTAATTAGTAAAAAAGAATTAAATTTCAAACTTGATCAATTAAAAAACTCCTACAATAATAATTACTTCATTGTACTTTTTTGGATAATTTACTGAAATAGGATATATACTAAAATTATTTATTTTTCTTGATTACGATTCATGAAATGTAAATGATAATTAAAATTTTTATAAAATTAATAAATACAAATAATTAAGACCCAATAATAAATCTACTAAGTAGCGTATTTAATAAATGAGGATTAATATTTCAATGCAATTTTAATATCGAAAACATTAAGAAAATATTATTTGCGATAAAAATTATTCCTTATATTAAAAGTAAAATAAATTTAATTTAATTATAATTTCGGAGAAATTATTGAAAAAATATTGTGAATAATATTCCTAGTAAAAAATTAATAATTAAACAACTATTCATGCGATAAGGAAATTAGTTTATATATATATATATATATATATATATATATATATATATATATATATATATATATATATACGCATACATACATGAGTATCTTTGTATTTGAACACATAAATGTATGTTTATATATATATATATATATATATTAAATCGTCCCATAAGATTCAAATTGGCATTAAAATGCTCATACGAGCATCTTACATTCAGACCAGATCGTATTCTGTGATGCATGAATCATGAACTTCGTGCACTGTGAATTCAGAACACAGACATGGTTTTCCGATTCTCTTCTATAATACGTTGAAATTTATTTATGATCGGGGAATAACGTGAACATGCCTATACAAATTTCATATGCACACGATGCTATGGAATAAAAATATTCAAAAATAAAAACGTGAGATATGTTTTTATGTTGTAATTATTTCCATAGTTATTAAAAATCGTACAGACAGGACTGTTTGACTTTAACGGGTTGTCATAAATGATCGATGATAAACTAATTAATTGCTACTGAAAAATATCAAAATTACTGTAAAGTTTTCACTGTTAAAAGACTAAACAGACAAATTTCCCAAGTGTATTGGTGAACGCTACGTTAACTGTGTCACGACACGGTGAACGCGAGTCACGCCTACCACATTCGATTGACTTTTATACAGCGTGCATTCAGTTAACGAGTGTCCCAAGAGACGCGGGTTCGGGACCCGTCGTAAAAAGAATCAACAGGTTCATTTTGATGAGTGCACTGAACAACACAGTTGGTGAGATCGAACAAACTTACACTATCCAATATTTGTTAGTCATCCATCAATAATGAGTGTGTAGTGGGTTATAAATTTAAAACTTGCCTTTCAACTTTGTACTACTTTTGTACATTTATTCTCATCGTTTTCAACGTCTCCTAAGTGCTTTCAAGATGTAGCAAAATTGTTTTTAGTATCAATCAATTATCTAACATACTATATTTAATTTATTAAGTTATCTGCTTTTATTTTCGAATGAAACTATGAAAAAATATAATTACCTAATTATAATTATCTAATAACAAGAAAAGAAATTATATAGAGTTTCAATTGTGTTTGAATGTTATTTTTTATACAAAAAATCAAATCATTTAGAATTTTAATGAAATTTAGGACCAAATAGTTAGAAGTATTTGCCACTTTTAATTTTGTTCTTATAAATAAACTGGTTCATAAATATTTAAAAATCATTACTTATATAAATTATAAAGTAATTACCTACTAAAATTAGATTCTAAAGTAATTTGTATCAAGAAATATATTAATTCTGAACAAGTTATACACACTTAATTGTTGAAGCAAGTGAACAGATTTAATAACTTTGTATGTAATTAATAAGAACTTTTGTCTCTACACCAGTTTGTATACGAAGTAATTTTCTACCACAAACATAATCATTCTTGCTTTTTTTCATCACATTAATAAGTACAGTATTCTTTTTATTTTGGTTTAGTCATAAACATATAGAGTTTTATATATACATATATACATATATATATATATATATATATATATATATATATATATATGTACATAAACGTGTATGTGTGCTGTTTTTGTTTTTCATTGAGTTTATCGTCAATATCATAAGATTTCTTATTTATTTTATCACAACGCCAACAACAGTCAACATTTTTACTTCACATACACACATGCACGTGTTTGTACACTCATACATAGGTAAGTTTATGTACGATGTGTTTATGTACGTGTATTTACATATTTATGTTGCTTCCAATTTTATATCTTTCAGTTTCAAAGTGTTCCACAAGTTTGCCGAAAGGGATTGTAATATAAAACGTAAATAGGGAATAGAGGAGCATATCGATCGGTTTAATTTCATTATCACAATGTACTGTCTTCCGTTTTACGTGCTACGAAGGAAAATTAATGTGTTTACTTTTTGGAAACTGTTTCCGAACTAAATACGTTTCATTAGGACACATTATTAAAATTGCGTTGATTAAATATACAGGCGATAAATAGAATGCAGTGTCTATATTCGATCTGATGTACAGATTTCAACCGATTACACATTGTCAGAGGAGAAACATGGATTTGTATATCTGATAGTTATTGTATAATTTGATGTATTTCAGTTCTTACTTGAAAATGAAATGTTATAGCAAACTTATGTATTTTTAAATATAAACATTCCATAATTATTTTTTTATATTAAATACGTATATTTTTCAAGCAAATGAAAATATTACAATATGAACTACATTTATACATTAAAATGTGTGAACAATTAACAGTGACCGAGAAATTATAAAACATAAATTCCTGATAATTACAATACATTTTATTACATGGAAATATCAGAAAATATTTAAAAGTCAAACGATGTAATAATGCTACCAAATAATTATAATAATGTGAGATAAAGCTAAAACAATCTTAAATCAGTGAATGTCGAGAGTGAAGAAATATTTATCCTTCAAAAAATAAAGTTACATTTCGATGAATAAGAATCAGAATGACGTCACAAGCATTTATTGATTTTTAATTAAAAGACAATTTTTCAATATTCATAAAACTGAAAGTAACACGGAAATCGTTTTTATGGCAGATAAAAATTAATTCATCTTACTTGATTAACCAATCGGATTAAAATGTTTTTTTAGTAAGACTGAATAGTTGTTATGTTATTCTGATATTCAGTCAACGAAACTTTGAAGACACTAACTAGTACTCCTATCTTGCTATGAATCGTTTTTGTTTTTATTCTACTTTCAGAACAGTTTGTAGATACTTTTACACGAATATTTATATGATAAATATTTGGTCAAATGTATCACAGATACTAAAATTTAATGTAAAAAGAAAAAAAACGTTTATTGATTATTTGAAAAAATATATATAAAATATTCTCTCTTGTTCCTTACTTTAATGTTTAATTTTATAATAATATAACTAATAAGATTTACATTCAAGTTTTAATTTATAAAAAGTTTTTCCTCTTGTTTTCTTTATCTTTGTCACTATACTTTAAATTGCCATAAAAATAAAATAGCAATAAATTGTTATTAAAAACTAAAACACGTTTAAAATGATAAATATAGACATTAAAAGCATATTAATAATTATTATTTTTTTTGAAATTATTTTAAATTGGCTTTTCTTTTATTCTTTAAAACTTGTCTGAAGATAGTATATAATATTTAATGTTTTTTATTGTAGGGGTTTCTTCTAAGTTTAGAATTTTCGATCGTTATTACTTTCTAATGTATTATAATTTTATTAACAAATAAATTATCGTTGATATTACATTTTTTATTTAATTCGAATACAAAAACTTTTTTAATAATGTTTTTACCTGTATTCCATTTTATTCAGGATCCAACAAAATTCAAACTTTTAAAAAATAAAAACATTTCCTAACAAAAAATACAATGTATA
Source organism: Neoneuromus ignobilis (assembly GCA_029203775.1). Classification (NCBI taxonomy): domain Eukaryota; kingdom Metazoa; phylum Arthropoda; class Insecta; order Megaloptera; family Corydalidae; genus Neoneuromus; species Neoneuromus ignobilis. The sequence goes on along the minus strand of CP092090.1, from coordinate 27,169,163 downwards.
ATCTAATTATAAATTAAATCTTAACTTTGCGTATAATTTGTAGAAAATTTAATTACATTTATATTTGTAGAAAATTTAATTATGTGAGTATTAATTATATTTAACAAAATGTACAAATCTTACTTTCTGAATAGAATGTTTTAGGGATTTTCTTTTTTTTATTTGTATAAAAAATAAAAATAATTCTCAGCACAATCGTGTTGTATAATTTATTTTCCAAATTAATATTAATTAAATAATAAAAACTTTTGCTCGCTATTTCATCATTGTCAAATAAGAATAAAGGATTCGTAAAAAGTATTTTTGCATGATGTGCAAAACAATCGCGAAAATATATTCTCGCTTTTATATAGCGTTAGTTAAAATCTTTTCAACGGTTATTAAATGCGCACATAAAAATTAAACGTCCATTACAAATAAAACTACATTCAACCCGAATAGAGATACATAAATCCTTGTATTCCAGACGAACAATGTGCGAAGTCACTCGGAAAAAATGTGCTTTTGACATCGCCTACATGAATCCCACAGCGATTTGCATGCCTACGTGTGGTCAGCAATGATAATGTCGACCGCAACATTTGGCTTTCTGTAATCTTAATGTAATTAACACAACATTGTATTCATTTTCAATTAGCGGTATATAACTCCGTGTAATCTAGGAGTTTGACGACGGTTTAATCTTTTGATTGCAACTTGTTTTGATTTGTATAACAATTGACAATTTTACGAAATTCTATTGAATACAGAAGTTATTCAAATATGACTAAACAGACATATCTAACTTACATATGAATTATGGAATGTTCATAGAATAATTAACATATTTAACAACCTTAAAGATGAACAACTATTTATAGGCGATGATCAATTCATTACTTATTTCACGAACTATCCATTTGTCCAATAAGAAATTTAAGAAGTAGTAAAAGCTTTTATAATGTTATACTTTGATATAATTAATGAAATTCATATCAACGAATAAAGTAAACAGTAGGTGATTACTGAACACTTTTATAAAATCCAATGGTGCTGGGGTAAGTAATTCATTTTTACAAAAGTGAATGATTATTTTTAAATTACACTGATATTTTGAAAATTGGTTATCCTTTAAATTCAAATTTTCTTTTTCATACTCTTCAAACAATCTGATTTTTTATATCTAATACATTATTTTTAAAAATATTATTTTTCTTTTGTAACGACTGCGATTTTATTTCCTTACTATCTCATATAACTAAATATATGCTATAAAATTTCAACGTATGATTTTACAACTGATATTTAATGATTCATTTTATTTTGATTACAATTATAACAATACAATTATTAAATACGCGAATAACTGAAATAAATCATATATGAAATACGTTACACAAGGTAAGACAAATCACTAATAAGATCACAGCCTGCGAATGACTGGAAGAAACCTTATGTAACCTATGATAAATGACTGATAAAACTCACTGAGATATTTGTTTAAATCAATCAAAAAATTATAGTATCTGCTATTCATTTCATTCATATCTACGTACAATATTTATTATCTTATAAGTATTTAACTCCCTGTTTATAAATGCAATTAAAATTGAAATGTGCGAATAAAAATGTATTTGTATTTGTAATATAAAAATTACATTTCTTATGGAATTAACTGATAAATATTTTATATCGACATGATAACACATCATGTTTTCAATTTAATAAATTGTCATGTTTAAACCATTTTTATTTTCTAATAAAAGTATAATTTTGATTCGATCTTTAGAATTAAACGATGTTTTAATCGAACCATCTTATATAGTAAGGTTCAAAAAATTCCTGCTTAAATATGCCAAAATATAAATTAACAAGTTATTTTTTTGTGAATATTCAATTGTGTATTACAGTTATTATTTTTTTATAATTAACAATAAATTTTGTTAATATACTTCAAACAGCGAAATATTGTCACTGGAGAATATCACGCATTAGATAGATGATATAATATTGTAACCATTAATGAAAAACGCCCAAAATAGCTCTCTCGAGGTGTTTTTGCACGACAATATGCCAATGTGTACTTTAACCTATATAAAAACATTTTTTTTAAAAAAAATTGGAATATTCGTCTTTTAGTTTTGACTTAACATTAAGTAATTATTATTTATATTAAAAATTCAAGAACGACGAAGAATTAATTTTTACCGATGTTATTAATAAAAATTATGATTATTTTTCAAAGAATATACGATTGTTATATAAAAACTACAGAAATGTGCCAAAATATAGAGAATATATAATTTTTTCATCATATTAAAAAAAATTCTAATTTAATATGTATTTTTTATTTTCGACCTATTTATAATTTATTCAAAATATATATATATAGAGAATTTTGCTTTAATATTTAGACACTTTAGAAAAATATGTAGTTTTTATATAACTGCGACGAAATATTTTTGTTATAAAAGTAACTAAGTACTTGGCAACTACTTTTAACTTAGTATATCTAAAATTTTGACTGTATTATAATATTTTCAGTAACTTTTATAAAACAAATATAACAAAATATATGTATATAAAAGTATAAGAAATAACTATAACAAATGTATTATTCTTTCGTTGTATACGAAAAAGTTTTAGAACAAATACATAAGGTTATTTAAAGAATCAAGGGTAGAATGGAGACATTTTTATATTTAACATTGTACAGCAACTACGAGAGAAAATAAAGAATAAAAGCGATTCTCTTGGGAAATTGTTGTTATTATGTTGTTAACCCATGCATGGATAAAATAAAAACATTTATACACGACAAAAAAACTTATATTACATATTTCTTTTATTAACTTTGAGATACCTGTCTTGCTGTAATTCTCAAAAAATGTATATTACTCTATTTGAAATATTTTCTTCAAAATAACGAATTACTTATATTTACAACTACTGATTGTTTACAAAGAATTGTTATACAAATGTCATGTTAAATTTTGCATAAAATTCAATAAATAGAAACAGTGAATGATAACCTGTTGTAATTAATTATATTGTTTTCATTTGCATTGTCTAGTGTCGTTGAATAGAATCTCGGTGATGTATTGAAAATACCACAAAGCAGTTGATTGATAAAACTATAATACAACAAATATAATGAATATATTTCTTCAATACAAAACCTGACGGCTAAAGAGATACTATCATATGCTTTATTAAATACAATTATATATATATATATATATATATATATATATATATATATATATATATATATATAATTGTGTTCATGTATATCATATTGTTTTATATTTGCGCTGTCATATGTACTTTTCAATTTCATATAGTTCTAAGACCGTTCCATATCATACATGTGTACTCTGTACACATTCTCTCCTTTATAGACTTCCATTCTATCACATTTGTTTTGTTCGCCTATTGTTTACATACTTGCAAATGCATTTTGTATTGTAACGTGAATCTTTTATGCCCGTGTCATTTTCAAACAATTATTTTTATTAAAATTACTTTTAGATTTTCATTTATTGATTGCATAGACTAACTATTTCAACTAAAATTGTTCAATTGACAACATATATTATTATTTGTGTAACATTTTTAATTAAGGTTTTGTTAACAAAAATATAATAAATTCGACATTTTTTTCAAAATTACAATTGTACAATTATATATATATATATATATATATATATATATATATATATATATATATGCACGTGTAAAAAATGTTTTTGTATATTACATTTCCGAAAAGATCGAAAATGTGTAAAATCAATTTTATTTTCAATAAAATTATATTGAATGTAACTACTATACAATAAATAGTTTTTATCATATTGACTACCACGATGGTCATCTGTGTTCGGAAATTCTTTACACGATGGAGGATTTCCTGATGGTGGTTATCAGTGACCGGAGTGCTTCAAATGTTTAGAATAATTAAAATAAAATGAATATTGTTAACTAAAAAATTCTGAACATCATAGCTAGATAATATTATGAAATAAAAAGTGCACTATTCAACAATTAAAGATTTTAATTAAAAAAATATATATTATAAAAAATAAGTACGGTGTATTATATTAAAATATCTTCAGCATAAATAAATGAAGCTGTCCATCACAATCTCCGCAGTATGTAGTGATTTTTTTGGTCCAATTTTTAGCATTTTTCGAACTGTGATTTGTAACATTTTTCAGTAACATACTTTGTAAAACTTTCGCACCAGATATGCTGGTCCTTCCTTCTATTGCATTTCATGGCGTAATCTTTTTCGAGCAGTTATATTTAATGAGACTAGAGTTCTTCTGTATTTTTGTTGTGGCATTGTGTCAGATACATTCCAAGTACCATTCTAAAATCACACTTCTATTCTTTTTTTTGTCTGTTTGTACAACAGTAATGTATTTGTGACTAGTATTCAACAACAATTCCAAAAGAAATTTTATATACGATCACTTAGTAATTTTTCTAACCGGTGTGAAATATGCAATCATTTGATCGGAAAAGTCTACAGGACATTTCCCTACGTTGTAATCGACAACAGTCATAGGGTTTTCAAGGTGCGATTTTTTTATATAGTTTTCCCAAGAATGTTTTGTGGAAAGCATTAGTATACCTCGTTTGTCTTTCCATTTGAGAATCATAACACCTTTCTTATTTTGCATAGCAATTAGTTCGTCTTGTTTTATTTTTTTTCAATTTAACTTCTTCATATATTTCGCATCGATTTTTCGGTAGATCCAACCAGATGAGTGTTAAAAGCAACTGAGTGTACCAAGGAGCCACGGTGGTCACCCGTGACCATCAGCAAGATAAACACACTATGGATAAAGGCATGATCTTATATAACCACACTTCTTATTATTTTGTATTATATGCTTAAAATAATGAAAATTCTCATGTGATCCCTTAAGAGTATCATGTAAATCTAGCGTGACAGTCAACGTGTTAATATCACCTTACAAATGTTCACATACGATATGGTTGCAAGATATATTTGAAGTCAATATATTTCATTTTTCATGCCAGATTAATCAAAACGCAAATTATTATTGAAAAATTACATTTATAAAAGATTTATGTAATTTGTAAAGAAAACAATTAGAATAACTGATCCGTAAATGTTGCAGAACATATTTTGTAATTATATATATATATATATATATCATATTTACAAAACAATAAAGAGAAGAGATATCAGTACCAGAAACATTGTCATTTCCAGTACACTTGACGCTATAGAATTTCCTGCGAGAGTTGTACCATAAAGCATATAGATAACAGCTAGATACTTAAATACCGATATTTAAATCAATCAATAAGTTTACATAGCTATTTGTCAATATTGTAAACAAGAAACTAAAATGTATATTCTGAAAATCATATTTTATAAAGATTTGTTGGTTATGAGAAACATAAACAATACCCTTACATTATCAATAAGCTATATTTCTAATATCTGAAAACGTACATATTTATATATATATACACAAAGGAGACGTAAATGTATGTAGGGTCACTGAATGTTTTTCTTGTCATCGCATTGTTCCTTAAGAGTAAGTAGTTCATGAGAACAAATTTAACTTTGAAGAATGTATTGACCTTTATTCAAATTCAAATATACTGTTCAACAATGACTATTCAGTATCATGGAACAAATAAACGCATTTACTTCAAAATTGTCTTATTGATTTTGGCAACAGCTTCTATTTGCGAATTTCATTTAAATATATATATATATATATATATATATAAACATGCATATATATAGTTCATTTTTAATCCATATATGGACTGGTTTGCGTGTAACAAATTCACGCAATTTTCATGTTAGATTTGTGTATGTATTTAATTTTAAACGATAACGCAATGTTGCGGTTAAACTTCGTTTATGTCTTATCATAATACTTCAATCGATCTTTTTTGTCGATTTTTTGTGCTAAACGGTGAACATGAATAAAAAAATGTGTAAAACTTGAATATTATTAACGTATAAACGTTTAATGTCAGTCAGATTTAACATTGTAAATAAAAAACTGGATATAATTTATTATATCTAAACATTATTATTATCTTCATAACATGTTATTTATAATTTCAAAATATATTTTATATTTTCAATATTTTTTATTAATAAATTATAATAGAAAAAATATTGTTTAGGAATGTAAAAATTGAAAATATATTTCTATTAGAAAATATTAAACGACGTGTTTTATTTAAAAAAACAGAAAACAAAATAAATGCAGAATATATTCTAAAATAAGGTATAAATATTGATTTTTTTAAAAACGGTAACTATTAATAGACTACTAATATTTCTCAGAATACAAAAAGACAATAACTATCCATCCTTTCATGTCAAGTCTAACATGCAAAGAAATGCGATAGGAAGCTCTACTTATTTATTTGTATATACGTATATGTATACCAAATTTCAATTACATTAGGAATGAATCATGCAAATCGTGTTTATCACCCGTTAAACAAACAAAAGGAAAAAGTCGACATTCAGGAAGAATCTACGGCTTTGAGGCACACCCAACAATCACAAAACTATAATAAATGTGTAGGTGATTTAAAAAGCATTAATTTAACACTCATAAAAACCGGAAAAAAGCAAAACAGTTACTGCGAAAAGAAACTATCTTTCAGACATAACCGGCTATATTTATTTTCTCTGCTTTCTTCAATATTCTTAAGTCAACAAAATGATGGTAAACATTACACCTAACCTGAATCAATTTAAACTGATACCTTTGTGTGTTCTATTTATAATACACACATACACACACATATACATATACATTTACATATACATATACATATAAATATATATATATATATATTTAGTGATAGAGGCTAGCTTTTAGCACTTATGTATTTTAATTCTGTCAGTGTTTCGATAGTTATTTTCAATCAGTAAAATGTGTACCTATATTGAATAAATATGATCATTTTTGCAATCAACTAATGTTGATAAAAGCATTTGGAACAGTACTTTTTGTTATCGATGTAAAACACATTTGAATATACATACGTGTAACGAAAAGTAATTGTTATTTTTATTTATGTTTTTATGAATAGGATTTAAAAACTGATTATTATAGGCAGTATTACACTTCCTTTTCCTACTACTTTTATTTAAGGGGTTATACGCAGTTAGAAATTTCAAAAAATCGATTTTTTTTTTGGCATTTTCGGAATGCACATATATTTGAGTATATTCTCTGAAAATTTGAAGTAAATCCGATAAATATTTATTATACCATGTAAGTTGAAAAAAAATTTTTTTAACTATGTGTAAACTATTTCCGAAACTTCAAACGCGTTTATCTCAAAACGGTGTTTTCATAGTCGGTGATCTCGATATCTCAGAAATGGCTGAACCGATCGGTCTCAAATTTTCACACAATCTTCTCAAATATATTCCTCAGGTATTGAACGAAGGAATAAGGTTTACAAAAATTATTACTATTTTTTTAAACAATTTGGAGCGAAAATTTTAGTAAAAAACGAAAAATTTTTTTAAGTAGACGCCATTTTGTCAAAAATGAAAATTTTTATTATTCCTTCGTTCAATACCTGCATTAATCTATCCTTTAAAAGAATTGACCATATTTTTTGATTTCGGATAATCCAAACCGCCGATATGGAGATCACCGCCAAGCGCCTTTTTTTGGAGGTCGTTCGGGACATCGTCTGCAGGAGCGGTGCACTTCAATATTTTTTTATGATCGACATGTTATTTTATTCTTGAAAGTAGGATCTATTCAAATAACCATAATTTGTAATTGCAAAATAAATACTGTTTCTAAAAAAAATTCCTAAAAAAACGTCGTTTTTGCGCCTCGCAACTGCGTATAACCCCTTAATGCATTATTATTGTTAATAAATAACAATCTATAACTATTTTTGTTTGAGAAAGGTGGAAAATAAATTTGAAGGTATTAATAACATTTAAATGTAATTTATATGAAATAAAAATAGATTATATCTGTAATACTACATACCAATGTAATATTAAATGCAAATATGTTATTAATAAATTTAGATTTTTTTATGGAATTTACAGTGACAATTACAAGAAACACTTTTTAATTATTATATAGTATTTTTGATTAACATTTTTTGAAATGATTTAATTTATTATTTGTAGATTACTGTGCTGATAAAGTACAGGTGATAAAACGCTCTTAGCACGGTTTATTAGTTTACCAAGACCAACGTATTGCTCTTGACATTTAAAGAGTTAATGTGATTGACTGATTATCTGAGGCCTTGAGTGAGCTCATATCTTTCAACTAGTAACATTCAAATGTAAATTTAAAACATTTCAAAACGTACACACACATATGCATACACACAAATACTTTAAGGAATATATATATATATATATATATATATATATATATATATATGAATGTATAAGTGTAACTTGTATTATTATTATTATTATATGACTTAGAACAATTTATTATTTACTGAAACAACATTCGATGCCATGAAGTCAATCGATCGAGTTAACAGTATAGACAAATCGAAATAAATTTTCTATTAAACGAGTTTATCAAATGTACATATAAATTGGAATAAACTTGCACTCTTCAGTTAATAACGTAGGTTCGATAGCGATTTCAGTACGGGTTGCCGACGCACCCCTGATGTTTTCACACGTCTAGTTGCGTGTTTAACAGATATTAGAGGTTGATAGAAAGCTATTTGTTATAGGGTTAATTCTAACTAGAGTTGAACGTACGTGATGTTACATTTTTATTAGGATTTATTCGATCAACGTCTATCGTTTTTAAGTAGGCTCAAAGGAATCACATAATTATGTTTATTGCTTGCTGAAAAAACGTAGTACACTGTATTTGTTGGTGATACTTAAATAGAAGAAAAAATATATAATAGTGTACAAGGCATAACAGATATAGTTAATATTTCTGTTTGTATATGAAATATATTTGAATGACTATGATCATTCAGTATTTTTGTAATGAACGATAGAAGTTAATCTGATCAATCATAATACTGTAAAGATATCTGAAGTAACATACTTGTTACAAATAAATTATATAGGTGACCTAAATTTAAAGATAGTAAAAGGCAATAAGTAAATATATGTTTAAAACCCTCAGTCTCATTTGGGTCATCTATATAAATTTGAAAAAGTGCATAAATTTCATCATGCAATATATTTGTTTTTAAAAATTGTAAAAATTACAATATATACTTAATCGTTTTAAATTTTGGCTGTTTTAATATTATAAAATATTAATATTTTATATTATTCAAATAATATATGCTTTATTAAATAACATACATTCGAACATATTTAACACAAAGAGTACCATATTTAAAAACATTATCCATGTATATAACAAAATAAATATTAAAAAACAAATTATTATTAGCTAATTTTATTTTGTATTTTTTTAAATAATACTTATTTTTACAAATAAACTGCTGTGCTAATACCGTAAAATTTTATTCAAGTGTTCAGTAGTTTGTTATTGTTTACTTTTACTTATAATTTAGTAAATAAGAGAATATACTTATAAGAATAAATTTTATTTACACTTTAAAATTGGCAACATAATCATTGAAATGCACGTATCTGGATAAAAATAAGTAATATTAAATTATATAATTACTTTTTTGAAATGATAATTCATTTATAAAAAATAAATTTATCTACGGTCATAAAACGTTGCTAAAAATATTAAAATAATTTAAAAATTTAAATAGAAATGCAAATGAAATAAAAACAGAAAAAAGTAAAAACATAAATCATTTTAAAATAATCGTAAGTTAATATAAAGAGTTTGGAAAAAAATAAATAAGGCTTATTTTAATAAGTGAAAATAACCAATGAGTTACAGAAATTATTGATTGACATATAAAAAATATAAGAGTGATTAAAAAGATATCAATTAATAATAGTTAGAACCAAAATGTGAATTCTCTATATGTTTTTCAACATAAACATTTATGTGTATATAACATAAGGTGATTTAGGATATTAATTTAGGAAAAAAGTAAATCAAAATTAAACTGTATGGTTATAATATAAAATAAATAAATTTTACTTAAATTTTTTACTTGAAAAAATCCTACTAAAAAGTTTTTCTTGAAAAAATCCCAAAAAATTAATACATAAAATTATTTTTATACGCAAATTTTCAAGTTTTTCCCTTTATTATGAAAACATAATAAAAAAGAAAACCGAAATCGTATATGCACATTATGCGCAACGCATGCGCAGTTCTAGTTTTGTGGTCTTTTTCTTTTTCTATTAGTTTTCGATTCGCAACTCTAGAATAAAGTCGATTTTTTGATAATTAGATTTTAATAACCCATTTGAAAATGAATTTAAAATGAACGTATAAACCCTTGATTTTGTTTTGTTGATACATACAAACATTTAAATATATTACCCTCGTTTTATTTACTGAAAAACAGGAAAAAAAATTGCTTGGAACCAATTAACGTTTTTTGTATTCAGTTAATGTTTCGATTAGTCCGGGTAATCCGTGGAACCGATTAGCCGGACTATGCGAGATATTCCTGTACATTATTTTTTATGAATGCAATATTTATTTCTAAACTTTATAAAAAATCTATGTAATATTATATATATGAGGGTCGTTTGATAAGTATGGTAAAAAGTAAGAAAAACTAAACTAAAAAAATTAATTAAGTAATTTAATTAAACAATAAATAAATTTATCATACTTATCAAATGACCCTCGTATGTATATATGATTATATTTTGGAAGAAAATTTAAAAAAAAATTAGTGAATAAAATGACATTTAGTATATTTGTGTTTAACATTCATTATTTAATTAATAAATGTTTTATTTAGAAATATGTAAAAACAGTAAAGAATAGTTCTACTATTAAACAATTCTACAAATTAAATATACATATAGATTCATAACAATAAATGTACACATTAATGTAAATATGCATGAAGATATATGTGTATACTCAAGTTTACATTACCTTGGCGTGTAAAAAGTGTGATACAAAATACTTGTATTACGTTATTTATTTCAAAAACAAGGTTAGGTTTGATCAGGGTCATGAAAATAGGAAGTAAACGCATCAGACCGTAGAAACGATGCGTTCAAGTTTTATTACATAAGACGTACTTAAATACGATTTAAATCACCTGTTCATGTTTCTTCTTTAACATTGCATGTAACATCTGTAAAGTAACTATGTAAAATAAAGTGTCTTTACTGAATAGTTTAAGAAAAATTTGTACAATTTTATCAAATTTTCGTTATATATTTTACGTATGTACTTATATATATATATATATATATATATATATATATATATATATATAGATATATATATATGCTATTGCTGCAAAAAAATATGAAAAATAATTCTTTTAATTATGTGCATGAAATAGTAAAAGAAAAGTTTATTTTTAAATAAATTATCTGTATGAATTTGTCGTAAATGTAATAAAAAGGAATCTTTATTATTTCATTATACTAAATATTAATTTGAATATAATTTATTTTAATGATCTTGGATAAAAAAGATATAATTTTAGTTTTTTCTGTACAGTAAAATATAACTGAAAATATTTTGTGGTTTATTTATAGAGATATCAATTTTTATGGTTGTTTCTTCCGATAAGTAACGTATTTTTTTAAAAAATGATCCTAATAAATTTCGTTTCTTCTCATAAAGTATTTAAATAAATATAAAAAACTAAATAATACGTAATTTATTCATTTTGAATTCATGATGATTACTATATCATATATAAATAAAATGTACATTATTTATTTTCAATACACATTTGCATGATATTTTTTTATAATATAAAATTTCAAGATATAAATATGTATATGTATATATATATATATATATATATATATATATATATATATATATATATATGCATATACGCACATTTATGCAAATGTAGTTATTTCTATTAATTTTACGTTTATAACTCGGAGCAACAGTGCTCATATAAAATACAGTAATGTACCTACATGCTCCCGATGATACTTTTACTAACGAACAAATGTTTCTATAATCCATTATTTTCCATAAAAGATAAGATTTTTGATGAGTACTATTAATGTTAAAAATATCAATAAAAATTCTTAACACGAACGATTTATCCAATATTTATCTTATTGTTTCTATAAAACACATCTATTTTATTTTTAAAACTATTTTTAACTTAATTTTTCTATTGATAATTTACTAATAGTATTTTTAAAAAAATGATTCTTTTATAAAATCTAATTTTAATTTTAATTTAATTTTACATTTAAATGCAATATTTTCACTAAGTTTTACAAATATAATTACTTTTCAAATATAAGGAAATATAATTTAAAGAGTAGAAAATAAAAATAAATGCACAACCTAGACTAAAAGATGTTTACGAAAAGCAAACGAACAATGAATATGAGAAGAAGAGTCTAGTGATCAGATAGTTTCATCTAGTGAAAAAGCTTTGAAAGCGATGATTTTGTAAGCGTGGTTTTCGTTCGTTTTGTAGCAAAAGCAGCACGGTTACGAAATTCATTAATATTCTTGTGGAAGCTCTTTCATATGTATGAGTGTTCGCAAGTCAGATTTTTGTAAAAAAGGATGTATATATATATATATATATGTATATATATATATATATATATATATATATATTTAAATAAAATACAAGAAAAACACTCGTTTATACCAAAAATTATTAAATAAAAGTAAAAAAAATGTATAAAAACATTCGAAAAATGATTATACGAACATACTAAATCGAAATATAAAGAGAGGTAAATACAAAAGAATAACAATGAAAAAAAGTATAAATATTATACTGATAAAAACAATATTTAAAATATTAATAAAATACACAATTGTAACAGCTACAATTTGGAATTAAAGTAAACATGTTATCAGAAGATAACACTTTTATTTTGAATAGATGAGTACATATTTATTTAATATTAATAAACACGTTTTCTACAATATAATGAATCAGCGTTGACAGAAAACTAACATAAAAAATGTTTTGTGTATTCCGAAAACTGTATTATATTTTTCATAATAATATTGCTGCAGTATTCAGAATAAATAAAAGACAGTACAAAAACCTGACAATAAAATATGTTAAAATATTTATAACAATGTATAATGTAGCTTAGGTTTTATAACTCCATAGAAAATAATTTTGCTTGAATGTTTTCTATTCACTTATATGCACCTAAATGCATTCGCAACAAATTTATGTACTTACATACACCTGTTTATACATACATATATATATATATATATATATATATATATATATATATATATATATTCATAATAGATAAATATATTCGTATACTTACATACATACTACTAGAATATAAGAAAGTAATAAAAAATGAATGAAGTTGTAAAAATTCAAATAAAATATAAACACAGAACTATCGTACGGTGGATAATACACCACATAAGGGGAAATAATTTCATATACGTATATGAAAAATTAATTTAAAATTTATATAATAATAAATGATATTTATGTTCTTTTTCTTTTTTAAAAAAATAATAAAAGAGTATTACGAGTAAATCCTTATTCGCATTTGAATATTAATATTACATCGCTATTATTATAATTTGTAAATGTTTAATATTTAAAATCAATACCTCACACCAGTGATTATACTGAAATTAATTATAGACTAGTATTTCTAATTGACAATCCATGTTCTGTAAGTTGAATACGGCTTTGTGAAGTCGTACGTTAAGAGGGTGATTTTTTTTATCGTACAAATACAACAGTTATTATTGAACGTTGAAAGGGTGGCGGTAAAATAAAAAAAGGTAGAAGATATGTGTAGTACGAAATTCATAAAAGAACTACATAAAACAGTTACTATATTTTTATTGTTAATAAAATACTTTATATAAAATATTATTCATAATCAATAAGAAATGATTCTTATTGTAACAAAGAATCTATAAAAAAAAACTATCAGCAATATGCACATCTTTTTTGGAATTCAATATTGTATGTTATGATATACATAAAAATATATAATAGTACAGTAAAACTTCGAAAAAATAAACCAATATATATAATATCGATTCATATTCTTGAAATGTTTATCAGTTTAGATCCATTTGTACATGAATGTCAGCAAGGAAATGAAATTATAATTGAAATTTGAAATAGTAGAATAAATATTACCGTTTTTATTTTCTATAAATTTTACGTTATAATTTTAGAATCTTTCAATATTTTAAATAGAAAAATATTTTTTTGAGTTTTTCACAAGTAAATCAATATTTATTTATATTATATTCAATAGTGACTTAATAATTATTCTTTTTATTGATATGTATTATATTTCAATATGTAGACTATTATATTCAGGTTCTGAAATTATAAGATCTGAGAAAATTTTATTATGTCATGTTTTGAAGATGATCCATAAACTATATATATATATATATATATATATATATATATATATATATATATATACGAGGTCGTTTGATAAGTCCGTGTAAATTCCGAAAGATGGCACCACTGGTGCATATCGAGGTTATTTTTAATTAGTAGCACCTCTTGGAAGAACACACATCAAGTTTCAGCCATATCGGTCTATTCCTTTGTGTTTGACAATCGTTGGAATCAAGGAAATCGAGTGATTGTCAAATAATGGACGAAAAAGAATTTCGCGTGTTGATTAAACACTACTTCATTAAAGGCAAAACGCCTCAGGAGACTAAACAGAAGCTTGATAAACATTATGGTGACTCTGCACCTTCGATTAGTGCGGTTTATAAGTGGTTTCAAAATTTTCGGAGTGGCCATATGAGCACAAGAGACGCTGAACGTTCTGGACGCCCTGTTGAGGTCACCACTCCAGAAATCATTGATAAAATCCATGATATGGTGATGGATGACAGAAGAGTGAAAGTGCGTGAGATTACTAGTGCTGTAGGCATCTCGTGTGAACGGGTACATAATATTTTGCACCAACATTTGGACATGAAACGCTATCCGCCAGGTGGGTGCCGCGATTGCTCACGATCGACCAAAAACGAGGTCGTGTGAAGTGTTGCAAGAACGGCTTGCAGCTGTTTCAGCGAAATCCGCAGGACTTTAAGCGTCGTTTCATCACTGTAGATGAAACATGGATACATCACTACACTCCTGAAACCAAAGAGCAGTCTAAACAATGGGTTATCAAGGGGGAATCTGCTCCGAAAAAGGCGAAGACAATTCCTTCGGCCGGGAAGGTTATGGCGACTGTCTTTTGGGATTCGCAAGGAATAATCTTTATCGACTATTTGGAAAAAGGTAAAACCATTACAGGTGCATATTATTCATTGTTATTGGATCGTTTGAAAACCGAATTGCAAGAAAAACGTCCCCGATTAGCCCACAAAAAAGTCCTCTTTCATCACGACAACGCACCAGCTCACACCTCAGCAGTTGTGGCCGCAAAACTAATGGAAATAGGGTTCCAAATCGTTTCACATCCCCCCTATTCTCCAGACTTGGCTCCATCGGACTATTATTTGTTCCTTAATATGAAGAAATGGCTCGCGGGAAAAAGATTTTATTCGAACGAGGAGGTTATTGCAGGAACGAATGACTATTTTACAGACTTGGACAAATCCTATTATTCGGAAGGGATCAACAAACTAGAGCAGCGTTGGATGAAGTGTATAAGCCTAAAAGGAGACTATGTTGAAAAATGAAAACGATTTATTCAAAAAAATTAAGCAGTTTTTATTTTTACACGGACTTATCAAACAATCCTCGTATTGTATCTGCAACAGCAACCTCTTTCTATCCACTGCTGGACATAGTTTTTTTCCAAAAAATTAGCGATCCAATGTAATTTTTTATACATACACACAAATATGTATATATATATATATATATATATATATATATATATATATATATAAATAAAGCAATATTTGTAAAAAATAAAGAAATGTTATTTTTTAAGACAAATTGAAAATTTTCATGTAATTTATATTTATAAAAAATTATACTACCACATTTTTCAGTATTTTGTGTATTATTACTATTTTTTTTTAAAAAAAAACCTTTAAATTAAATTATAATTAGTTTACTTGTAAAAAATCTATCTTATTATATGACACAAATACATAGGTTATTTTATTTTATTCTTTAAAAACATCATATATAGAAGAAATTAATTAGTACAACACAAAAAAAATATTCATTTTTCCATACACAAAGTCGTTTTTAAGTATAAAATTTAAAAAAATGAAGCTAATTTTTTTCTGTAAAAATTAAACTGAGCAGAATCTGAGATATGGTTAACATCTGAGTAGAAATTATCAATCTGATTTTCTACAAATTCAATTGGAAATGTGTAAAATTTAAATTTATTTATATAAATACATAACGTACTTAATAATCTAACAATTTTGTAATTTAATTATTATAAATTACGTTTGTCTGAAAATACAACTATCTGTTCTATTTTATAGATAACTATTATAAAAACAATAATCAATTTTTTGACAATCTCTGTAATTTGTTTCGAAAATATTTCTGTTCTAATTATGTCTCTATTGAGATATATTTCGCAAAGTTCTCTAACTAAATTGAGTTTTATTAATATCGTCAAATACAAACAGATATCGTTTTAACGATGACGTTTATATTCGGCTATAAAACGTATCTTCACGTCAAAAAATAATTTTTATTACGTATTGATTATAAATAATCCAACTGGCAACATTTGAGAGAATATATGTGAAACATTTTGACATATATGTTTCATCTAAGAAACACACAACTTCCTGTGGGGACTAACTTTGGTTATCAACTAGCTGTTCACTCTCCCTTATTGGCTTTAACGTGCAGCATTGTCAAGGGAATGAACCTGTACACCATTAAGAATCCACAAATGGTAACTTTAGTGCAGTATACCATCGACTTGTCTATTTTAAGTAAAGGTTTATGGATCTGACAAGACATCGTAAAAAGTACATATGTTGTGTGTGTGTTTTTTTATTTTTATTTTTTCAAATGACAACAGAGTGACATTAAGGGTAACTTCTTTTACTTTATTTATTTATGAAACAATTACATAGTAAGAACATTTGAACTTGTTCTTATGTTTTGAAATATATCTAAGAAATCTTACATTTTTAAATACAATAGTTCATAAAAATGAGTTTTTGAATTTATTTAAATACACATACACACACATCTATCTATCTATCTATCTATCTACATATATATATATATATATATATATATATATATATATATATATATATATATATGTATGTATGTATATTGGGGATTTCCATAAGTAATGACGCATCTTTTAAGTTATTTTTAGAAACGTTTCGTATCTGACTTGAGCGATATTTCACATCCATGTCTTGTTCTGTTGTAGATGTAAAACATTCAACTTTCTGTTTATGTATTTCATTTCCAAATTGTCGCGATTGTGACAAAATGGCCGCATTTTAACCCCCATAGGAACACATACGATACTGTATGCTGTTCAATTTTCATTGTGGATTAAATACGACTTTAGTTTACTTGTTAATAATAATCCAGAAAAATTATAAATTTTAAATGTTTAATTATTTGTAAATTATAACTTTTAATTGTATAATTTTAATTACATTTATATTATTGAAATAAATACTGCAGAAGTTATATTATCTACTAAATAATTGTATAAAAAATATACTTAAAAACCTGTACTTAATCTCATTTTAATAGATAGTTTTAAATAAAAAAAAATTAAAACTTTTTTTAAAAAAACCCGTCATATATAATATTTAAATATATAATATTAAAAGCATATGAGTAAATCTTTCATAAATATTTCAAAAATTGAACATGTAATAGCTAGTACTGAAATCAAGTGTAATGAACCTAATAGTAAACAAAAACAGCTATATACGAAACCAATTCCAAATCGTGTAAATATTTGAATTGTACTTCCTTACATTAAGTGTAATTCGAAACAATGTCATATACTATGTTTGGATCAATAAAATGTTATTCCGCAAAATGGTGCTATTAAAAAATTGTTTAAAACAGAGAACGTTGTTTTGAATTATCATTTAATTTGCATTGCTTTTAAACAGCTTAAAAGTAAATATGGTGAAAAATATTTTCGAAACAAATTATAGTGATTGTCAAAAAATTGGTTATTGTTTTTATAATATTTCATTAAATTAAAAATAAACGTTTTTCGTAAAAAATATTATTAGTACTTAAAATAAAAATATGAACTACATAATTATAATTAATAGAAAGGTTTTTTTATTATTTGTATTACTACACAAAAGTAAATATTAATTTATTTGATAAAAATGTTAATAATTTACAAAAATTCTCTCTCTTTATTATATATATATATATTATTTTTTTGAAAAAAAAATCTCTTTCATAAAAAAGATATATAATAATAAAAAGGTTTATATAAGAAAACTTAACAATATTTTTAAAAGACTTTTGGAGAATTTAAAATGTATATTAATTTCTATTTACAAAATTATTAACTGTTCACGAAAATAAATTCAACAGCATTTCATATAAAATTTAATTGAAATAAAATAAATCATGTTATTATGTCAAATTACACCTATCTTTGTTTAAGTATTTCAAGCCTTTTTAGGGATTATATATGTTTGAAATTAAATCAACTACAAATTAAAATTAAAACAGTGAGCTTTAATTACACAATTTGAACGAGACTGTATAATCTGTATTATATATGTCAGAGTATGTTTTTGTTAATAACGTGTCATTTTGATAAATTTTCAAATAGAAAATTATCAAAAATACATTTCATTTTAATTTAATGAAACAAAGAGAGTAAGTTTAGCCAAAATGTCATAATTCGGATTTTCTGTATTTGTGGTAGGGATTAATAGAAAATTTAAATTTTAATACTTACACTTGAGTGATCTTATGGCTTCAAAAAATTACTTGAAATTATAAAGTATATTTTGTGAGAATAAGGTAAATACGCGAACAGCACACCGGTGGTTTACGAAATTTCATATTAAATGTTTTAGTCTTTAAATTGAACTTTAAAAAAGAAATGAAACTATTTCTGATGAAAAAAGAAATAGTACAAAAAAAAAATGAAATCACATGTAGGAAAAGAACATCATAAACTGGTGTACAGTGTTATTCGTTGTCGACAACTGCGAAACATGAAGTTTTTTTAAATTTAACCATTAACTATTATTTATGATAAAAGATGTGTTCTTTAAGAATTTTAAAGTGACTTTAACTTAATAGAAATGAATCCGTACAGTTAATTCTAAAACTAAATTTTGACTCACAGTAGATTATGCCAATTTATTGATGATAAGAGACAGATATTTACTAGAATATACTAAAACTAAAATAAAAATAACAGCAGATAGATAATCCAAAGAACTGAAAAAATATATAAAAAATTGAAAAAATAACAACTAACTTTGATTATTAGAAAATGTTTCTCATTGATCCATGACAACGTTGAGCTGTATACTGTCGAGTTTATTCAAGATAAATTGAATAAATCAGGTTACCAAGTTCCCTTACACCAACAAATTTCTCGCAAAGAGATTTTCTCGAGTGTGAAAAAGTATACACGAAATGAGGAAGTGGAAAGGAATATCATTCAATTATAACAATCAGGTAACAACGCTCATAACAATCTGAACTTATATAAGGATGGGATTTATAATATGAAACATTACGAAGGAACTGTATTAATATAAATGTATAGAAACAGTTTTGAATAAATGTTATTAATTGTAAATGAAAAAAAATGATTTTATTGATTTTATATTAATCATAAGTAACATTTAAATAAAAATATCTAAATATAGATCAATAATCTTAACTTTTGAAATTACATTTTAGGCATAAATTTGTCATTATTGTATTTTCAAATTTTAAAAATGTTGAAAGTGAAAGAGAGAAATAATTTTATAAATACTAACATAATATTATAAATATTATAGATTTGATAATGTTGTAAAAATAGATAACAAAAGTTGTAAATTATAACAAATTAAAATTTTAAAAATACAATACAGATGGGTCTGTTTCTGTGCGGATTATTTTAATGCGATTCATATTTCTTTTTAGTATCTTTTTATACGATTTTTTTTAAGAATTCCTTTAAGCGATTATTTAATTCAATGAAAAGCTCTTCAGTTTTATGAACAAATGAAGAAATCAGAGCCATTTACTTCCGTTTCTCAAACTGATAAGGAATTTTCGGCTAGCAAAGAATGGTTAACCGGGTTTTTAAAAAGAAATGCACTGCATTACGTGAAGATTACGGGCGCGATTGTATCGGCAAATGAAGAAGCTGCCAAAAATTTTTAAACAATATTACGTTAAACGCATTTTTCAATTTATATTGGATAAATTAGAAAATGAGTTAATAACAGTAACTGATGCTTGGAAAAAAAGTTCTATCTTTGACTATATAAATCATGTTGCATTTTCTATTACTCAAATAAAACAACAGACTTTAAATGCCTGTTAGAAAAAGGCTTGGCCTACATGTCTTGAAAATAGAGCAGCTATTCACTTTCTTTTTTATTTTCTTATTTTTATTGTAAACAGTACATATATTATTGCGATGATAATTAAAATATGTATGAAAAATACTAAAATAAATTACACATATGTAAATATTGCTTTGAATAAAATTAAATAGTTGATTAAAAAATAAAGTAAAAAAGCTTTTGTATCAATTTTTTGTAGATATTTGAAATTTTTCAACCATTCTTTATTTCCTGATTTTTTATGTGAATTTTAGAGTAATTTTACGTTGTATCTTTGGTTTTTTGCGGTTTTTGAAAATTAAGGAACGTATTCCTAATTTTTCAATGTAAGTTAAGTCTTTTTATGTGCGATTTTTTTAATGCAGTTTTCTGCGGAACGTATCTACCGCATAAAAACAGACTCAGGTGTACTTTATTTACTGAAATAAGTTTTATACACTTCAATTTTTATATTATGTATATTTCGATTTGATTTAAATATTTTCGTTAAAATAGTAAGAATTAAAAATAAATAAAAAACGTTAAATAATACAAAATAATTTTTGACGAAAACATATTACATATACACACACACACACACACACACATATATATATATATATATATATATATATATATATATATATATATATGAATGTATTTGTAAACTATATAGTATATCTTTAAAATATAAGAATTGGACTTATTTTTTATGTTTGTATTTTTAAAGTGGTGTTTTTATTATTGAAAAATATTAGATTAGTTTTTATAACAATTTGAATAAAATATGATAACGAATTTCACAATTTGTTTAAAAAAAATCTAATTACGAATTCCATTAAATATGTGCATAACCTTCGAAATTTTAAACGACCTATCATGAGGTCACATTAAATTGTTATTTCATTTTCAAAATTAGTTTTCAATAATCGCTACAAGCTATTTACAATATTTTCATTAGTGCATAAATGAATTGTGGTTCTACAATGCACACGGTGAATAATTTAATATGAATTATAGCATTAGATATGTACATTCAGATGTAATGGATATGATATGAACAGTACTGAATTATAAAGATGTTTGTGATTATAAATAATTTAGACTATATTTAAATTAAATATTCATTCAGTTCAAATAATAATATCAAAAATAAATACGCAACACATTATTTAAGTAACAAACATTATTGAAAATGTGAAAGTTAAAATAATATTCAATACTATTTATTAAAATCTTCTCGAGACACAAATTCTTACTATAGCTTTTTTTAAATTTTGCTGAATGATTTAACGTATCCTTTTCGAGGACACTTAATGAGAAATATATTTCGATTTCCAAAGAGAATTGCACAGATTTTTTGAGAAAGCAAATCGAATAAGTTATTTTTATCACAAAAGAAGTCCTTACAGGATAAAAAAGTTTCTTAATATAGATTTCAATAAAATATTCTTTCAGTTTTACTGTTACCATTTGAAATACCCTTTTACGTATAAGAGGAAGTATCAAGTGATATTAAAATCTTAGAAATACTAAAGATTAAGTTCACGTATAAAGTTTATAGGAGTACGTATTTTTTCGTATTTTATATATATATATATATATATATATATATATATATATATATATATAAGTATAAACTTTTTTTGGTTGTTTCCGACACAATTATGCTTCACAATCACGTCACGTTATAAATCGTTTTTGTCGAAGTTCATTACAATGTCAACGATTGTCGTTCCATTACTGTGTTTAGTTGTGCGTGTGTTTGTTATTTCTTTTTATCAACTATATATATATATATATATATATATATATATATATATATATATATATATATGCACATATATAGACAATTTGAATGTATTATATAATCCTCTTTGTAACTCATATATTTCTCTCGTGTCAGATGAAGGAATCATTGGCGTGCGTCGTCAATACCACGACCCCACACTACTGTCAACAAAATAAATACAGTAGCTATAATTCGTATAACATGTCTTATAGCTTTTAGAATGATTGTACTGTCACCGTAGCTGATTTATTGGTGCCTATGGCGTGACTTTTTTTACCGGCACGTGCATTACCACGATTTACTAGCCATTGTGCTTAATGAGTTGTCGAGACGATAATCCTGTTTTAAACTCTCTTTGCTCATCATATTACAATCAAATAAAACTAATGCAAAAGTTAACATTAAATATAACTGAAATTGTCGTACCAGAAATATATTTATGGTGTTATTATTCCATTTTTCATTTTGTAATTCCAGGTGATATTAAATTAAATCAATATTCAATTATATTTGTTTATCTTTACTCGAATGCAACAAAGAGTAATTATTTAAACTGAGAAAATACTATTACCAAATTTAAGAAAAGTAACGTTCGTAACATGTTTACAAATAAATAAAAACTCATAATTGATTTAATAATATAACAATTTATTTTTCAGAAAATGAATCATTTTCTACTACAGAGCAATTTATTATATTAAAATTAATTCGAAATTATAGAAACACTAATCATGTTTTATAAACAATAAATGATTTTTTTCTATGACTTACACCAATGAAAAAATAAAAATGTATTCGAGAAAAGAGTTTGAGACATCAAAGTTAAATCAAAAATATTTAGAAATAAGTATAAAGTATAAAATAAACAATTCTGTTCAAAAAATCAAAATCTAAATAGGTATAAGTATAGAAAATGAAAAACAAGTTATTATTAAATAACGGTAACATTTTGTGTAAATGAATCTTTTAATTTTTTTAAGGAACAGAAATAAACATATGTTGGTTATATACTTATTTTATTTAATTACAACAAATCAAAATTTACAAGTAATTAAATTAGATTTTTAAAAACTTTTGTAATTAAATTTGATTTATTCTAAACAGTAGTTTGTTATTAGAGCTATTTTTTAAAAAAGAAATAAAATTAATATTGCAGTTAATAATTTAAAAATATTGATTTTTCTCGTTACATGTGCATTGTTTAAAAAATTTAAACTCATAAATTATACATACATATATATATATATATATATATATATATATATATATATATATATATATATAAAGAGAATGAGGCAAAAAAATGTGTACCAAAGAATAAGAATTACAATTACAGAGAGAACCATAAAATGAAAAACAAACAAAAAAAACACACAAGCATTCGTCCCAAGAGTCGTAAATTGACTTCAGTTGAAAACGAACGCAGAAAATAGATACATATATACGAAAATAAATATTTTTATTATGCAACACATACACACATATACAAACTTTCACAAATATATTTATATATGCATGTATGTACTTCTATATTCGTATGTTTCTATTTTCCTATATGTATATAGTAACTAGCAGTCAAAAATGTATGATAAATTGATTCATCGTGAAATATTCTTGTATATTGTTACAAGAAGAACGAGATAAATGTAACAGATAGCAGAAAATACATGTTGTGTAATGGCATATTGAAATAATAAATATTAACAGAATATATAAAATGATACGGTTAGTCATATAAAAATACAAATAAACATATATTTTTTCGGTTACAGAATAAATGTATGTGCAGATCAAAAATGCTGAACTGGATTTCTGCCAATTATTCTGTACTTATTTTGACAATTGGACACGAATTTGCTTTGAACTGACTGTAATATTATGAGAAAGTTCAACATTAAAATAAATATGTGAAGTGAAAAATAAACCTGCATATTCTAATGCACACGTATATCCATGTCTGTATATGTATATGTATATGTATATGTATATGTATATGTATATGTATATATATATATATATATATATATATATATATATATGTACAAGCATCACTTTTACAGCATTTAAATATAGTGTCAAGAATAAATATGTTTTATGTTCAGTACATAAAACATATAATCCATTCTTTCGACCAATCTAATGATCATAGAAAAGGAATAGAATCAACTACGACAACATTTATTGCTTACTATCATTTCGAATCCAGTTCTATTTTCAGATTTTAGTTGTTATATATAAACGAATCTACTAGTTTGTTACCATATTTACTTATCTTTATTTTTAAATCTTATAGAACTTTGAGAATCTATATATTCAAGATTCAATTCAAGATTAGAATCACTGAACTATTTTAATGTAACAATTTTAAATTTTTGTTCTTTTTAGAAAGAACAGTTTTCACTAATAATATTTCTTTAAAAACATGAAGATTACTTTAGACATTATAAATTAATGTGATAATTTATTAGATATTAATATCGTGCTTTTATTTATAAAATAAAACATATGTTGTTAAGAAAAACTTTACTGATGTAAACAGTTTTTTGTGAAAAATGCAAAAAATTAGTATTAAATTTTTTAAAGAATTTACATTATTCCATAAACTAATATTACATAAATATGATTGATCTTTAATCTATAATATATCATTAATGAAAACGCGGTATTTATTGAAATAATTTAAAATTTTAAATCAATGTGTACTACATAATGGTATTTAAAATCGAAATAATTAATATTTGATCAACGAAGTAAATATATCAATCATAATTAGATTCTTACTATGATTAGTTCATTTTTTATAAATACACATAAATCATTCTAACAGCAATAGACTTTACAAAAGTGTTAGATAAACATTTATAACTCATTTTTTTATTAATGCCTATTTTGATGACCATATAATCATTTTCAGAACATGATATTATAAAATCTTAATATTGAACTTTACAATGATAAGATGATAAAAAAGTGTATTAATGAAAAACTGAACAAAAATGAATATTAAACATATTCAAAATATTCTGTGATGTAGAATAGTTTATTTGTGCAACTTCAAAACGTAATAAAAAATGAAATACTTTTAATAATATTATTTTAAATAGTATTTTAAATTTCTCTAATAATTTTCAATAATAAATTTTATTTTACAAACTGTTTAAAAAATATTATTTTATCATAATTTCCATTTTGTTTTATAATTCTGATAATTAATTTTTTTTAAATAAATCATTATTTTTTATCGATAATTAAATACTATTTGATACTTTATTTTATAATGATTTTATTTCCAGTAATAGTATCACCTAACGATGATTGAAAATTTATATAAAATGTTAATTAGATAAATTCCCATAACTATTGTATTGTTTTAAAAGTTTCCACATAGTATTTCTACTAAATAATAGCAATACATTCCTTTAATAAATATACATTACAAAAGTTTTGATAAATTTACTGATAATTAATTTATAATTCATTTATTCGCACTGTAAACACTGTACCTTGAAAATATATAACGTTACTATCAATATATTTTGAAAGAAAATATATAATTTTAGTTACATTTCGCTTCGCTCTTAAATAAATATGTAATAGAGAGAGTATGGATCCTGATAGACATTAAATATATATATATATATATATATATATATACACATGTATGTATGTATGTATGTATATGTATAAATATAACTTTTTATTATTAAACACAATAAATACCGTGACGAATATTTCATATCACTTTACGATGATTATAAAAATATTTTTATATCATCATAAAATGATATGAAATATATAGGAAAGAAAAATAAATATAAACTGAATTTAATAAATTTTATATGCGTTAATAGAATGTAAATACAGGGAATTTATGCATCACTGTCATGAAACATTTCTTTAATAGCCAAAAAATAGTATTGTTAAAATAAACATTAATGTATTTTTGGACAACTAATGATTTAAAAATAATAGAAATGGGTTATTCGGGATAATAATTATATCGTTTGATTGAAACAAAACTCAATTTAACTAAAATGAGATGTATTTTTAACATATACTGTTATATACACACATGATTAAATATGTACATATATGTGAACCTATAATAGAAATTTGAAATCGAGTGGTAAATGTCTGGAAATGAAGTATTACTAAATGGTATAGTAGAATTTTACATATAGATATAATCAAATTACTATTGATATATTTTATAGAATTCGAAGAAAATATACAGATTTAAAATTGATTTTGTGTCAATTTTAATTGACTACAATTTGTACATAATTTAATTTATAACATATTTAATTTCTTAATTGGTAAAGCAAAAAATTAAAAAGAGAATTTACTTTCGTCTTGCGGTGTTTGAGTATCTATTATGAATGTTGACTTGCTAACTTTTTAAAACAACGAAACTCGATAAGAAATAATATGGAAATAAATGGAAATGTATGCATAAGTTTTTTAATATAAATTGAAAATAACGCAAGAAATAAATTTAAAAAGTTTATCAAAAATATTATAATTACATTAGAAAAAAAAACTTCCTTGAATATATTTTAGTACAAGTTAACAGACTTTTTATATTTAGTTGATGCAAATGTTTATAATTGTAACTAATATATATATATATATATATATATATATATATATATATATATATATATATATATATATATATATGTCACAATAACAGATACTATAAAAATCATTTCCTCAAACTAATTTCACTAAAAAGATGTCAAAGAAGAGTGAAATGATAATAAACAACAATTTTCTACACAAAGTAAAAAATGCACGCAACGAACAGATCTATTTTCGTCTACATAACAAACTTACTAAAAAGAAAACGTGCGGTTTTCCCTCAAGAATTTCCACCCGAACAAAAAAAAAAAAAAAATGAACCGAAATTCGTTATTATAATTCGGTTCTTGTTCAACTTGCGCGCCTATAATCTATCTATTCATCTCATGTTAACCGTCAATGATGCCTCCCTAAATCTTTCTATCCGTCGTTCTATCTACACACGATTGCAACTATTGACGCTAAAGTTTCTGGCTGAAATCATTTGTAACACAGTACACTGGCTGCGCTATGACGTCGTCGATATTGATTTGAATATAGTTCAGGTCTCTTGGATTTAAAAATAGATTCAATAGGTCACAGGTTTTGTACTTGTCAGACGCTCGTTGAAAATGCACTACAGAAAATGTCTAGTTATCATAGAAATTGAACTATAAAACTGATGAATTTGAATGAGTGGATGATTGAGTGCACGGATCGATTCACAAAAAAGCCTGACTCGTCTTCTATATAGGAAAACTGAATGTCAGTACTAATTTTTAAAAAATTGAAAAACAAGACAATATATTCTGTCATTATAATTCTTTATATATTTGAATATATATATATATATATATATATATATATATATATATATATATATAGAGAGAGAGAGAGAGAGAGAGAGAGAGGGGGGGGGGAATAAAGAGCAAGAATATAACACATGTAAAACATTTAATTAAAATTTCAAACACGACTGAAATTATAATTAGAAATTTTTATTAGTTGAAATATTATTTTTCGTTTTAATAAATAAAAATACGAACATTAATTTGAAACACGCACACAAAATTAGTGTATATATATATATATATATATATATATATATATATATATATATATATATAATAAAAATAAACAGATTTCGAAACAAGTTCAGTGATGAAAATAGATAGTACCAGTCTTAAGTTTAACAAATGGTTATAGTCGTTAAGGGTGCACAACAAAAAAAATTTCCGTACTAATGAACTTCGTTGTTTAATCAATACTACTTAAAATTACACAAACAAGGAAAGTATATGAAGAAATTTGACAAATAAAAATACAACGTTACAAAAATATATTACTTTTATAAAACATGGAAATTATTAATATTAATATTGTAAAATTCCTGATAAATTGGTCAAAATAATAAAATATATATATATAATTATTTTGACCAATTTATACCAATATATGTATGTATATAGCAAAAAAATATAATGTTTTAAAAATAAACATGAATCATAATAAATATAATGAGAGATACAAATTCTCTCAGCACCAATATTATTGTTTTGTAAAATTGATATAAATTTGTATTTACTTAAACAACAATTAAATTTTGAATTCATATTAACAAAACACATTTATATTTTCATGAACAAAAATAAATAATAACTCTTACCGTGATTCAAACAAGAGATTAATGACGTACCTGGAACAAAAATACAAGTATATAAATTTTATTGAATTTAAGCAATTCAAAATGAATATAATATTTTAACCGTAGTTATTTTTTATCTATTTATTATTATTTTTACATAAAATTTTATTTAAATGACATTAAAAGATTAAAATATCTTAGATATACTAATTTATTTATAATACAACATTAGATAAATATTAAATATTTATTAGATGTTAGCCTTTGAAATATTAAAAATGTTCAAACAAATATATTACAAATTATAAAAAGTAATTTTGATTTCATCACTTGTTTATTAATCTTTATTATTCACTTATTTAATATAGGTTATAAATATTATTGTTCAAAAAATTTGCGCGTAAAATTGTTATAGTATATTCATTTTACATGACAGTGATTTATAAAATATTTACACAATTTGAAAATATAGGTTATCAGATAATCAACGCTTTCCACTTCATTTTTATCTTCAATACCAATATGAATTATTACAAATATTATTAACAGAACACATAAAACATTTCAGATTATACTGGCTTAATTTATAAATACCTTCTAGTGAAATAAATTTAGATTTAGTATTGATCATATTCACAGGTGCATATAAGAATTAAAAAAGAAGATGTGAATATAATAAATAATAAAAAATATACACAAATGTATATACAAGAAAATAAGACGATATTATGAAATAACAGGATTAAGTTTTATTATATTCAAATAACATCAATCTATTTAACTGCTTTCCGTGTTTTTTATATGCGTTTTATTGGCGCAAACCGATAATCTAGACTAGGATATAATTTCCATGAAAATGAATAAGAAGTTTTAATTCGTAACAAACTATTGTGCATTAATATTATGTATGTAAAACTTGGCAAAGTTTCACGGTTTGATGTTTGTATTATAAATCGATCATAAATAATGATTCTTTTATAGTTTAATGCACGTTCATTGTGGTGATTATTCTTATATTTGATCGTCGTTAGGGAAAACAATAATCCATTACAGTTTCTCATATAATAGAATAATCAAAATAGTGAAAATAGTCAATTTATAAATATATATTTTGATAGAGTTGTGGTTTCAATGAGACAAAACTAGTAGGGATACTATAATACAGGTAAATTTTAGTGGCGTGGAATATAGTAAGAAAAGTTAATAACAAAGTACGAGGATAGTCCCGTAAGTACCCGGCCTGACCTAGAGATGGCGGTAGTTGTTTGAAAAATATCACTATATTAGAAAGTACACAATCTATAACGCATATGTTTCAAGTTTGAGGACGCCACGTTGTTTAGTATTTGTTTGGCAGCCATCAATAGTGAACGTTTTCAGTGAATTTGTGAAAATGGAGAAAATTGGTCATCGTTACGTGATACAATACTTTTATTTGAAAGGCCTCAGCCCAACCAATATAAAAGCTGAACTGGATTCTACTCTGGGTGAGTCCGCTCCTTCGTTTACAACAGTGAAATATCGGGTAGCAGAGTTTAAACGAGGCCGTACGAGCTGCCAAGACGAGCATCGCAGTGGTCGACCAAATGAAGTGACGACTCCAGAAATGGTGAAGAAAATCCACAAAGCGGCACTGGATGACCGTCGACTGAAAGTGCGCGAGCTAGCAGACATAGTAGGCATTTCAAAAAGTGCGGTACATCGCATATTATCTGAAAATTTGGACATGAGAAAGCTGTGTGCAAGATGGGTGCCGCGTTTGCTCACACTCGAGCAAAAACAGTGTCGTGAAGATGTTTCAATTGAGTGTTTAGCAAAGTTTCACAGCAACAAAGCAGATTTTTTTCGCCGTTTCATAACCACGGATGAAACATGGGTCCATCACTTCACACCCGAGACAAAAGAACAATCAAAACAATGGACTGAAAAGGGAGAACCGGCTCCAAAGAAGGCGAAGACCGTTTCATCTGCAGGCAAGGTCATGGCGTCGGTTTTTTGGGATGCACTTGGGATAATTTTCATTGACTATCTTGAAAAAGGAAAAACTATCAACGGCGAGTATTATGCGAACTTATTGCAACGTTTGAGCGAAGAAATCAAGCAAAAACGGCCGTATTTGGCTAAGAAGAAAATGTTGTTTCATCAAGACAATGCACCAGCTCACAAATCCGTTATTGTAATGGCCAAAATTAATGAATTAAAGTTTGAATTGCTACCTCATGCACCCTATTCTCCAGATTTAGCCCGCTCAGATTATTTTCTGTTCCCAAACTTGAAACAATGGCTCAGTGATCAAAGATTTCCCAACGATGAAGAAGTGATGTCGGCAGTTAATGGATATTTTGAGGAGCAAGACAGTTCTTATTATAAAAAGGGTATCGAACTTATTGAACATCGCTGGGAAAAGTGTATAGAGCTGAAGGGAGATTATGTTGAAAAATAAATATATTTTTTTCCAAAATTTTTGTGTTTTCTTTGTTGGGTCGGGTACTTCTGGGACTACCCTCGTATAGATAATTAATAAGAAAATTTATATACTATGAATTATTATTTTTATCTGATTTCATTTCATTTAAAATACACATTAATGAAAATAATCTATGTTATTACATACAAAATAGTACAAATGTTAATAAATGTTTTTAATTATAAAATTATATATTACAATTAAAAACTATTACGTTATTTAAATTAGTTTTAAATATGAATCTTTTACTACAAAACGTTTTATATATGGTACGAAATTTATTAGATATCTGAAAAAATACTTATCTGTAGATTGCTTTCTTGTTCTCTACGTGCGGTTTTTGTTATTTCTGTACATAATTCTTATTCTTTCATGTGGAGAGGATGTAAATAATGAAAAATTTGTTCATTCAATCGATAGGTTTCAAAAAGGGTAAACGTACAACAATTTCAGTGTCATTATTCATATTTATTTTAAAGATAATTTATTCACAAATAATTTGAAAAAAACATTTTTATCTTTTACAGTTAATTCTTAAATTACAAATTTATTTAAAACTATTTTGTCCATAATCTATTTTTTACATTCTTTAATATTTTATCGAACTTCGAATTCGCTCATTTTTATTTTGGTCTCTACATTTTATTTCAAATATATATTTTCAATACTTTTATGTGTTGTTTGGAGTCAATGAATTATTCTGGACTTTAATATCCATGTTTCACTATCATAAGTGAAAACAAGAAGGATAAATTGATAAAAAAATTCTTTCTTTAATATAGAGGGATCTTCGATTTCATAATATAAGATTTTTTTTTTGAATTGACACAATTTCATTTTTATTCATTTGTTCACTTCATCTATAAATGTTTCTTTTGCTTTGGTGAACTCTTCTAAATACACGCATTTTTAAATTCTATTTTTATTCGTTTTAATTCCACTTTCCCCTGATCTACAAATTCATTTTACATTCTTTTTAATCTTGCAGTCATTTATCAATTTTTAATTATTTTGTCTAATTATTCTATTATTTTCTTAACTTCATATTGATACACAGTCATTCTCATATTCTTATATTTAATGTCATTACAAAAATATTAATGAATAAAATAAACAACAGTAGACCAAATATAATATTTCACAAACCTCTACTTAATAACAAAAACCTAAATTAATAACAGACTTCTTACTTTTATTTTGATTGTATGATTTATCTTTTAAGAATGGGTATAAATCTGTCCAAGTGTTATTGTCATTTCTAATCGAACATAATTTAAGGTTTGATTATATGGAGCTTGATTGAAAGCTATGAAAACTGAAAATTTAGTATCATCCTCTGTATTCAAAATATTTAATAAATTTTGAGCTACGTTCAATAATTGAGATTTATAGAAGGACGCTTGAACCCATGTTGTTGTTTATAGAATGTATTATTGCTATTACAATTCTCTAATATAATTACTCACTATATAATTTTACATACTCGACTGCTCTTGAGATAATTGGGTGGTAATCCGTTATATTACTTTTAACTTATTGCGTAAATAATACATACATATTAATATATACATATACATATATATATATATATATATATATATATATATATATATAGAGAGAGAGAGAGAGAGAGAGAGAGAGAGACATTTTATTCGAGGAAGAAAATAATGTAATAAAATATTAATTGATTAGTAAAATAATAGAATATTTTTTGAAAATAAAATAACTCCACTTTAATTACAAATTTTGTTGTTTTTAAATTTAATAACAGTAATTTTATTCTCATAATTGAGCAGTTATAATAAACTAAGTAATATTTGAAATTTTAAACTGATAACTAATTTCACAAAACCACAGAATTGTAAAAATGATATTCGTACTAATCTAGACATAATTGGAACAAATACGGTTTGAAAAGTTTTTACTCACTAAAGTATTTTATTATTCCATATATCATTGTTGCACTTTAATATTGTTGAATGTGAAGTTAGTGGTTTAACTCAATGATTTTGTTGCGGTAATGTTGCAGTAAGTTCGAAAGGATTGAAGGGGCATGTGGTATCACACATCATATACCTAACATCGTTTACTGCTTTTATTACTGCAATGTAAATATGTCAAACTAAATGGTGTAACTAATAGAGAGACGTGTAGTAACCAGAGAGAACAGCATGAACTTCAAAAGGCGTCTTTTAATGTAAACATTTTAGTGCTTTACTTCATATATCATATTTTGATGTAACAATAACAATGTTTTGATTCGGGTTGATTTTTTAAATTGACAATTAATATATTCATTTTCATCTTTTTTTAAGTCAATTATATTCTAAAACCATATGTATCTATATAACAAATATGAAAATAATTTTACTTCATAAAAAACAAATATAAAAAAGTAACCACGATTCAAATATTTCTCTTCTAAACACTAAATATGAAACTTTTTTCATTTACATATGAACAACACATGTTGAGTTTATTTTTCACTATTTTTTTTTTGTAAAAAAGCATCACAAAAGCAATCAAGCCTGAATAAATCTATTTTTGTATACATATAATAACCGCAATTCATTTTCCATCCATATTAATGTAATACATGTACGACAACAACAATAAACAATTGTGCGGTACTGCATTTAGGTAAATAGAAACTGTATCCAGAATGACACAATTTTCTAATTGAAATGTTCGTCGCAATGTAAATATTTTATAACGAACTAGATTTCATGTGGAAATTTATAAATCGGGTCACATGAAACTTTCATACTGTACTTAATGAGTATTATTTGATATATTTTAGTTATGTGAAACGTTCAATTGACACTAGCACTAATTTTAATAATGAACGAACCGTTCTTATAGTCTATTCGATTCGTTACCTGGAAGTATATATTACATAAAATTGTCTTCAAACGAAAATGAGAGACCTTTTTTACGTTATATTAAACTGGATTAGTATTCGAGAATAGGTGACCTATTTTAATGGCTGATTAAATCTAAAAATTCTATCTCTTCACAAGGATATTAAATTTATTTATTATGTACGTATGTGCAAATTAATTTATTATTATCGAAAAATAAACTTCAATATAAATGAATATTTATCAAAAAAATAGATTATCACTTTGTCAAGTTATATGGAATGAAAAGATTTTGATGTTCATTAAATACCATCTCAATATATATATATATATATATATATATATATATATATATATATATATATAATTTCATTAGTCTTTATTATTGATATTTTTCATATATTTATTTTACAAGTATATCAATCGATTATAAATTAAAAAATAATAAACGTCCGTTTCAAATTCACTTAAAATACGCTTCGCTTAGATTAAAAAAAGAATGATAATAAATAAACATAAATCAGGAAAATTACATATGACAGATCCAAACATATCAACTCATATTAATGATTGATCAATGTGAATTCAATATATGGAATCGAACACAGTTCGTTTTACTTCCTTATGTCTGGTTATATTACTGTTTTAATATATTGTTTGCTGTTCAATAAAAAAAAATTCAATTTATATATTTAATCTTATCATACGCAATCATTTATTTTTAGCTATATATTTTTTAAGATATTTATTTTCATAGAATACGTATATAATAATGTGTTTTTATATTACATAGCGTTTATTATATATTTCTTGGAAATATATTAATAATATATAACATAAAAAAAACCTTATATGTATTTTTGAATTATTTTTTTTAATATTATAATTTTTTGTAATATATATAATTGTTATAAAATAAATTCATATTTAAAATGATTAAAAATTATTTACTATTCATTGTAAATTAGTACATTTTTTGTTGTCTTCTTTTTTTAATTATGTGTAGATAAAATCTTATGTCTATGTACTCTGAAAATTTTATAGTATCAGCATACAAATTATGATTTTTTCGAAGTACATGCTACTTAATTTAAACATTGGTAGTATTTCAGTGGATAAATTTAATCTAAAAATAAATTTAGTTATTTTTTAGAAAAAAAGTTATTTTATTTAACCAGGGAACATTTTTGTTCGAATTATATAATAATTAATAAAAGATAATATTATTATAAATACTGCTTGTGATACAAGACTATATGAATCGTACATTTTTTTTTACTAAAAACACACACAATGTATTTAGTTTTTTAAAAAAATAAACAATAGTACAAGATTGTTATAAAAGTATTTAACAATCAATTTTCAGAATACGACATTGTAAGATCGTAAAATTTTATCTTACTGATTCTTGTATATTGCCACAGTCTAAATCTGATAGCATGATAATCGAAATACATATTACCTAAAATGAATAATAAATGATCATTGAGTATTATAATGTTAGAAAAAGTTTTATTTGTTTGAAGGTGAACTAGACATATATTTAAGATCAATTTTGGCAACAAATGATTATAAACCTAAATAAAATTATCGATAACTTGAATGATTATTAGATTTTTAAGTCGTATCATTTAGAAAATTACTATAATGTGCAAATGGAGAAAAATATACAAAAGAAAATTCAGGGAATATATTTTGATAGATGATTGAAAAAAATGTATGGCCTCAATCCTACCTTTTGATTAAATGCAACATATTTTAAGTATACACAATAACTACTGAATAACGTTTAAACATATAACTACAAATTCATTCACTTACAACTACAATATATTACGTGAAAATGAACAGTAGTAAAAGCTTCGCTAAGAAACTTTTCAAGTTCATTAGCTTAAAAGCGCCACGTGGACATTATTACTGATTCATAAGCCTATATATCCTAACACAAACATTTATATACAATGCAGATCAATAAACAATAATGAACATGACATAAATTATATATATATATATATATATATATATATATATATATATAAGTGTGTGTTTATGTATAAATTACGTAACTAAATACCACAAAATGAAAATACAAATTAATTAATGTTCAACAACAGCTTTTACTAGTATAGAGCGTAGCCTGAAGGTCACAAACGTGAATTCAACAAACATGGAAACAATAAAAATATCATTAATTTAATTATTGTACATATTTTACCACTGAGGATTGATTTTTTATTATTTACATTTCAAATTTCAATTCGCACAGCTTTTTATGAAATAGTTATTCTTTGTTACCTACAACTTGTATAATTCTCAATGGAAATTGTACGAGTAACAGTTTTAGGCGTTCGTATTTCATTACATACACTTATGCATATATATATATATATATATATATATATATATATATATATATATACATATGTATAAAATTGGTGATAGCAGCAGCAGCAATAGTAGCTTTTTTCTATTTACTGTTGGATAAAGGCTTTTCTTAAAATTTTCTACTTCCAGAAATTCAATGCCTTTCTCCTGCATTTCATACCAAAGGACTGTTTACTATATAGCGTCATCCAAATGCGACTAAAAATAAATTATACACACGTTTCTTTTTAATAAAACCCAAATCTATGCGTTACATTTGAATAACGCTATATTTTTTTGTTGTCTTTTAATTATACGCACTTTTTAGTAGTAAACATTTTTTTAGAAATAGAAAATTAATTGATTTTTCTAATGTCTAATGTATTATAAATGAATATCTATATACTGTTTTTTACACAATTGAATTATCATCCCCTACACTACAATATATTAAAAAAATGTTTAAAGTATTCAATAAAAAGTGTTTGATATCTTGTGATATTTGGGGTAGTTATTTGTGTAAAAGTGAATTCGTCATGGTTTCAAAATAAATAGTATCTATATAGTATTAAAATTGAAACAGAAATAAGGATTCTGAGATTTTAACTAAAATAGTTAAATGTAATTATTGGTAAAAAAGAAAAATATAAGTATAATTTATATAATCTCTATTGGAAAAAATGATAGTGTTAACTTATGTGAATTATTTACTAATTATATTTTTTTAAATAATTTTTTTTATTTAGAAAAAATGAAAACTAATACCTACTAGTAAATAATTGTACAGTGAATGTATAAGAGCTAAATTGTTAAACACATATTTAATTATACATTTTTTTAATTTTATATATTTTTCATTTCTATAAAGCAACAAGAATGCCTAGTGATTATAAAATATGACCTTTGTATGATTTATATCAATGATAATTAATGTACTACGAGGCTTCAACTGATTGTATTTTACATAGATAGTAGGTAAATACGATAAATGTTATTTTTAAAAAAATATTTATTTCAGATACTTATAGAAAAAAAAACAATGTAAATTTTAAAATGTTTATAATACATGATATTTTGTTGTCTATTATATGCTTAAAGTGTATGTGAAATTAATATGCTCCAATTACACACTTAAAGCGATTGATAATTTGCATACAAGAACAATTTACAAATATCAAATAACCAAGTAGAATAATTTTAGCGTGACTTAAAGATTGTCTAGACTCCGAGCAACAACAGTATCATATATAAATGCAAAGATTAACAGAACTCGAAGAAAAAAAACTGTAGTGGCTTGATAGCATAAGAGTGATGTTGGGAATGTAATTTTTCGTTCCACACTTAACAAAAGCTACAAAGATAAACAAGATTGCAGTGTTTTAAACGAAACGTTTAAAATGTACATCTGCTGAACAAAGTCGCTGAAAGTCACGTACGGATCAACATTCACATATAACCCTGGAGCATCAACCGGAGATGCATTGAGCATGCGTGAAATAAAATGCTGTCAACAAACGCTCGCAGGCAGCAGCCATCGCAGTATTTCACTGCAAACTTGGTACCAAGGTTTGACGCTTTATAATTCATATACATGTATGTGTATGTGTGTGTAAATATATATATATATATATATATATATATATATATATATATATATATATATATATATATATGCATAGTAAAGTTAGCCATTAAGATTAAGTCATCAACGGAGGTGGTTTATCGCATCGACGAATCTAATTTCATTATTTAATATTCGCATTTAGTGAGTAATTACTGTGGTGGTTGGTGGCCTAAATTCGTTACTCTTCAGCGGAATCGTACGATGATGGGATGATGAGCGATTGGATAAAACTGTAATGTTGTGGATTCTTGTTTAGACTCTACCCATTTCACAGAAGCTTATTCTATTCTGACAGAAATGATATCGCGGACCATATACGGGAATTTCTAATATAATTTGTGTTCATATTTTTATATACACATGCATACCAAATTCGCTCCGATAATAGAATTACGAACAGCGACTAGCTAAGGAAATTGATAAATGGAATATTAAGATAATAACTTTTTCTAATTTGACAGATTAATTTGTCAATTTTAACACTTGAACGAAATTAATACGAGTTAATTACACTTACAGTTTATTATTTATAAAAACTGTTATTTTATTTCAAATCTTTAATTTATATTACACAAAATGGCAAGTATGACAAATGTTGATCATTGAATATTTATTTATTTTATAAAATAATAAAAATAATTAATTTGAAAGAGGATAATAAATTAATTTCACGTAATATACCTCAATGCAAATTTGCAAGCAATTAGCTATTTATTTTTTAATTCAAAATAACAACTAAGTATGTAACAAGTTTCAATCAAAATCATACAGGAAAATTAATTAATCCGTATAAAAATAATATTTATATTTTTGTATTTATAAATCTCTATTATCGAATTACTATTATCTATTTATTTATATTATGAACTATACACATTTTAAATTGATATTTTAATAAAGTCCTTAAAATAATTTCCATTTATTTTTTTTATTCATAAGACTTTTAAATATACAATAAAAAAAATATAAATGAAATGACAATTTTTTTAAAAGATATTCAACGTTAACAAATACGATAATTTTTCATGGTTTCTTAATGTATTTACATTTTGATTTCAATAACATGTATCAACTTTTTTCTTAGCTGTAACTTGTTTTAATTTATTTATCTACTTACTAAAAATAATTTCTATTAATTAGAATTTTAATTTATTTGTGCATGTATGTATATTTTTATGTACATATATATAATACATATATACACATACATATAGACATATATATATATATATATAAAGAGAGAGAGAGAGAGAGAGAGAGAAAGAGAGGTAGAAATAAGTAGATAACAAAAAATGTTGAAAATTTTTACAATTAATGACCACCTTTCGTGCAAACATTGAATAAGTCGATGCTTAAGTTAGAAGTTTAATGTTCAAAACCAATCGTACAGATATATCTACTAACAACATATCGTACGAATCTTGTCTCTAATTGATAATTAAGTTATATCTGTGATTAAGTCCACTATTTGAACTGAGCCGCACTCAATTAACTTCATTTTTAGAAAATTGATTCTAATTAATTACGTAATTGCTTTTTTACTTTTAATTACAATTTAAGTGTACGTTAGAAACATTTACTCAGATAAAAATTATTTTTGTTGCGCAATACGACTGTATTCTTATTTGAAGCATTTATCTTTTAAATTGAAATCAAAAATAGTACTCCTTAATAGCACAATTCTTACAATTGTATCTTGAAGCATATCTAATTACACAATTAAAGTATGACTAGTCAGTATAATCATTTCTTTGTTGAGGCTGAGAGTTTCAGTCATATTGCTCATCATATTATATTTATATGAAGTGCAGGAAATTTTAGTACTTATATTTAAAGAAAAAATGTTCAGTTACAGTAGTCATTAATCTTTAAAAATCATTTAATAATTATGGACTTTTTTTAAAATTAAAAATACTTAAAAATTCAAATTATAAGAATATACAAAGATTTTGTAAGAATAAATCATTTTTTATAGAAAAGTGACAAAATTTGATTTAATTGAAAAAATTAATTTATTTATATAGATTGTTCATGATCAATTAAATATTAGTTAGACATCCAAAATATCTGTGGATACATATATATATATATATATATATATATATATATATATATATATATATATATATACATACACAGTAAAATAGCTAGAAATTTTGATTGTGCTCAAGGTAAAAATCAATAATGAAGTCCTACCCTCTTTAATATATTATTATGACTATTCGATTAATGTTTTATTTGAATTGAAGTAATGATTATTTGTAATAATAAATCAATTATTTGTAATTTATTTTTTTAAAAAAATTCATTGCGTCATAAATATGATTTCATACTACAAAAAGATAACAAAATTTATAATAACATAAACAAAATTAAACAGAGAGAATTTCAAAATAATTTTACTGGCTTAATGTAAAATAATTAATTAAATCTATAAAATGCATTTTACAAACTTGTTGGTGTTCAATAGCTAATAATGAAAAATATCGTAATTTATTTTGATGGATTTGTTTTTAAAATTAATATATTTTTTCATATTTTAAAAATTCTTGTAATTAACTCAAAGGACCAACACTTTTTGTGGGTCCATATGTTTTACTTATTTTTGATGTACGGGAAAAACGTCATATATATATATATATATATAAATTTACAATATATTTTAGTATAGCACACAAAAATTACGAAATCAATAAATATATCAGATATATTAAGTTATTATTTTAATAATGGAAAATAATAGCAAATAAAGGATTCTAAGAATATTTTGATATAAAAACGGTTAAATAATAAAAGTAATTCTTAAAATTATAACAAAGATCTATAAATAATATTAAAGAAGGATTTTTTTGAAAATATAAAAAAGACGAATTTATTTATGATGCATTCATATTTTAATTGTAATTAGAGAATAGTTTCAATAAGTATATAGTAAAACGTATTAAAGATTCTAATTTAATTAAAATAAGAGAAAAGATAAAAAAGGAACAAATGTAAATGTACCTTTTTTAGTATTATGAAATCGAGTCTGTCTTATGATTACATTTTTTTCAAAAGAAAAACATGGATCTCGAATGTATTATTTCTTTCAAAAAAATGGTTGTTACATAATAGAAGAAAGTCTACACTCACGTAATATAGTTTCCAATGGAAAACACAATATTACGTATAGGTCTAGGTTACGTATAGGCCCCTATATAACTCTATAGGCGCTTCGGAAGTTTAAATGGAAATAAAACAAAAAGTACGAGTCGTATTTAATTAATTAGTTATTTTTAAATTTTTAAGCATATTTTAGGGCATGAATGATGAAACACAATTTCACTCATATGACCACCACGACTTCGTTTGATATAGTGCATTTGTTTAGTCCTATTTTAGTCACTCTTTCACTTAATTGTGGTCTAATTTCATGAATTACACGTTCAATGTTTATTTTTAATCCTTCTGTTGTTTGTGGTCTATCAGCATAAACCAATGATTTCACATAATCTCACAGAAAATAATCCAATGGAGTTAGATTACATGATCTTGGTGGCAAATTGATGGGTCCATTTTGTGAAATAATGGAGTCATTAAACTTTTATTTCAATAAGTCTATTGTTTCACCGTCCTGTTGAAACCACATATTGTGTAAACCATTTTCAATCATTTTTGTGAAAAAAATTCGTTACTCATGGTTCGATAACGAATCCATGTACTCTAACGTGATCTTCAGTTTCATTTTGAAATATTTACTAACAGAAACAATAATGTCCTCACTTCTTGAATTTTTTAGTCTTACAGGCTCTGCTGTATCATGTAGAGTAAAATTGTTTTCAAATTTTTCAACAATTTGATAAATGGCATGTTTACTTTGACGATTGTTAAGTTTCACGAAGCGCACGATAAGTTTTACGAACCGAACATTGATTTTTATAAGTTTTTACAATTTATAAACGTTGTTGAAATGTTAAACGTTCCATGATAATTTGTCAAACTATACACTGAGTTGAAATGTCAAAATGAGCTTAACAAATTCAAACATGGCTGCCACCAGCTGTCAAAGTTCTGACATTCTTATTGAAAAATCCTATACTTATATATGAACTCAATTGAACATCCTTGCAAATAAAAACATAGGGTGAAGGAATAAGAATTACTCGATTGAAAAAAATAAAACGTATTTTATTTAAAAGATCATTACAATTCACTGAAAAATTAACCAATTTAATATAATCAATACAAGATGTTCTTCTTATATCTGGAAAAGTACTTGGGACATTAAAGAAATAAAACTAACAAAGAATGTAGTGTTAGTATAAAAGATAATGAAGACTGTATGCGTATACATTTTTTGTAACCTTTGAATATTGTTTTGTTTTTGTTGTTTTGCATAAATTATTAATGTACACTTCTTGTTATTTTTATGAATTATTTATTATGTTAATATAAAATTACAATCTTCGAAGAATCTTAAGACTGTAATCTTTTTATTATTTGTACATATTTTTATAATCCGTGAACTTATATTCTTTTGTAAAAGTGTATATATGCTTGTACAACGAATCGATAATTAGTAATACTGAAATTATTGAAAAAGATGAACAAAAAATTTACACATGACACGAATTCAAAATGTATCAGAGTGTAAATAAATATACGCTTAAGTGTGTAAAAATATATACTAAACCGATATAGATTGTTATATAGATAAATTTCGAATATATGCATATTGCCAACCATAATGAATTGCAACAATGTTTTGTATGCATGTTGCATTATAGTGCTGAAACAGCCATTAAATATTTGAATGCCGCTTTAACAGATTATGTGTATAGATGCTGTAATGGTTTGCATTCACATAATACCTATACATTATTATAATAGTACCATAAATTTAGCCGATGCGTGACTAATGACACATTAAATATTAAAACGTGTGTAGACACAAATACGAACGTTCGTATTACTGTGCGTTATTATATTTATTGTTGTTTTATTATACCTGAACAAGATTTTTTTTAAATTTTATTATTACTATCAAAAATTTAATTAGATCGCACGCATATTTTTGGATATAATTTTTTACTTTTCTTGTACATTTTTTTACAGCAATACATTATTCTCTACAACAGTGCGGATTTTATTCATTAAAAGTACTCATTTATTTAATTTTCACCACCTTCCTTCCACTTTCCAAGCTCTTGACACGTTAAATTTGATTTTTTTTCAGTCATTGTCTGTAAATCGTCGATATTTACATTTAATCGTTTGGATGGTCTAGTGTTGTTTTCTATTCGTCCCCTGAAGCAATTTTTTTAAATCATCCATTTTTGATAAAACTACCTCTTCCAAATGTGGTACAACTTTTTTGAAACTTCGCCATAGTTAGAACCAAGTTTGAAGTTGAAAAAAAAACATGCATGTATTACACTATTTTGCATAGATATTTTGAAGAATTAAAATTATATTTTAAATTAGAGTGAACATATCAAGATACAGAGAACGAATAAAACAAAGTATGTACTTTGTTACTAAGTTAATGTGCTCGGTGTAAAACTATGCATAAACAACTCTTGGAATCATGATACATGCAAAAGCTATAAAACTTTCTTGGTTACTTAATGTATTGAACATTTTT
The DNA here is from genome assembly GCA_029203775.1 of Neoneuromus ignobilis. Classification (NCBI taxonomy): domain Eukaryota; kingdom Metazoa; phylum Arthropoda; class Insecta; order Megaloptera; family Corydalidae; genus Neoneuromus; species Neoneuromus ignobilis. Next base: position 27,125,681 of record CP092090.1, on the reverse strand, counting down.
GAGATTCTATGAATTGTATATTGATGAGTGTAAATAAATGTACTAATAAAATTATATGGAGAAGAAGTAATATAAAGGTCATCCAAAAACGTTTACATGTTTCTTTTCAGTAAAATACAAACTTTTTGGAATTTTTTCAAGCTGTTTTTTGAAAGTATGATTTGTTACAATTATACGTGGAGGAATTAAAAAATGTTTAATTCTCTTTTAAATTTTGTACTCACACTGCTGAAGAATAATTTTTAATAAAATAGAGTTCTAATTCTTTATCCAAATCTAGTAAGTGGTATGACCGGTCGATCGACAATTAAAAAAATATTTAAAAAATCCAAAAAGTAGAAGTCTCTGTTAGTTGATAAATTATGAAAAAATGAAAATGACATATATATATATGATAATATATATATATATATATATATATATATATATATATATATATATATATATATATATATATATACATATATATAAACATATATAAGTTATAAAAAGTAAGAACTATATAATTTATTACGAAACATTAATATACAAATAAGTTGTAGCAATTAAAAAATAATTTAGTGAATAAGGCATACTTTTGTCTGCAGTTCAAATTTGTTTCATAAAATTTATTACACAATTTGTGTCATTTATTGTCGCAAAAAAATAATGGAATTTCTCAATACTACAGAACCAAATCAATATGTTACTGTAAAAATATAGTATTTTTATCTTTTATAAGATACGAAAATTGGGAACTAATGGAAGTAATAATATTTCTGGAGGAGGTAATGTAGACAATTTCAAGTGTTTCCCATTATCATAAAAAATCACATCAATTGATTTTCGAAAACATCACGACATTCTCTGAACTGAACAATTCAATGTGAATTGTTAACATAGATATTTTTTGTATTTTATATATATATATATATATATATATATATATATATAGAGAGAGAGAGAGAGAGAGAGAGAGAGGATCATCCAAAAGTGACGCTTAGTTTGTGTTTTATTAAAAAGAAATTATACATATGTTTTTCTATACACATGTTTTTTTTAATAAAACATAAATCAGACGTCACATTTGGATGACTCTTTATATATATATATATATATATATATATATATATATATATATATATATATATATAATAATTATTTAACATTAATTTGTCGATATAATAAAATTACAAAGTTATATACATTTCTTTTTAGTTTATGCTAATGTTATACTGATTTAACATTCAATGTATGTATAAAAAGAAACGGTAGTTTATGTTCATAGTGTATGACCTGTTCATATTTTCACGACATACTGTCTCAAACATTGGCTAGATATCGAAATTATCTCCAACTTATCACAATGCTTCCTCATGTAACATTTAAATAGGTCAATACATTTTACTGCCTGTAGTTGGCAGGATTTTCCTACAGTATATTAGCTGGAGGCGAAACGTTCACTATCTAACAATACTGAATGCACATATACGATTGGAACTACCTACGACGATGTTGTCAACCGGCGACCACCCGGCCGTGCGAATCACATTATGTTACGACAATAAGAACATTCCTCTGGGGTTTTACATTGTTGCGATAAAATTACAACATGTCGTTCATTTTTTATTTATAGCTCGTGTGATTGGTTTTCGAGATGAAACAAAAGCTTTTGTAATGAATCGAATCCAGCGAAGTACAAACATAAATGCGTGCATGCATATACATAAGACAAACATACACACACACACACACACACATATATATATATATATATATATATAATATCAAATGGACACATATTCCAATAGACTTATTATTATGCGATTTTTTTTAAAAAAAATCAAGGATAGAATTTAAATTTTTATTTTTTTTTATATATCTAGTGATTGTACATTTAAGTGATTGTACATTTTGCACCTAGTGATTGTATATTTTTAATGCGAATTTTATTTTTAAAAAAATCATTCAATTCATTAATAACAAACGGAAGTGTAATAAATTAGAAATTGATTCAAATCACGTCTGACCTTCATTTCACAGCACAATAATACTAATATCTTGTAGCATAATCTATTTGTTTTATGTCTTCTCTAAACTTGCATTTTTTAGATTAAATTAATGTTTTTAATATATATGATAATATGTTTTCCCTTAAGGGGTTATACGCAGTTGAGAGGCGCAAAAACTACGTTTTTTAGGATTTTTTTTTAGAAACAGTATTTATTTTGCAATTACAAATTATGGTTATTTGAATAGATCCTACTTTCAAGAATAAAATAACATGTCAATCATAAAAAAATATTGAAGTGCACCACTCCTGCAGACGATGTCCCGAACGACCTCAAAAAAAGGCGCTTGGCGGTGATCTCCATATCGGCGGTTTGGATTATTTGTAATCAAAAAATATGGTCAATTCTTTTAAAGGATAGATTAATGCAGGTATTGAACGAAGGAATAATAAAAATTTTCATTTTTGACAAAATGGCGTCTACTTGAAAAAATTTTTCGTTTTTTACTAAAATTTTCGCTCCAAATTGTTTAAAAAAAATAGTAATAATTTTTGTAAACCTTATTCCTTCGTTCAATACCTGAGAAATATATTTGAGAAGATTGTGTGAAAATTTGAGACCGATCGGTTCAGCCATTTCTGAGATATCGAGATCACCGACTATGAAAACACCGTTTTGAGATAAACGCGTTTGAAGTTTCGGAAGTAGTTTACACATAGTTAAAAATTACTTACAAATTCAGGTGTATGTCCGAAAATATTTATCGGATTTACTTCAAATTTTCAGAGAATATACTCAAATATATGTGCATTCGGAAAATGCAAAAAAAAATAAAATCGATTTTTTGAAATTTCTAACTGCGTATAACCCCTTAAGTTGTTAATCTTAAGATCGCGCATATTATTTAATCTTGCAATTTTAGATTTTTTTTCAACCGTGACCATAAATATTCATTAAGGTTAGGTGATTGTACGAACATTTTTAGAATCGTAAGACAATTATACAATAACCCCAACAGAAAATTAAAATGACTTGTAATTGATTCATTACGTTCTCAAAAATAAATTTGTATTCGAATTTTAAATTATCAGTACTAATTTTTTCAAGTTCGTAACATTCTACTGTATATAAAATCTTTAGTGATTTTTTTTTAACTCTAGAAGCAAAGAAACGCCTCCGCATTATATGATATCTTGCCATATTTGTTTGTTTCAATTTTTGTATTCAGTTTTTGCCATATATTTACATCCCGTCTAAACTAAAAAAATCGGTTTGTTTGTTTCAGTAATGAGTAATTTTATACAAGACTGTTTTAATAATTTACATTTTTTTAAAAATAAATTGTAGGGTTTTAATTCAATTAATATTAGAAGTAAATAATTTTTTACTAGTTAATATGTTTTTGTGGTGTATTTCTGTTCTCTGTTATTTTCATCCTGAACGTTTGTTGATCATTTTTGAAACAAGGTTAGGTCCGTTAAAAGAATTTATTCCTATCTTATTTAAAATTCTAAATAACATTTACTTTACTTTCATTCTCGACATTCTAACATTTACTTTAATTCTCGACAACAAACTACAACGTATTTGTATTTGTACATCTTTTATTTTATGGTTAAAATAACAAAACTTTTTAGATCAACTTTTGACTTGTAACGAAAAATGGATTCTTTATTCCAACTATAAACCTAGTTACCACTAGCTATTATCAAACGAGCTTCTACCACAAACACCTAAAGCAAAATTGACTCCGAGAAAACTTCTTCTCTATGTTTGGTGGACTTTAAGAGGAATTATTCACTATAAGTGTCTACAAGTTGGTCAATCCCTCACAAAGAACATTTACAATGAACAGCTACAAAGAGTGTATAATGCATTACAATAAAAACAACCAATGCTGGTAAATTGTCAAAGAGTTTTATTTTTGCAAGATAGTGATTGGTTACATGTTGTTGTGATGATAAGAGCAAAGATAATGAAATTGGGATGGGAAGTTTTTCTCATCCTTCATATTCACTAGATATATTACCATTATATATATATATATATATATATATATATATATATATATATATATATATATATATATATAATTTACCAAAAATTATGTGTTTTAAACAGAATGAACTTACAAGAAAAAGTATTTTTGTCAAAGTAATGCTATATGTGATAATATGTTTCCTACACAATAATTATACCAAAAGAAGAATATCGTAATAAATCAGAAAATAAAAATAAATATAATATTTTCATACGTTACTATATATTTGTAATATCGATAGTTCAGTAATTAATATGATTACTTTTCCAATATTTTATAATAAAAAAAGTTTCTAAGAAATTGTGTATTAATTGTATATACAATTCTTTTCATTATTAAAAAAATGTATATTAACAAAACATATCTAACTTATATTATTAACCCAAAGAAAAAGTTTTTCTAACGATACAAAATTGTATCGTGCTTGATAAATGTGAGATAACCATTAAACAACGAAAAGAAAGCAGATATCTTTAGTTCAATTATTTTACAACACTATCAAGATCAAAGCTCAATTAATCATTCGAGACGATCGTTTCCTTAATGAAAGGTGACATGGCTAATAGGGCCAGTTACGAACTCATCGCCTTGTTAACTACTCGATTACGATCGTATTAAAAATATCGATGCGGTATAATTTCTGTGATACATGGAAAAAAGGGAAAATAGGTCGCATGGAAGTGAAACTATCGGATATACTTAAATAAAATTAATTGGAAAAAATCGTTATGAATATGTTGCGAACATAAAAGAAATATATTATAATAAAATATAGAATGAATTATGGCTTCCATTAAAAAAATAATTGGTATAGCTAGACATATTTTTAAAACATGTATCATGCCGATGTTCTGATCTAATTTGTATGTATTATTCCTAAAAACATAGAGACATTTCTTTGATGTTTTATTTTTTGAATTTAAATTCATTCAATCGATTAAATGAAATTAGATACTTCAGAGAATTAGACGCATAAAAACTAAAACACCTACGAATTATACATGAGTGCTAGGTATTATAAAAAGAATATAAATTAATTTATTCCAAATATACTTTATTGTTATAATTCTAATGTGTGCATATGTGTGTGTGTGTGTGTATATATATATATATATATATATATATATATATATATATATATATATATATATATATGCCATTATTATTGTTGTGCAATAAAAGGATATTAGTTTACATTCGCAACTGAACTTTTTCAACTATATTTGATCTATAAACTAAACTTTACACAAATGAATTTTCACCCCAACACCACAATAATTTAAAGTGTTCAATAGTCACTTATTGTTCACATGTTTTTTATAATTATATGATTTATAATTATATCGGCTGATACATTTCGTTAGCGATGCCATCATCGTCAGAGCCTTTCTGTTAAAATCTAGACTAACTTTTTAATATATACCTATACTAATTCGTGTTTTGTGTCCTTATTCAATCTATCTACAACTGGGGGTTGTATCTTTCTTTTCGTCATCTGGTCTGCAAGCATAAAGTGCTTTACTTTATTTATTGTCTTTGCAACATGTTTTTTTCTTAGATTTTGCGACCTTTTTTTGATGACATGAATTGATTTATTTATTACTTGTGACGGTACTTGAAAATTTTAACCATTTGTAAGGTCTATTCTAGATGAATCGAATATCTGCATGCGTTAGTTTTGTGATTTATTTTTTTAAATAGGTGAAAAGTGAATCAGCCACAGTTCTAAAACAACTATAAACTAAATTTTAAAAATCCTAATAATTTTAAATATTTTGTAATATTATAATTTCTTGTCTGGATGGGTAAACAAAATGCTGAAATCAGCTTTCTCAGGATATAGCAATTTATTTCTTTCCTTAGCAGTAATATTATATATATATATATATATATATATATATATATATATATATATATATATATATATATACACAATATTAGTTGGTTTGGAGATATAAGATGACGAATCATTGTGCTGATTCCTCATTTACATATTGTTAAGCACCTCTTCATTTTAGTTAAGAATAGTTTCCAAGCTTCTTTACAAGGTTTAGCCAACAAACATTCAAAGTATATTACAGTAAATGATTTTTAAAATTAGTTCACACTTTACAGATATTTTTAGATAAGGAAATAGAAGTTTAGAAATATTTATTTATTTATTTATATATATATATATATATATATATATATATGTAAAAAAAATTCAAAAAATATAAAAATAAAATAAAAAAAAATTACATGGAATCGAAATTAATTTTAAAGTAAATATAAATATATTTTTTATGTAGAGTCGCAATTTTTTTAAAATTAATTATTTACAATTTCAATGACCTTACGTTTTACTAAATTTTTAATATTAATTTATAAAATATTTTTTTGCAGTATCAAAAAATAATACATAATTAATATTCATATAACTAAGTCAATAATTAAGAAGCAATATCTTAAACAACAGATCACAGAAAACACACAATTAAATAGTCACACTTAATACAATACTTTTACATAAAAAAAGAAAATACTCTCTCTCTCTCTCTCTCTCTCTATATATATATATATATATATATATATATATATATATATATATATATATGCATGTATGTATGTATATGAGTGTATCAACAAAAATAGAACAAAGACATGACCGTAATTAAATCAATAACAGAGTTTTAGAGTGAAATCTCAGAACATGTCAAACAAGCAACAAAAATTGTTATATGTACAATATGTATGTTCACAAGAACAAAAAATAAAGTAGGAAAACCGCGCCTTCTGAATGTTAACTTGAAGTGTACAGAAAAAAATGTGAAAGCACTTGGAATATGTCGTTATTTCGTACGTTTGAGAAAATGGAAAATACTTATGTTTCTTAATAACGTTCAAGAAAGAAATAAAGCAGCATTAGAAAATAAAAGTACTCAAAATAAGAAGATATTAATTGCTACCATATATATTTACATTTCACAGATTTTGGATATTATTTTTTATGAACTGTTATATTAACATGTACATGTACATATATATATATATATATATATATATATATATATATATATATATATATATTATATATATATTTGTTTTTATATTATTAAAAAGGGAATAATGAATGATATATTCGTTAAACCACCATATAGGTATCATAAACTTTTGTGGCAGTTTACGTGCATGTTTTCAACTTCTTTAGCATCCAGCCATTATCCCAATCTTTTTACATTATCACAAACAATTAATTTTTTTTCATAAAAACAATTCATTTTTTTAAAAAAAAACTATCTTCTTAGCTACAATGAAATGAAAATGGTAATACGTTGCAATTTTTTGGTTTCATTCAATTCGCACGTTACTTATCTATTGGTTTTTGTAACCTTTTCAATAATTCTAACACAGCGATTTTCAATTACAAGAAATTTATGTCCGTGGCGATGTCTGTTGCGTCTGGTCATTTACCAAATTCATTTAAAAGATTTTCATCGTTTGAACGAAATTCAATTCGTTCATTAAATGTTCCTTCGTTGAATGCAATGTTTATATTAAAACAAATTAGGATACATTAAATTGTAAGAATCAATTAAAATTTAGTAATGAGACTTTATATACCTCAATTCTGATAACAAGCTCTCCCCACAGGGAAACGATCAAAGTTTAATGCACACAGGAAAAAATGACTAATATATATGATATGTGCAGGATTGCATAAAAATCAACATTTAAAATAATATAACCTAATAAATAAAATAATTTATTACAGAAACTCTTGAAAATATATATTTTTTAATAAAAAAAATGAATAAAAACTAATATACAATGATTCATTTTTAAATACAAATATTTTTTATAGTTTACTGAAATTAAGAATATTTAGTTTTGGTTTAAAAAAAGGTATAATAAATTAAAAATGCTTGTTTTTAAAAAATATATATTGCAAAACTGGTAAAAATTTTAAACTAAATACGATAAATTATTTTAAATAAATAATAAACCATAATTTACGTCTATTTATTTTTCAATATATTTTTTAGTTTATTTAGATGCTTTAGAATTGTTGTCGTATTACGAATAAGCAATTTAATCGAGATGAAATCAATAATAGTCGCAATTCTTACAGGTGGTCCATAGAGGATTGCCGCTGTACTGTTCGAACCAGTTCCAGTATCGATTTTCTCTGAATTTTTGGTATGAACACATTACAAATCATCAGAGCAAACAAAGACTCCAATACAGGAATGACTTTTGATTTTTATGAATATTTTGTTAAAAACAGCCATTGTTTCTATAATATTGTTGATATCTATTTTTTCATTTTTATTCATATGAATGAGTTATAGTTCATATAAATAAAAAATAATTACAATTAAATTAACTCGTTCGCTACCAGTACTTCAGGAGAAAAACCGCCACCACAGCCCAGACGTTTCACAATCCGTCACAGATCCGATACACATTTGTGATGCTGGGCTGAGGTAAGAAAATCGAGTCGTCACACATGTGTGACGCTGGTAGCGAACGAGTTAAACAATGTATCATGAAAATTTACGAAATAAAAGATGGAACATTAATTATTATATATAAATATTTTATACATTTAAAATATTATTTCAGTTGGTTTGAAAAAATATTTTCAATCAATACAAAAAACTAATCGGATATTAAATACAATATTTCAATATACATAAATTTATCAATTTCATTTCTTTAGTCAGTTTTCATCATAAAATAATCTTTTTACTAAGTTACAAAATTATTTAAAAAATAAACTTCAGTTACTGACATTGATTAAAACTCAGAAAATGTTTACTTAAGAATATTAGAACGAATGTAATAAGAAAAATTATGGCACTACATTGAATAAACAATAAACAGAAGCTATACATTATACGCAATATTTAATTTAAAAAATAAATAATTTGTAAGCGGTTAAAAAAGCGTGTGTATGAAAAATTACGTTTAAAATATATTTATTTATTTCATTCAACGAAAATGAAAATCATTTAAAACACAATTTAAACCATTCGTACATTTCATAACAAGTACAATTAGTCATTTTTCCTACTGAAATACGTACAATAAAAAAAAATTGCAATCTATAACAGACAGGAGCAAAAATCTTATCTGTAGAACGAAAACAACAAGCACACACTTCAGAAAACAACAACAAATAAAGTAGCAATAGGGATACGATGGTGGATAATATGATACATTTACGTACAAGATTTTCATCACGGAAAATTTACGATGAAATAAATACCAAGAAAACCACTTCTTAAATCAGAATCTCGGCGTTTTTCATCACACTATCTTTTCGTTATTTTTCGTATCTTTAACGTACAATTTTCACGCAGAAAAAATATTTAGAGTTTGTTTTTTGTTGCACCTTAAGAGCTTTTGCTTGTTTTAATGTCATACTGACCACATTTATAACGAACATTAAGTCAAAATAAAATATAAAAAAGTATCAAAATGATCTGTTTTATGTCACAACGACTGAAAATAAAGTGAAACAATACAGAAAGAAAAATAACATGTTCGTTTATTGATACATTAATCTAAACGATTACTTTTATACTGGAATGACGGTAATAATTTCGAAATTTATAGACATATGGTATTTTTTTTTAAAAAAAAAACAATCTTGCGAAGAGATTTTTATAACATCAATTAAGTTTTAAAAATGCACTTTATAGCTGTGTACAATAACATCTACAAAATCAATTATATATTTAATGTTATTTAATTATACTTTATTTTTTTAAAGTGGAAAATATAAATGTTATTATCTCGATGAAACGAAAATAGCTGTTTTTATCATACGATATATAAATACATATGATAGTTACTAAAGGTTTACTCGTATAAGCACTAAAAGTACGTACAACCTATATCAATAGTTCTTGTTATTCATCAACACTTAATGAAAATTGAACCGAACATGATTTTTGCATTATTGCAAACAGCTCACATATTATTAAAAACGACTAACATCTAAACTATTTCAATTCTGATTCTATTAAATATATTTACTACCTAAACCGCAACACTGACATTGTTGACATTAGACTGTACGATTATAAACACAATTGCTGCTTTTATCACGATAAAATATTTATAGTGCATTACCATAAACACCGTAACGCTAACTAATCTTTGAGTGCAGTGCAAATAGTTCAGTATTGCGTCGGCCGTAATGTACAGCACGGTTAATTAAGTACTAAACTGTAATGCGTCTCCTATACCTCAGTTTATTTACTCGCGGGATAATACATGGGCTTTTGTTCCCAGACTGTATATTAAATATGCGAAATTCATGTATAAATAATATACATCAAATATGTTTATGTTTACATATGCACTTATATATATATATATATATATATATATATATATATATATATATATACGAGGTCGTTTGATAAGTCCGTGTAAATTCCGAAAGATGGCACCACTGGTGCATATCGAGGTTATTTATAATTAGTAGCACCTCTTGGAAGAACACACATCAAGTTTCAGCCATATCGGTCTATTCCTTTGTGTTTGACAATCGTTGGAATCAAGGAAATCTAGTGATTGTCAAAAAATGGACGAAAAAGAATTTCGCGTGTTGATTAAACACTACTTCATTAAAGGCAAAACGCCTCAGGAGACTAAACAGAAGCTTGATAAACATTATGGTGACTCTGCACCTTCGATTAGTGCGGTTTATAAGTGGTTTCAAAATTTTCGGAGTGGCCATATGAGCACAAGAGACGCTGAACGTTCTGGACGCCCTGTTGATGTCACCACTCCACAAATCATTGATAAAATCCATGATATGGTGATGGATGACAGAAGAGTGAAAGTGCGTGAGATTACTAGTGCTGTAGGCATCTCGTGTGAACGGGTACATAATATTTTGCACCAACATTTGGACATGAAAAAGCTATCCGCCAGGTGGGTGCCGCGATTGCTGACGATCGACCAAAAACGAGGTCGTGTGAAGTGTTGCAAGAACGGTTTGCAGCTGTTTTAGCGAAATCCGCAGGACTTTAAGCGTCGTTTCATCACTGTAGATGAAACATGGATACATCACTACACTCCTGAGACCAAAGAGCAGTCTAAACAATGGGTTATTAAGGGGGAATCTGCTCCGAAAAAGGCGAAGACAATTCCTTCGGCCGGAAAGGTTATGGCGACTGTCTTTTGGGATTCGTAAGGAATAATCTTTATCGACTATTTGGAAAAGGGTAAAACCATTACAGGTGCATATTATTCATTGTTATTGGATCGTTTGAAAACTGAGTTGCAAGAAAAACTTCCCCGATTAGCCCACAAAAAAGTCCTCTTTCATCACAACGCACCAGCTCACACCTCAGCAGTTGTGGCCGCAAAACTAATGGAAATAGGGTTCCAAATCGTTTCACATCCCCCCTATTCTCCAGACTTGGCTCCATCGGACTATTATTTATTCCCTAATATGAAGAAATGGCTCGCGGGAAAAAGATTTTATTCGAACGAGGAGGTGATTGCAGGAACGAATGACTATTTTACAGACTTGGACAAATCCTATTATTCGGAAGGGATCAACAAACTAGAGCAGCGTTAGATGAAGTGTATAGGCCTAAAAGGAGACTATGTTGAAAAATAAAAACGATTTATTCAAAAAAATGAAGCAGTTTTTATTTTTACACGGACTTATCAAACAACCTCGTATATATATATATATATATATATATACACGCACGCACGCATACGCACACACACACACACAAATTGTAATGCCATAAATACTGATACACAGCTCTTGTATTGTAAAATAAATACTAAAAAGTATTTCATTTTATTCTTTATATAGTCTTATTAATTAAATATTTTAAAATAAAAAATAACGTATTCATTCCAAATGGTCTCCATTTACTTGTACATAAATTTTGAAATGATTCGGGCATTTACCTATCGCAACATATATGTACTACATTCAGTGGAAATTCAGCCATCGCATCGATTAGAATTTTTTTTTTAAATTCAATTTTTAAAAGTTTTTAGACTAAGTTATGCTAACTCAAGCAGATCACAGTTTAACATAAATGAATTATTATCACAATATCACAAGACATTACAAAAATGTTCAATGATTACTTATTATTTATTCTATTTGTTTAAAAACTGATGGGCATTTAAATGACTATGCGATCATCGTCAGTGCTGTATAATGTAGCCATCATCGACAATTAAAATATTTGTAAGGAAATGTAAACTATCCATCAATTCAATACCCTCTTAGCCTGTCTTTATATCAGTGGTTCTTGACTTTTTTAGTGATCAGAACCCCCTTGAAAAATGTGTTTCTATTTCTTTATTTAGGAAATTAAATCTATTGCAAGATATTTTTTTATTGAAAAATAAACACATACATTTACATATACATACAAAACAATATCTCAATTTTTAATGGCTACATTGTTGTTTATTCATAATAATACTTTTGAAGCGAGGCTCCTTTTTTGAAAGAGCCATGTGTAAGTCATCACTTGCATTTGAAAATTTAGAAACTCTTCTCACACCCCTGGAAATGATTTTTCTCAGTCCCAGGTTAAGAACCACTGCTCTAAATTACAAAAACAATTTTCAATAAATACAATTTAAGTTAAATTAAAAAAACAAAATAGTAATAGAATAAAATGTTTTTAGTGGAATAAAAACTATTAGTTATTAAATATTACAATGTTGGAAATATACACTAATTTAAAACAACAAAAATGATTGTTGTTTATAAACAATATTGCAGAATAACATTAAAAAAAATTTCTGTCAAAAAAATAATTTAAAAATCAGAAATGATAAGAATGAACAGTAACAGTAAATTGAAGTTACTTTATAAAAATTACAAATATAATATATTAATTAGTTTATTCGTATATTAAAATCTATGAAAAAAATTGAATTAATATCTTAAATAAATTTTAAAATCTAAAGATTAATTTATTTTAATTTAAAGAAAAATCACTCGTTTTATGCCAAATATTATGTCACTTCATGATAGATAATTTCAGTACAATATTTAAATAAATCGTACTGGAGAATTTGGAAAGTATACGGAATTAAAGAGTTTAGTTTATATGGTTAACGCTTTTATGTGATATTAGACATGGGAATATTTTATAAAAAAAATAGTTGCTTTCACTTTTATGGAAGAAATTATAATACGGTATGAATTCAATTAAAAAGTTGTAAAAAAATAACTTCTTGAAAGAAATTGGGAGATTTTTTATAGAAATGCTTAGGATAGGAATATTCTTCATATCACTATTTTCAATATACAGCCTTCTTCAGAGCTTTTAAAAATTAATTTAGAAGTAATATTTAATAAGTAAATATTATTCCAAAATTGAAATCCCTGTCAATAGACTTGACAATTTTATCATGCTTATTATTTATTAAAGATTTTTTTGTTATAAAATGTATTTTCAATATACCAAAAAATATTATCAAAAATTGAATAAAACATACTGACAGTCAATTTGAGAAGAATGTTTAAATTAACGAAGCTTTTAAATAAATTTCAAATATGATTATCGTAAAAAAATACTTATTTATTTTTAAATTAATAATATTTTTAAACAAATATATTTATCATTACATATATGTATATATATAAATGTATTTAATAAACTGTTGAACATAATCCATAGATAACAGGTATGTTGCAGAGATTGTTTTATGCAAAGTGCTACCTCTGGTGGCTGGTTATTTAATTACCCTGCGTGTCAGTAATACATCAGAGCTTTAGCTAGTACTAATTATGTTTCACGTTACGGGTAATGTATTAAACAGCATTCATGATGTAACTATTTTGGTGTCATAAATGTAAAGTCCTTGTTACTACTAAATGTCAATAAGTTTAACTTGATGCAAATATTGATACTTGCATGAGTAGTAATAATTCGATAACTTCAAATGAAATCGAAATTATCTTATATATATATATATATATATATATATATATATATATATATATATATATATATATATATTATGTAAACAAGCATCAACTACCATACATCCAATTTGTAATTATCTAATAACATAATCAATACTTTAGTACCTAACAATGTTATAATCAACCATGTACTTTATTTGCTTTAATTATTTATAAGACTGTTTAATTAGACATGATAATAATAGTATCTATATTGTTCATTTTGACCTATTAGTTAATAAAAATATAAAAAAGTCCTTGGCGTATAAATTATACGAATTATAATATAATAGGCAATAGTAACTAAATGTGTGTTTTTAATGAAAAAAATACCGACAAAAACTGATATTTTATTTATCAATACATGTATGACTTTCTTTGAAATACATTTTTACAAACAATATATATATATATATATACACCCGTCCCTCAATTTACTCGGGACTTTTTTACGCGGTACTTTTTATATGCGGTCAGATAGATTTAATTTTATATAATTTTTCAAGGAATTTATTATATATCAGAGTGACGAAAAATTCTTACTTGAACGTATAAAAGCACGATATAAATATATAAAAGGTTGATTATTCTGAATTACACTAGCGATAGTCACACCGAATAAAATTTATCTACTTTTGTTTTCTAAAACGGCATTATTTTTTATTAAGCTATATGAAATAAATATGTCTTTCTACAACTTTACTAGCTTTTATTTCCAATATTTTTTCTATTGTACTGACAGACTCAATTTACGCGATTTTCATTCGCGTAAAACAAATCCACGTGGAACGGATACTCCGCGTAAATTGAGGAACGGGTGTGTATGTGTATGTGTATATATATATATATAAAAATATATATATAGGCTGGTCCAAATGAGACTGAAGAGTTGAGACATACATTTACTTGCTTACTATCACTTACTATTCTTTATTGTCCTTCAGTCTCATTTAATAAAAGAAATTAAGATATAACTATTCATTTTAAACTTTTAGGAATATGATTTTTATCTTTCTAGTTAAAAAAATGGTATTCCCCTTTAGGGTTGATGTGAAAATTTCGTTTCCGAACTTTTCCGAGAATTATCAAAATATTGTACATATTTTATGAATTCTTAAAAATATACAAAATTGATTTTCAGGCAGTCTTTCAGGCAGGTTTCCAAACAAAGTAAGTTTTAATTGTATGACTTATATATATATATATATATATATATATATATATATATATATATATATATATATATATAATAAACAATGTCTACATAGAAGCATTAACACAGCTTTCTAAACGTTTTATTTTTAATAATTTATTTACATTATTAAATAGAACAAATTTTGAGTTCGACGAGCGAAGCAAATAAAGGGGGGGGGAGCACCCTGGTTAAAAAATAAATAGAGAATAGATATCAGTGGTTTGAATTACAAGTAAAGCCAAAAAATAGATCGTAATATCTTTCAAAGAGTGTTTTAGTTTTTTTAATATTGATTATCTGTATAAGAGAAACAAACTTGGATACCATGATTGCTGAAATTAGAATTGTATAGTGTAATGAAAAATAGAGTGTAGTAAGAAGTTCAAGACGTTATACTTTTTACATTTGATCAAAAGAAAAGTACTTTAGAATGCGTAACAGTTTGTAAGATTTATGAGGAGAATTACATAACTATTAGTACTTTTGGATTTAGATAATCTCAAAAAGGTTAATCTTCTCTCTTAAGTTTAGAAGATTTCGAAGTAGTGATTTTGATGTGAAAGAAAGAATGTCTTGAATAGAAAAAAATCGAAAATGACGAATGTTTAACTATTGATTTTACAACGCATTAGGAGTTAATGTAATGTTCATAAAGAAGGAAAATGGGTGCCACAAGAATTGATAGATGAAAATATATTAAGTTGTAAAATATCTGCATTTTGTTGTTTTCTTAATAAAAAAAAATTGTATCGAATTGTGACTGATGATGAAAAGTAAATATATTTTAAAAGTTCTAAATGTGGAAAACAGTAGTTAAACCTTAGCCAATGATTTACACCTACATTAATACAAAATATTCACGATCTGAAGACTTGACTGTATATTAGATAAAATCAGAAATGAATTCTTAATTAAGATTTGTCAGTGCGTAGAACAGAGATATAGCTGATATATGCAGTTAACAATTATACAAATAATTAACATTCATATAAATTGAAACAGATACTGAATGAAAAACGACAGTTACCCTAGTATCATTTGTCATCTTTTCATAAGTAAGCATCGCGGTTTAGAGGATATACATTTTCAAAATTTCGAGCTATATAACAAAATGGATAAAAAATTTCATTGCATCAAAACTAGGGTTATTATTTCGACGGAAAATCTATCTTTTACTTAAAAGATAACAAAAAGTCGTAGAAAATATATAGAAAGATATTTTGAGTAAACTAGAGTTTCAAATTTGTTTAAAATGAATAAAGATTTTCATGATTTTTTTCATCTTTGATACAAATACCTAACATTTACATTTGATAAAAAATTCATTCATTTACAAAACTATCTAATAAATCAACATATATATATGAAATGATCTTTTATATAACACATTCTATAATAGAAAATATAGAAATAATATTTACATATGAAAATCTTGCACATTTTGTATACTATTTTATAAGATAAATTTAAAATCAAATAAAGAGTATTTAGAAAAAAAATTAAAAAATATATTATTTTTATAACACTTTTCTAAGCAATATTTGATAAACATTTCATTTATAGCCTATATGAATAGCCAAATTAAAAGGATTATTGGAAAAATATCAACTACAATTACGTAAATTGAAACATTTCGAAAGAATATTTGTTTACATTTTCTCATCATACTTCAGGGGATTTATCAGATATCAACAACATTATTTTGTTCTGTCACAGGATATACAGCACAAAGTATTGATATATTTTATCCAAATTAAATATTATGCAATAAAAATGTAAGAATATTATAATTATTATCTTCAAAGAAAAATCTCTTATTTTTTCAAATGTACCAAAGTGAATTTAATTAATCTATTGTATTTTATTTCACTTTATGTAATATAATTCTCTTTTTACAGAAAATATCTAATTAAAATAAAATATTTTTAAATTTATACTTTCAAAGTGAAATTTTATTGTAAATATCTTCATGTTCCAATTGATTGTAATTCTTTAATTTATTATTAATTAACAGTATTTATTCAGCGAATATCATTTAATATAAAACTAAACCTTAACATCATAAAATTTAAATTTATGTATTTAATAATTAGTTATTTGATACGTATTTTGAAGATAATTCTATAATGCGATAATATAAAATCTGTATAAAATATTCAAACAATTTTGTGAATTTTAATAGTTCTTATTTTATTTATTTATATAGTATTAAATTAAAAAAAGTTTCAATAGTTCATTTTGTTGAATGAAAAAAAAAAATTTATAAGATTATTTACACTTTACATAAAATTTACATTAATGTAAATCATTTCATTTATTATTTTCAAGTTTCGCTGACTATAAACACATTACATTAATAACGCAAACCATGACAAATTTTATAAACAGAAATTTCATATTTTAATATTTTATACGCAAATATGAAAATAAAATTTAAGAACAAATGTCAGATTTTTATTTTTAACGAATACGAACGAAGTTCTTACCTCACTAGCACTATTTCATTCGTTCTTTTCACAGTTTTTCCTTCAAAACGAATAAGAAATTTTATCGCATACCTTTTTATGCGACAGTAAATTTCCACTAGATTCGAAAAACGCCATTTCAGTAGTAAATTGAGATTTTAAAAAGAAGTAACAAGTTTGATTGCGTATCAAATATATTGTTACGTGATACTACATCACATATACAATATTGTTGGATACTCACTCTAAATATAAAAATAAATACATATATGAGTGGCATATATATATATATATATATATATATATATATATATTGATAAAAAAATTTGATTTTATACAGCTCAAAAAAGCGAATGCAAATATCAGAGAACAATACCGGATATTAAAGAAAATATATACTGACTACAATATTTAACCACAAAAGAATCAATAGGTTTACGAATACAAAGACATATGTACACACAAAATATAGATACACATACATTTCTATATGTGTATGTATATATATATATATATATATATATATATATATATACATATACATATGTATATAACATAAGTAATTATTGGGAAACTAGCAAAAACATGGAGAATAATGATTATAGAATAACTTTCTACATAAAATGTATTTTCACTAAATACCAATATATCAAATCATTCATATATCATGAACTTTTCAGTAGCACGTAAACAATTATTCTTTGCGAAATAAAAAGAAAATAATAAAAGAAACGATGAGACATGCGAATAAATATATATTAATTATATACGTTCTGATGGCAGCTGCAAAATTACACATTAAGAACTAAGAAATCATATAACGTACAATGAATAGAAATAAAAAAGATACATAGAGCTTGAAATTTCTAAACATGACGAAAATGTGAAAGAAAACACCATTCGTTGAATGCTACATCAAAAAGCTTTTTCAGAGTATACTATTCATTACAGTTTCAGCAGGCAAGTCTGCGTCAACTAGAGAACTGTAATTGAAATGCATGACCAGAAAGATCCTTTAATCATGCACGTACGAGAGTACACGGACTAGCTAACGAACGAAATAAATTTAATTGGAATCTTAAAATGGAATCGTAACTACTGTGACATACGCATTAGGAACGGTAAATCTTCATTCAAGATTTATATTCAGTCTTTCTTTCACACATCTACTCTTAACTGAAGAATGTTGGAAGTCTTTAATTGGCGAAAATTTATGAACGATATTTATTGAGCAAAAAATATATCAGATTTTTATAAATAAATGAACTTATATTGTACTTATTTCTATACAACGTTTCTTTTCAAAATTCAGAAAACATTCTACGTAAATATATGTTTTTTTAGAAAAAAAATAATCAGTTAAAGAAAAACAATATGTGACAAATACAGAGCATTTATCATTTTCAGTATAGACTTAGTAAAAATCTGTTACAGTTATAGATATTTTTAATATTATCTAATGTATCAAAACAGTTTTTTAATGAAATTAAATCGTATTACAATAAAATTTAAATCGTATAATTGAGTTTATTGAAACTATATATGCATGTATATGTATATATGAATGTCCGGTATAAGACCCCTATTTAATCTTAGTCATACAATAAATACTGTGTTGTAAGTCATCGTTAGTAAAATATTTACAGATTTTTATTTTAGGAAATACGGTATTAGTTTAACAAATACATAGTGAAGATATTGCATCTGATAAAGTGTCTTCGATTTATAATGTTGTACGAGTTTGAAAAAAGCAGTGCGGCAAATTGTTCGAGAAATATATTCAATGAACTTAAAAATGATGCAATACCGAAAGTATATATCAAATCTGGTCCAGAAACTTGATATTTGGATAACATATGAATTAATGAAAAAAAATCTGATAGACAGATTTACAACTTACATGACTTTGCTTTCTCGTCAAGAAAGTGAACTACTTTTAGAACGAATTGTGACATGAAATGAAAAATGAACTTTATATAATAATGCGGTGGAAAAAAAATATTAATCACCAAAATGTGAAACTCTATCGGTGACTGCAAAAACTAAAATACTCCAAAATAGAATGAAATAGTACCATTGATGGAATTGTAGGATTATGGTATAATTTGAATTTTAAAAATTTATGAAAATATTAATTTAGAGTATTACTGCCAATAATTAACTAAATTGAATAAAACATAGTATATCAAAATACCAAATTTAGTGAACAGAAAGAAATCAAGAAAATATAAGACCACATAAAACTGCGAACTTGAACTTAACTGGAAAATCTTAACACATCATCCATAATTACCCGATTTAGTACCTTCGAATTACCATCTACTACGATTTTAACAATTTTAGATAGATGAAAAAAAAATTATATGAAAAAATAAAATTATGTATCGAGGATTTTTTGTATTTAAACCAAAATCCTCTAAGTGTGAAATAAATAAATTTCCTAAACTTAGAATAAATACATTTTCCAAATATGGAACATTATAAAAGGAAATATTGAAATTGTATAATTGATTGAATTAAAAAATGAAAGAAAAAATGTTTTTATTTTATTCATCAAAATAGAAAAGACTTTTCTATTAACCCAATATATATATATATATATATATATATATATATATATATATATAGATAGATAGATAGATAGATAGATAGATAGATAGATAGATATTTATTACCTTTTAAAAAATTATAAACATTTAAATATTAAAATCATACTTATGATATAAAATAGGTAATTATCATAAACATATTTATAAAAAATCTTGAATTCAACCTGAATGAATAATTTATAAATATTTTAACACACATTGATATGTAATGTATGCAATGTCGTATGAAAACAATACGTTTTTTTAATTAAAAAGAGAATTATGTATGCTGATAAAAATGTAAATAGACCAATATGAAATTATTCACTAAAGACTTATTACTTTAAAATCACATTATTTTACTGGAATAGTTAATAATCACTTATTGTTCACATATTTTTGTTTACGTGTATACAATAGTAGAGGATCATCTTAAGTGTAAACACAAGATTGTTCATCCGATTAGATTTTATCAATCATATTTATAGTTTATATGCTTCTAAGTTGTTGACATCATCAAAATACACATAAAAATAAAAACTGACGAATGAATACGTGATTTAGTGGTAATAATTACTTTGCAGAAAGAAAATTAACCAAAGTGCCAACATATATTATGATTTATGTAAGTGTTTCATGATAACTTGAAATATATCATACGATTAATTTATTGTGATAATTCCCTAAATACTCAAAAGTTTGATAAAACAATATATTTCATGGAATCCAGTTGTACTTTACGAACATGAATAATAATAGATGCGAATTAATTATTTTATTGTCATTTAAAGGTATGTATTTCGTCTATTTCATAATTTACATAGATTTTAAACCGCTCTACCTCATTGTGTTCGTGACATGAAGCTGACCTTTTTTAAGTGTCGAGCTTGAACTTTATGACTCGCGAAGCGCAAAATTGTCTAGATGTCGTACAGTATTTCAACATGAACGAGGTATTTTTCATGACCTCTAATAAGGTTATAACTATCTTCAAGCAAAACTTTAAAAGTGTCAGGTAAATAGAGACATCTTGTGAGTTAACAGTTTTATACAATTTTATTTGGAAACACTTTTTATATATATATATATATATATATATATAAAAGTGTGTGTGTATGTGTATGTTGGTATATATTTGTATACAGAAAATAAAAGATTTTTAAAATTAGATTTTATAATTTTATAAAAAAACATGTACTATTTTCTCTACCAAAAAATATTTGTTTCGCTGAATTATAACAAAAAATGCTTTACCTGAATTTATCATAATTTTTTAAAAAATTTAAAATTTTATTTCACGGTTTCCATATTATTACATTCATTTTATGTATATAAAATAATTAAATTGAAAATACGGTTAAAAAACATGAAATACAAATAATCCATACATATTATATTAATTAATTATTATTATACAAAATAGCAGACAAATAAGATCATATATCTTACTTCTAGCAAAATAGTATTATTACACTCATATTTCCTGTTAATAAAATAAAGAGGTTACTCATTTAACAAGTATATCTCGAAAACCTTAAATACGAGGGTAGTCCCATAAGTACCCGGCCTGACCTAGAGATGGCGGTAGTTGTTTGAAAAGTATCACTGTATTAGAAAGTACACAATCTATAAAGCATATGTTTCAAGTTTGAGGACGCCACGTTGTTTAGTATTTGTTTGGCAGCCATCAATAGTGAACGTTTTCAGTAAATTTGTGAAAATGGAGAAAATTGGTCATTGTTACGTGATACAATACTTTTATTTGAAAGGCCTCAGCCCAACTAATATAAAATCTGAACTTGATTCTACTCTAGGTGAGTTTGTTCCTTCGTTTACAACAGTGAAATATTGGGTAGCAGAGTTTAAACGAGGCCGTACGAGCTGCCAAGACGAGCATCGCAGTGGTCGACCAAATGAGATAACGACTCCAGAAATGGTGAAGAAAATCCTCAAAGCGGTACTGGATGATTGTCGACTGAAAGTGCGCGAGCTAGCAAACATAGTAGGCATTTCAAAAAGTGCGGTACATCGCATATTATCCGAAAATTTGGACATGAGAAAGCTGTGTGCAAGATGGGTGCCGCGTTTTCTCACACTCGAGCAAAAACAGTGTCGTGAAGATGTTTCAATTGAGTGTTTAGCGAAGTTTCACAGCAACAAAGCAGAATTTTTGCGCTGTTTCATAACCATGGATGAAACATGGGTCCATCACTTCACATCCGAGACAAAAGAACAATCAAAACAATGGACTGAAAAGGGAGAACCGGCTCCAAAGAAAGCGAAGACCGTTTCATCTGCAGGCAAGGTCATGGCGTCGGTTTTTTGGGATGCGCGTGGGATAATTTTCATTAACTATCTTGAAAAAGGAAAAACTATCAACGGCGAGTATTATGCGAACTTATTGCAACGTTTGAGCGAAGAAATCAAGCAAAAACGGCCGTATTTGGCTAAGAAGAAAGTGTTGTTTCATCAAGACAATGCATCAGCTCACAAATCCGTTATTGCAATGGCCAAAATTAATGAATTAAAGTTTGAATTGCTATCTCATGCACCCTATTCGCCAGATTTAGCCCCCTCGGATTATTTTCTGTTCCCAAACTTGAAAAAATGACTCAGTGGTCAAAGATTTCCCAACGATGAAGAAGTGATGTCGGCAGTTAATGGGTATCTTGAGGAGCAAGTCAGTTCTTATTATAAAAAGGGTACCGAACTTATTGAACATCGCTGGGAAAAGTGTATAGAGCTGAAAGGAGATTATGTTGAAAAATAAATATATTTTTTTCCAAAATTATTGTGTTTTCTTTGTTGGGTCGGATACTTCTGGGACCATTCTCGTACCTTATCGTACCAGTGTAATAAATAATAATTAAGGTTTTATAATCTAATTTCAAAACAAGAATAAAACTGTAATATTATAAAAACCAATAGTAAAAACTTTATAAAATAATCAGTAAATATGTTAATATTAATATAAAAGTAATCAATGATTTCGAAAAGTGATATTTATAAAAATATATATTAATTATAACTATAAATAAAACATTATCAAAGTTATTGTTTATTTTTATCAATTCTCAAAATAAACAAGTTAAAAAATATCGCACATTTATAATCTAGTAACATATTTAAAGATCAAAAGTTTTCAGTTCATTACTTATGAGCGATTGACTAGACTAGAAATAATTCAAACAATAATTGTAGAATATATTAAAAATGTCCTTGTAAATTCGTAACCTATGTAATATTGTACATATTAAATTAATTACAATTAAAAGCAGAAAATATATAGAACTTTAAAAAATGTCCTGTTAAGAAATTTGTATCTCAGATATTCCTAACAAATATACAAAAGCCAATATTGTGAAAAATGGGGAATGTGAATCTAAAAATAACAGTTACTGCTTGTGAACTGATTAAAATGTAATTGTGAAATTCATGTACCTTTTTACATACACATGTGTGTGTGTATATATATATATATATATATATATATATATATATATATATATATATATATATATATATATGTAAAAGTATACATGCCTCTGCATGCCCATATGTATATAAGTATGTGTATGTTTGTTCATTTAGCATGACGAAAGAGCAATATAAACTAATCAATCAATTGAATTGAATCCAATTCATCAAATTTAATATCGTCGAATAAGAGGCAATAGTATTTGATCAAGTTAACATAGTACAAAACAATAAGAGATACATTCAATCTGTATATAATTTAATAAAAAGCAATTGAAAACAAATATGATTAATGTCAGTCGCATCGGTATGAAACATAATAACTTACTTGGCCGACGCACACGTCGTTCAGGTCAATGACTTACATATTTCAGGTCAAAGGTTCGATTTTACACAAAATATTATTGATACATGTGTACGTTTCTTTAGTAAGAAACATTTAGTTCATTACATGATTAATGCGTTCTATGTATTACGAAAATTGTGTGACTGTGTTTGATACGTTGATAAATACATCAGAATGAAAAATGTTTACTGTTAATCGTAAATATAAATCATGTGTGTATGTGTATGAAATATAAAATACACTATTATATAAATTGAAAACACGAAAATATATTTAAATACCAGAATATCACGGATGGTCGAATAGTAAAAAATTATAGCCATGGAAAGTAATCTTTAAATAGTTCATTAGTAACGTTTTAATTAAAATACTACATTAAATGTATAATAGTGTTAGAAGATCTCGAAAAAGCTTTCAATAATTTATCAATACACAAAGATGAAAACTGTTTTTCAACTAAATCAGTTTCAAAGTCGAAAAATGGAAGCCGTGATCTTGAAAATGTTACTCGATTTGACCAAACCGAGCGTTCACTATAACCTGACATTATTTCTGTTTCTGAAACTCACTGTCATCGAAAATAGATGCATTTAACTGGAAGAATTGGCTAAGAATCTCAATAAAAAAAGCAGATTTGTACATTTCATTGTCGTTGCTGAGATAGGATTCAGAAAAATGCGTCTGAAATTACTCGTTTTATATTTTAATGGAATCGATAAATATCATTATTAATTTTCGTGTAATTCATTATTTTTCTCAAATACGAAATGAAAATTTATAATGATACTTTTCTTCGAAAGTAAAATAAACTTTTTAGAAATTACAATATAAACGTGAAACAAATAATTTACACACTAAACTTTTTTTATTAATTATTAAAATAATCTTAATTAATATGTCATTGAATTAAATTAACACTAGAACTACCAAGAGCGTCATTTTGACGATTTTCAAATTTCGTGCTTAAAAATTTCGATATGATTTATGTATTGTTCTAGAATTTTATGACGACTTTTAATGAAATATAAGAACAATTAAATATTCCTAATCAATTTCCACTTAGCTACTTTAACTTCCATAATTAGTATGACCTATACCTATTTATACCAAGACACGTCAAATTGACGACATTAGCAATCTCAAAATTTATAATAATTTATATTCAAGTGAATGTAAATACGTATTGATGTCCATCCTTGCATACACATATATTGCTTTCAGACATTTCCTGGAAAATTTTAAGTACATTTTTCATATGAAAAATAGGTTGCAATCATTATCAGTTGTACTTCTAATGTGATAAAGTTCTTGGTGCAAAGTGTAATCTGTGAAAAGTCCAATCTGGGAAAAAAGTATGAACATATTTTTATTAAAAATTCAAATTTATTTCTTGTAAATCCTAGGCAACAATGAAACGATTTACAGGAAGTAAAAAATTATTCGAAGAATTCAAAGAACTCACTGGTATAAATGAAGACAGTTCGGATACTAATTCAAGTAATAATGATTTAGACATATCTTGCGTGGAAAATAAAACTGATTTTTCAGACTCTGAAGAAGCTGAGGATGAAATTGAAGTACGAGATATTGAACAAAGTGAAGAAGATCAATATGAAAGTGAAGATTCAAGGAGTGAAGATGAAATTCCCCAAAATAGCCACAAACGCAATAAGCGATTGCGAATATGTTCAGATACTGAATCGGATAGCCAAACAGAAACCGAACCAAGACAGAAAAAGACATTGCTGTCGACGGTACTGAATGGGAAGAATTAGGGAATGGTTGTGTTGGTAGATTGCCATTACATACTATATTCAAGGATACTTCGGGCCCAACTGGTTATGCGAAGCGAAACATTATGCTTGGTAATGTTAGTAGTGTATTTCGGCTTATAATTGATAATAGAATTATGAGCCACATAAAAGCTTGCACTGAGCTACAGGCCAGAAACATTTTACAGAACGACTGGAAAATTACTATGGACGAATTATATACTTTTATAGCCATTTTGTATGCTCGAGGAGCCTACGAAGCAAGAAACATGAAGTTATCGTATTTGTGGTTCAAAAAATGAGGACCTTCTTTCTTTGCCGAAACTATGAGAAGAAACAGATTTTCGGGAATTATGAGATTCATTCGTTTCGACAAAAAAAAAAAACGAGAGGAGTGTTCGCTTACGAACTGACAAATATGTTTGTGGCAAGTGTTCATCACAGATAACATGTATTTGTAAAATATGTGATTCATAGTTATTCCATACATATCAAATGTGCTATAATATAAATGCAAATAGAAAGTGTTTTTGTTTCTTTTTTTTGTATTAATAATTAATGAATTATTATATTAAGTGTTGTTTTTGTTAAATTATATTCTTTTATTTACATAAACTAAGTGAAAAGTTAAAATGAAAGCCATGATCAAAAATACGTCAATTTGACGAGTGCGGTAAAACTAGGTATATATTTAACATCGGTAGTTCTAGTGTTAATTAAAATGTCATTGAATTAAATTAAATAACATTTAGGTGTCTTGTTTTTAAATTTGAAATAATTATGTTTTCATCATATCAAAGTATAAATTTATACGTTTTTACTGTTATTTTTAAATAACCTATTAAAAGTATTTTCTCTTATCAAAACAATGTACGATGACATGTGATTATGAACAGTCAAAAAAATGAAGGATTCTAGCTTGAAAACTCTTACTTACCAACTAAATACACTTAGTATGGAACCTTTGGATTACCATCCATTCTGATATTCAAAAAATTATATTAATGGAAAAAAATAATTACATACAAAAAAATAAAATCATGTATCGAGGACTGTTTTGCATTTACATCAATCTATTTATGAGAATGAAATATAAATATTTCCTAAAAGATGAATCGCAGGAATAAAAAATAATGGAAATTATAAAATCCATTGTATAAAAAAAATAAAATCACAACAATGTTTTTATTTCACACATCAAAACCGAAAGAATTTTCATCAATTCAATATATATATATATATATATATATATATATATATATATATATATATATATATATATATATATGTATACAGTGGTTATAATCAATCATGCGGGAATTGCGTTTCGAATCCCAGTCGGAGAGTCCCTCGTTTTCATCGAGGGTTGAGCATGAAGGCACATCATCTTGTAAAAAAAGAACTGTCGAGAAGGAGTAAACCCCAATAAAAAAATCTTCACCAATCCGCCTGGTCAGCGTGGTGAATATGACCAAATACCAATGAATGTTAGCATTCATTGTGGCTTTCGTCCAGTAGTGGACTGATGTGGGCGTTATGATGATGATGATGATGATATATATATATATATATATATGTATATATATCCAAGCTCATATAGATATACATGCATAGATACATTGTAAAAATTTATGAATATAGCGAACAATCCCATTCAACTAACCTAAAAACATGCCCTTATACAACGGGATAATTAATCGCAAAGATCATTTGGCAACGTTGCAAATGGCTGCACATAATAATAAAGATCAAGTAGGCTGGCTGCAATCAGAACAAGAGATGGAGGAGGTGTTGTGGTGCGGTGCGTTATATGACGTCGAAGGAGTGAGGGAATGTAGAGACATTCCGTACGATATGGTATCATCGTCATCATTGCCGAGGGTTTAAGTAAGCGTCGACATTCTGGCACGATGTTTTTTGGCGCTGCGTATAAAACCAAATAGTGGGAGCGCAGCTTTGAAAGCTGTGCGAAATGTTCGAGCACCTTTTTGTTGGAACGGAGCGGCGTACAAAAGACGACCACCGGTTGAGTTTAAAACGTTTCCCCGCTGAACGTCACCAGACGCAGCCGGCACCGGGGTGCTTGAAACACACAATTGTTGGTGACTCTCCGAGCTATAGATCTAATCTGCGGTTTGGATTACGGCGCGCCGATATATTCATTTTGAAATTGGTGTACGTAGCAATACAATAGAATCAATCCACCCGAATAAAGTGATTCTCTCTTTATGTATATGTGCGTGTGTATGACGGCTCATATATATATATATATATATATATATATATATATATATATATATATATATATATATATATATATATATATATATAAACAGATACATGAAAATGCTATCTGTTTTGAGAAAAAAATGTATTTTATTAAAAATCTTAGAAAATGCATAAGTTTGTTTTTAAATACATTTCTATCGATATTAAATCCTCGAATTTCACAAATCTATAACAAAATAAAATAAATAATAGCTTTCATATCGTTATGAATGATTTAATGAATCACTCTATTGAATATTTAACTTCTTATATTAAAAAAATAAAAATTCTTAACATTATTCGTATAAAAACTTTACACAAATTTATTTCAATCTCTTTTTATATTGTTTGTCTGACAACAAAATCTAAATTGATGTTTACATTCGCTGAAATACTATTACAACTGAATACACTGGCATTTAAAATAGCATGACCTTCTGTTCAAGGTAACAAAATGTTAATAAAACTTTTTTTGCTTGAAAACAAATCTTTAAATTACAATTTATAAAACTATCCTATTAAAATTAAAATCGGTAAAGTGATTACACTTTATTAACACATATTCGTCCGCTTGACGAAAATTCGTCATCTTCCAGAGAATCACTCAGCCAAATGACGAAAATTCGTCATTTGTATATTACAGAGAATAACTGATTTTTGTTCTCTTAATTCTGAGTATATTAAATTATAATTGTAACCAAACAGAGATAATGCCATGAGAGAACTGATTTTAGCCACAACAAAAAAAGTAGAACTAGCTACGTATGTGACTTTTGCAACATTCCCCTTCATACTGGCACATGTTTTGAACAGTACCATTCACTGAAAAATTATTAATTATTTATAAAATTAAAGACTCAAAAATAATGTACTTCATCTAAAAAAAAGAGAATAATAACTTTGTGTTTTTAGAAATTCATTTAAACTTTTTTATGTATTTAATTGGTTTTTAACTAAGGAAAGCCAAAAAAAAATGTATATATAAAGATAAATTTGTTTTATATCATTTTCCAAGATTTCACTGAAAAATATATGATTTCTAACAAGTTACATTAATTTTATATAGACCATATCATTTCTACAGATAGTGTCAAAAAATGCCGGCATTTGGTGAATGGCGGTGCAAAAAGTTACCCGACGAATATGTGTTAAGCCTTTTTAATATCTAAACAAGTAAGTATTAATATTAGAATTAATATACAAAAAACATTATTTATATACAAAATATAATGTTCAATGATTTTGTTTGAAATGATTTTAAGATAAGATTGTATTTCATATATAAAACATTTAAAAAATCATAAAAAATACAACCGTTTAGAAATGTATTTTTAAAAATAGAAAATATATTATAATTTCACTTTTATTAATGTATATAATATAAAATGTAAAATATTAATAATACCTTCAAATATCACCTTTATGTAAAATAAATACAGTTCAACAAAAAGATTAAAAATAGGGGTCTTTATTAATATACACTTGAATATATATTTACAATTGTTAAATAAATAAAGTAGATAAATTATTATCATATACTTATATACATATGTGTATATATATATGTGTATATATGTCTATATGTATCATTATGTGTGTAAATAGATATAAATACATAAAATTCAATGTTTTAAAAATTAATAATAAAATATAAAATGCATAAATAATTCATGATTACTATTAATTTTTATAACTTACTTTATTATAAAATTAAACTATGGAAATACTTTAATACTAATAATATATATATATATATATATATATATATATATATATATATACATCTCTTAGTTTTTCATCTTCTATTTTCACAAATATAAATATAATATGACCATACATTCACTGACTGGTTACATCTATAAGAATATTTTTTCTCTTTCAATATATTAAATCTTTTATATCCGATTACCAAATCAATTAATATTGCATGTATATAAATATATATATATATATATATATATATATATATATATATATATATGAATGTGTGTGTCTGTGTGTAAAGCGTTTTTGAAATTATGTACATATATGTCAATGATGTCGAGTTTTTGTTTTTGTATGAATTACGGCATGTATATGCCACTAAAATAACTTCGAAATGAAAAAACATGCATTATCATCTGGCTTGTCGACCTAGATATGTAAAATAATCATTTTTTTATAAACTACGAACAAAATACCATCATTTTTCACTTTTCATTTACATGGATGCATTTTTAGTTTTAACATTCCAAAAAATAACAAATAAGTGTATATACTAAACATTTATAAATATAGTGTTTTTTAAGCGTGATAGAACTTTAAATTGAATCCCTATCGAAAGTTATATCTTACTTAAAAAAACTCTTTATATATATATATATATATATATATATATATATATATATATATATACATGTGTGTGTATGTGTATGTATATATAAAAGTATGATAAAGATGTTTAAGTTAGATAGAACTTTCGATAGAGATTAAATTTAAAGTTCTATCATGCTTAAAAAACACCTATATTTAACACATAAGCACAATAATTTATATAATAGTACAATAAAATTCCATATATAATTTACTTTAAAATTATATTATAATAAGTGTTCATAACATTGATTTAGAAATTTCATTTCAGAACTTTATTTTAAAAATTTATATATACAATTGTCACATATGTTTCAATTTAAATTAATTTCATTGAACAGCTATAAAAAATCTAGCTATTATAATTGTTGTAATTAATAATTACACATACACGCATATATATCTATATATATATATATATATATATATATATATATATATATATATATATATATATATATATATGTGAATATATGTGTGTGTATATATATATATATATATATATATGTATATATATATATATATATATATATATATATATATATATATATATATATCTGTTTGTGTGTGTGTAAGTAGGTGAAAAGAATCATAGAAAATCACTAAACCTTTTACATAGTCTTGAAGATGAAGCAAAAATATTAATTTCTCGCGCTACATCCTTTCGTACACTTTATAATCAAGGATTTAAATACTGCAGACTAGCAAAGATTCTTAGTCTAACGCCAAGTATGAAAATAAAACGCTAACAATGTGTAAAAGCGCACATCATTTAAGCCGTTGATGATTAAGAAAAGATAATCTAAGCACAAATATTTTTTTTCAATTTTGAGAAATATATTGACAACAATTCCTTAGTTTTGCTTCTCAGATGAACCATCTTATCGACACAATGAAATTTTACTGAAGGCAAAATACTCTACGTCTGTAAAGATGTGGTTCGTTATAAGCGATAGAGGAGCTGGATTGTCAAAAAAATATTGCGGCAGAATTAATACAAAAATGTCCTTGAAATAATATTCGTCCTACATTAGTTTCGTAATGGTGAAAATTTCAAATTTATGCATTAATCGAGGGTAATATTTCTTTAAGAGAAGAATGTAAGTCTTGAAATGATCAGAAAACTTATCAGACCTTAATCAAATAGAAAAATTGTAGGAGCTCGTGAAAAGAAAAAAATATAGATGTGACTAATAATAAAAAAATATAATTAAAAACTCCATTAGAATATAGGATGATTATTAAATAAAGTGAAATATAGCATCATTAATAGCAAAACATACCTCGTCACATAATAACCGTTGTTGCTGTCGGAATAACAAAATGACGATTTATGGTTAACAGTATGTTACCGACAAAAAATATTGTAATTTAGATATATACGTAATATATTTTTTAAAATTGAGATAAATGTTCCTCCCATTCAATCACAATTTTCGTCAAAATAATTATTTGATAATGAGTCATATTTACATTAGTTCATAACTTGAGAAAGTACTGTGTGTGTGTGTATATATACATAAATTATTATTAAAGCTTATGTTTATAATATGTTTTTATAATATAATATAATGTGAAATCAAACTTCGAGTATAGGCTAAAACTGTCTTAAATTTATTAAGAAATTTCTAAGAAAATTTCTAAAATACATTATTAAGTCTTTATAATTTATTACATCTCAAGTAACTAAAGTCAACACCATCTAAACTGTTTACTCGAATAAATACGATATAAGCCTGACATTTGGGAAATAATGATGAACCTAAATGAATTACAGCTCTCTCGTCGAAACTTCACTAGGTTAGTTTATAGCCAGAAACTCCGTAAAATAGTGCTAACGTTTTGTAAAAGATAGCATCGCGCTGTTTTTAACAGTAGAAATTTTATTCCATGCTTTCAGTATTTTATTATGAAAAAAAACAATAACATCGTTTTTCATTAACGTGTATATATATATATATATATATACATATATATATATATATATATATATATATAAGTATTTATGAAGACAATTCTATGATTATTTAAATAAATTATATTATTTTGTAGTATAATTACGTTTTTTATTGTTTTTACAAAAGGTACCTTAAAATAATCAATATTTAATAAATAAAATATTGAATACAATAAATAATAATTTTTAAAAAATAATTAAATCTATAAAAGTATTAAATTTTTAAAAAATATTACATTACATTTCTAACATTTTTCTGGTCATTCATAGTTCAAAACGGAGCTAATGTAGTTATTTTTAAAAAATAAATCAATGTATAGAGAAAATTTTAATCACATATAGTAAAATAAATTGAATCGTGCAATTCAATCTAAAAGAAGACATTTTAAAAGGAATAATCTTATTTCACAATAAAATTCAACTTCATGCTGTCGATCACAGGGAAAAATCACTCGAGCAGTAGAATTTCGTAATGTTAGAACATTCAATTCACCTTATAGTCCAAATTTGTCACCGTGAAACTACTTACTTCTCGGTTCAGTGAAAGAAGCTTTAAAAGACCAATACTTTTCTAATGACGGAATGGTAAAAAAGAAACACATATATATTTTTCAAAAAAAAAAAAACACGCAAAACAATTTATTTCCTGAAGGTTCATAAAGGTTAGTGTAAAGATTAATTGGTAAATCAAGATCAGAAGTTCTTGTAGAAAACCAGTATAATTCATTAAATTGTTTACATTTTCAACTAAGTTTTGTACTGGCTGATCTAAATTAATTTTCATTATTTTACAATAGTTGTTATTTTAAAAAGTTTAAAATATATAATTATTTATATTTAATATAATTTTAACATTATTTCTATATCTACTTAATAAAATAACAATAATTTTTAGAAAATTTAATTGAATGTTTATAAGTATACTTAAAGAAGATATGTTGTATAAAATTAATAAGTTTAAAAAAATATTTCTATATCTTAAAAGTTAATTAGCTCGGTCAGTTATTTTATGAAAACAGTTTAAATATTTTTTGTAAGCTATGATCTATTTAACACATTTAGAAACTATAAGAAATGTAATTATATCTACAAATCTTTTCACACAACAAATTACAGTGGTCTCTTCGTATCCGCGGATGTTATGTTCTTGGACCTACCACAGATACCCGAAAGAGCAAACAATAGCTAATTCTATGTATAAGTCATTTTTCTTTTACATACATACCTATGATAAAATTTAATGAATAAATTACACACAACAAGACATTACTAACATTAAATAATAATAAAATACATTATATATTTGTGCTTTTTTTCTCTCTCTCCCTCTCTTATGAACGGGATTCTGAAATTTTAGCTTAACTCTCGAGAGACGATGGAATAATAAAAAATATCTTTTATCGATAGTTTAAATACATTTTTATGTTTATTTCAACCATTTATAATACAAATTATTGTTTCTTTATTTTCAGCTTATCATGTATTTGTTGGAGAGGTTCTAATACTTCGATGATTATGTGGATGACTTTAATGCTGCGTTCTATCATAGGATTTTGTAAACCATGATTTTTTTCATTTAAAATCAATGCAATCCAAAACACTTCTTCAGATTTTTCCAATATCCACATTACTGATAGTTTCTTTTTCTTCATTTTCCTTTTTCTCTGTCGATTATTTGATAAGTCCTTCTAATTCCTCAATCGGCAACACTTTTCTATATTCTCAATATATTCTTCCAATTCTTTACCAATTACATCGACGAATCCCTTTCTGCCATCTTGTCTTACTACGCAAGTAATTTTCTTCGCAATTCTATTAATAGCTGGAAATATTTTAAAATCATTCACAACTTCACTCCATAAGCTCTTCTAACAGAAATTTAAGATTTCTAGTTTTAATTCATCAATTTTCGCTTTGGTAAACGTTATTGTATTGGCAACAGGGAATAATTTCCAGTATTCCATAATTTTTACGTTAGGCTCTGCATCAACTGATATAAACCGTGGATAATTGAAACTGCGAAAACTGAATTCGCGGATATAGAGGTTCTACTGTACTTGTATATTTTATTAAATCATTTAAAAAAACAAAAGTTAAATTTTAATGCAAAAGGAAATTATTTTAATTAAATACTATTCATTAAATATATTAATTATATTTTTTTCTACAGCTGTAAATATTTTTTATCCACTTAAAATTGGTTCATGTATATTATAATCTTAGGAATAATAATACAAACCAAATCTTTGATGATGATAGCATAGCCATCGAAATGTTCATTATTAAAAAAAAATGATCAACAAGTGACTAGTGAATACTTCTACAAAATCTTATAATGAAAGTGAATGTTTTATTTGGTAAAGGTGATTTATTCAGTGTCAATCAAATAGTAAATACAATATATGATTATATTTTATATTTTGGAAAATGTATATGAATTAAAATATTAATAATAAACTAGTAATAATTAAGATAAAAATTTACTATTGTCTTTACGTTTTAACTATTTCTAATTTCCAGTTTTTATTTTTTAATAAATATCTACTGACAAGAGATCGAAAAACGAAACTTTCATTAAAAAATCTTTGAAAAAAATATACAATGAGTCATTTATTATTGTACAGGTTAGTACAACTTTGTTATTTTTAAACAAAATTTATATTTATAATTAATATCAATTATTTTTTTAAATACTTTAACATACGTAAATTTCAAATAAATATGTAATTACATGTTAATAACATTTTTATGAAGTATACATATTACAAAGGAATGTAATGTTTGTATGAGAAAAAAAATTATATGATATTTTAGAAAAAAATATTAAAATCAAAACTATCAGCACGAATGTTATTATCAAACATGTTTTTTCTGAAAGTTTCTGCACGAATCGGTTTTAGAACAATATCACTGACATAAAGCAGTTAACAGAATTAAAGCTCACGTTACTCCTTTCTGTATATTGTACAATATTTAAGTTCGTTATGTATGTATAACGCGAACGTACTGATTCGTTCATGTATTACATACATTTACAATTCTTCGCTCCATTAGTTACCTGCGCGACATGTAAACAAAACCATGCCTATTTTAATGCCGTTAAAAATTAAATAACGTTCCGTGTTCCGCATTACAATGGCACATGTACGTACACCTTGATAACGAAATTTTAATAATATACATGTACGTGAATAATATCCCTAAAGGGCTGAATAAATTGTTCAATTATTTATTAGCAGACTAATATGCGATTCTCACACACACACTTTGTAATTGATATATATATATATATATATATATATATATATATATATATATATATATATATATATGACGAATATTTGTTTAAATGTTTGATTCATTTTATCATTACTTCAATGATGACCCTCGCTTATTACGCTTTATAAATAAACAATAACAGTAGGAATTTAGCTTGTTGAGATAATTCAATTTAAATACTCTAAATCATAACAATTATACAAAATTTCATATTTCATTTAGCAAAAAAGAGTATAAATTATAGTTTTTATATTTATTTTATAAAACTTTCTAAAAAATTATAAAATAATAATATTTTTCAATTTATATATAGAATATTTTTGTAATATAGTTTTCCAATTTTTCCAAATTATTATTATTATTTATTTTTTTAAGGGTATTATCTGACATTAATGATGGCAGACAAATTCACTCATTTGACCACCATGATTTCGCTTGACATAGTGCATTCGTTTAGTCCAATTTTAGTCACTTTTTCACATAATTGTGGTCCAATTTCATGAATTACACGTTAAATGTTTATTTTTAATGGTTCTGTTGTTCATGGATTATCAGCATAAACCAAAGATTTCACTCAACTCCACAGAAAATTATCCAATGTAGTTAGATCACATGATCTTGGTGGCCAATTGATGGGTCCATTTTGTGAAATAATGGACTCATTAAATTCTCGATTCAATAAGCCTATTGAAGTTTTTACAAATTCTAAGTGTTAAACATTCTATGATAATTTGCCAAACTATACTGAGTTGAAATGTTAAAATAGTATTAAAAAAATTCAAACATGGCTGCCACCAGCTGTCAAAGTTCTAACATTTTTATTAGAAACTCTTATATAAATACATAGTAAAATTCAGTAACTTCATTTATTATTTAACACAAATATTTTTTTAAAAAAATATTTATATAAAATATTTCAAATATATTAATATTATAAATGAAAATCTTTAAAATATTAGATAATTCGATCGAACTGTCAACATAAAAGTACAATTTGTATTCAATGTAAATTAATAATTAAAAACTAAAAAATACGAAGCTTGAATGAAATTTCAATATATGAATATATAAATTATCAGCAACAACCTCTTTCTATTCACTGCTGAACGAAACCCTTTCCTAAAATTTTCCACTCCCATCGATCTAATGCTTTTCTATTTCATTCCACACCGACAATTTTTTTCAAATCTCTATATCATCTATCCATATGTCTTTTCTTGAGCTTTTTTATATTCCTACGTTTCCAATCAATAATTTCTGTTGTCCATCAGTGGCCTTTTCTTCTTACTACTCATAACTAACTCATTTCCATTTTGACCACTTCACTCTTGATTTAATATCCATAATTTCGGTTTTCTTTTGAATCAACTTATTTGTATTCTTATCTTTACATATTATTCCTAACATGCATCTTTCTATGATTCTCTGTAACATCTACGGCCGTTCAATTATTCTAACATTTAAAACCTGTTTCACTATTTTAAGTAAAAAAAGGCAGGATGTATTGATGAAAAACTTTTTTTTCAAATTTTTCTAATTGACACAATTCTGTTTTCATTCTACTATTCACTTTATCCATAAATATTTATTTTGTTTTAAGGATATACATACTCATATATATATATATATATATATATATATATATATATATATATATATATATATATGTATGTATGTATGTATATGTATATAATTGAAACTTAGATTTTATTTAAGAAATGACATTTAATAAAAAATAAAAAAATTAACATGTTGCGTGTACAAAACTTTATTTAAATATCCACTACATCGACAAAACTTTTTCTAATTAAATATAAATACCACAACTTGGTGTATATAAAAGAAAGCAATATCGCTTGATTCAACACTTTTTTATTCTTTAAAGTTATGATTAAATTGTATAAAATAAAAAATAAGCGACCAGTTTCTTAATGAAAAGAACAAAAAAAGCACATTCAAAAGAAACAGATCGGACTTCAAATGATTTCCAGATAAATCCGTAAAGGCATTCCTAATTTTAAATATTTCTTCATCGTACTTCATATATTTCTAAGCGTCAATATGAAATGCGGGCCTTGCAACGAATAAAAGAAAATATTATTAAACGCTTAAAATACACATAGATAGGTCGATGTGTAGGGAGATATGGTTTGCGTGTAAAATCAAAGTGGGGTTATATAAGCGGAGAGACGCGTTCGCTGACTAAAAGAAAATCGGAAATGAAACTCTAGGGATCGATACTTCACGGTTCATCGGGTACCGGGTGACGGTATAGCGCGTTGTGCCACACGCAACGAGCATACAGTTTCTCTAAGTCTAGACCCATCTGCCGCAACGAATAAATATATATATATATATATATATATATATATATATATATATATATATATATATATATATACGTACTGATAAATATTTCATAGAACAAAACGTTAGTGCAACACTATATAATAAAATGTGAGTTTATTTTAATTTCATGCATTTGTGAACACTAAAATAAAAAATAATATTATATAATATATATATATATATATATATATATATATATATATATATATATATATACACGCATAACACATTCTAGGATTACATATATGCATTAATTAACAGACTTCAAAACCTATAACACAAAACAAATTAAAACTTTTTCTGTCCTTCAAATGTGATAATTGTTAAAAATTTAAACTAATTAAATTCAAATATGCAAATAAATGTTTTGTGTAAGGTAGTTTTTAAAAAAAATAGTTCGAAATTTTATGAAAAGTTAAGAATTTGTTAATTATTAATTAGTAAAGATGTATTACTCTAAAATTTCTCAAAATGTATTTTTTCCATTTACAAATGCTTTTAACAATGTCTTGAACGGCATACCAACAAACTTGCTATAATCATATTTTTACAGAAAATTTTAAAATAGCCATACTTTGAATGAATATTTTTAATAAAGTGCTGTTAATACTAACTTAAATGCTACAAAAAAAATAGAAAAATGAAAACAAAAAATGTATTTTAATGATGATAATATTAATACGCCTATTTAAGATATCAAGTTCGATGGTAGTGCTTCTAATTCTGAAATAATGTTTACATTAAGATATTTTCTCCTTATTTTGATATTTTAAAGTCTACTATAAAAGGTAGTGTTTTGAAAATACTGGAATGAAGATAATTCCAAATTTAAATATTTCTGTAAAAGATTAAACTTTCTTCAACTTATTTTTTGTAATTTAATTTTTAATTTTTAAATTGTAATTTAATATGAATTAAAATATAAACAGTAGGATAGAAATGAACAACAAGAATATAAATATTATTTTGTTCTAAAACAAATTAAGTTTAGTAGTTCAATTTTCTGTATACTAAATTTTTTATTATCTCAATCTGGATAGTTAAAATATTTTGAAAACCTTACTGTATCTATTTGCTTTATTACAATGGCAAATACACTTCAACACAAATGAATCACTCATTTCTAACATCATAAAATTTCATAAAAACGTTGAATGATCATTTATTGTTCATTTTATTGTACGATGTGCACTTCTATGGCTTTGTTATCACCGTAAAAATGCTGTATTATAAAATACATATTAGAGAACAAAGTAAACAATAAGTAACTATTGAATTTTTTTATAAATCTTGTGGTATTGGAGCTGAGTGATTAATTTGTATTCAACTACTGGACTCGAAAAATAAAAAAATATATAATTTTTAATTTACATATAGTTTTCTAACAAATTAGTTATTTTTTGATACAATTCTTCCATGTAAACAGTATGCACAACTTGTAAAAAAAATGATAAAATATTCTCTTATATTAATCATAACTGAAAAATAAAATAATATTCCGATACATACTTATAAAATAAAAATGTACCTTATTATTACAAAGACATGAAACTGTAATTACATGCAAATATATGCAATTAAATTTATTGTATTTAAATTCACACCAATGTATTCGATTTTTACCTAAATCTCTATAAATTGAATGAATTCTAAAGAAATTGTAAAAATATATTTGAAAATAAAATATAAAAATTAATCAAAAGCACCTAAATTTATTCTAATAACAAAAATTGTACTCCATAGTTTTAATATATTATTAAAAATTTATTTTTAGTCACATAAAATGTTTTAAAATAGTTCAATATACACTATCGTGAATACACAAAATTCTAAAAATAAATATTCAGTTTGCAAATTGATAATACTTAATTAATTCAATCTGCAAAATAATCATTCCACCTGCACTTCATTTGAATAATTATAAATAATGAATGATTGGTCAGGAAATGTACGCTGAATTTATAATCAATTTCCTTTATAACACAAAGTGCTTGTTTAAGTTGTATTTTAAGTTAAACCTTTAAATATAAAGTAGGTGATATTTTAATTAAGTAATTAATAATTCATCATTTGATTTAATACTACGTGGCTTTTAATAAAAAAAAGGAAACCGTACAAAATAATGATTCTTTTTTTATGTAATTAATTTTTTAAATATCTGCACAGAGAAAACAATTTAATATTGTAAACAAAAACTTATATTGATTGAAAATATTGGGGTATAATCGATTATAGGACACAATTGAAAATGTTTGATATTCAATCAAAAGACCTTGTGGTTAATTAAAATTTATAAAAAAAAGTATCATGTTTTACAAAAGTTTACTTTTAACCTCCATTCATCGTACAATTAATAAAACTTTTATTCTATATTCAATATCATGAACATTCTAAGCTAAAAAGTTTCAATCACTTGATAAATTTAATGAGAAGATACGTGTGCCGTTTATGAGAAAATGCTACAACTTTTTTCCATTTCGTACTTGCTAAATATATTAAGTATTTAAATTATAATTTTTAATACGTTTTATGATTTATACATTTGGAATTTAATATAAAATTAACAACAATTAGAAAATTCTACAAATCATATCTTACAGCACATATAAATAATAAAATGAACATACGTAACAGGTCTGTGGTAAGGAAAATATACGTACATCACTTACGCACAAAGTGCAGACGCATGTAAGCACGCATAAACACACAAACACTCGATGGTACCAAGTATCTTACATAAACAAACACACAATAATGTTTGTTTATTCGTTTGTGGGTATCTACCTCATACGTACATTATATAACAGGGAAAAGAACATGGCATAAAATTGTAAATATAAAAGGCAGGTGAGAAAATGTGAGGATCAAGTGGGTTTTCATGAAATTTATATACGATATGCGAAACACTTTTAAATTATGTAAAATTGAAGTTTCATACACGAGATCTTTGTTAAAAAAAAGTTCTTTTTTTATTGTAATATTTGATATATTTCTAAACTATGAGTAGAATAACATTTGAATATTTAAACGTACACGTCATGTTTATACTACAATAGATTCATAAGATCATTTTATCTATCTTACAAGTCAAGATTCTTTTTTGTAAAAAATAAAAAAGTGATATTAAACATTTTTCACATTTTAAAAACAACTTAATATATTTCAAGTTAAATTTGACCACATATTTTATATTCGTAATATACGAGGTCGTTTGATAAGTCCGTGTAAATTCTGAAAGATGGCACCACTGGTGTATATCGAGGTTATTTTTAATTAGTAGCACCTCTTGGAAGAACACACATCAAGTTTCAGCCATATCGGTCTATTCCTTTGTGTTTGACAATCGTTGGAATCAAGGAAATCGAGTGATTGTCAAATAATGGACGAAAAAGAATTTCGCGTGTTGATTAAACACTACTTCATTAAAGGCAAAACGCCTCAGGAGACTAAACAGAAGCTTGATAAATATTATGGTGACTCTGCACCTTCGATTAGTGCGGTTTATAAGTGGTTTCAAAATTTTCGGAGTGGCCATATGAGCACAAGAGACGCTGAACGTTCTGGACGCCCTGTTCAGGTCACCACTCCAGAAATCATTGATAAAATCCATGATATGGTGATGGATGACAGAAGAGTG
The DNA here is from genome assembly GCA_029203775.1 of Neoneuromus ignobilis. Classification (NCBI taxonomy): domain Eukaryota; kingdom Metazoa; phylum Arthropoda; class Insecta; order Megaloptera; family Corydalidae; genus Neoneuromus; species Neoneuromus ignobilis. Next base: position 27,084,009 of record CP092090.1, on the reverse strand, counting down.
AAAGTGCGTGAGATTACTAGTGCTGTAGGCATCTCATGTGAACGGGTACATAATATTTTGCACCAACATTTGGACATGAAACGCTATCCGCCAGGTGGGTGCCGCGATTGCTCACGATCGATCAAAAACGAGGTCGTGTGAAGTGTTGCAAGAACGGTTTGCAGCTGTTTCAGCAAAATCCGCAGGACTTTAAGTGTCGTTTCATCACTGTAGATGAAACATGGATACATCACTACACTCCTGAGACCAAAGAGCAGTCTAAACAATGGGTTATCAAGGGGGAATCTGCTCCGAAAAAGGCGAAGACAATTCCTTCGGCCGGGAAGGTTATGGGGACTGTCTTTTGGGATTCGCAAGGAATAATCTTTATCGACTATTTGGAAAAGGGTAAAACCATTACAGGTGCATATTATTCATTGTTATTGGATCGTTTGAAAACCGAGTTGCAAGAAAAACGTCCCCGATTAGCCCACAACAAAGTCCTCTTTCATCACGACAACGCACCAGCTCACACCTCAGCAGTTGTGGCCGCAAAACTAATGGAAATAGGGTTCCAAATCGTTTCACATCCCCCCTATTCTCCAGACTTGGCTCCATCGGACTATTATTTGTTCCCTAATATGAAGAAATGGCTCGCGGGAAAAAGATTTTATTCGAACGAGGAGGTGATTGCAGGAACGAATGACTATTTTACAGACTTGGACAAATCCTATTATTCGGAAGGGATCAACAAACTAGAGCAGCGTTGGATGAAGTGTATAAGCCTAAAAGGAGACTATGTTGAAAAATAAAAACGATTTATTCAAAAAAATGAGCAGTTTTTATTTTTACACGGACTTATCAAACAACCTCGTATATATATAGTCGAATCAAATAAGACTGAAAGATAGTAAAGGATAATAAACAAGTAAATGTATGTCACATTTCAACCAGCCTATATAAGGCATTACTACAAAATAAGACTGATTTTCAAAAATAATATAATATTAAACAGTATACATTTTTATAATTCCTTCAAAATATTTTTCTTTCGTTTAGTTTTTTCTATGTTAATATTTTTAAAATTCAGTTATTTTTCTCCTTGTTTACTTAATGATAAAAAATATTGTTTTAAATGTTTTTTTTTTATTTTACGAAATAAATAAGAATTCGAATTAGAAGTTCAAACGTTATAAAGAAAAATAAATAAGTAATAAAGTAAATATTAAAACGTGTTATCAATTTATTTAGAAAAAAATATTAGTAGCGTTGATTGAATACTAAATAAAGAATATAGTAAAATTTAATATTCAGTTGAATAACTTATAGAATACAATTATAACAAAAAATACTAAAATAAATTTAAAGCTGGTTTCAGAACATAGATGATAAAAAACAATACAGTAATTTCACGAGTAAAAACAACGAAAATACATGCAAGTATTTCCATAAATCTCTTGTAATAAAACGACAAAAGTTTTATGAGCTTTTTTTAGATTCACTACAAAAATAATATTAATTCTATTTGTTTTTAATATTAAGTAGTTTTTCATCAAACCTGAAAACGTATTTAATTTTTATTAGTTATTTTTCACGTTCTAATTTACACAACAGATTAAAAATAAAAAAATAATTCGGTTATTAAACACTACTAAACAAACTTTAGAAGTAAATTCGCGTATCTATATAACTGATATAAACTCTGTCATAGATATAAATTCTATCTTGATAAAATTTTATGTACATACTGCATTCAACTGATTATGACATATATGAGTTCAGCCTGAGGACATCACGTCAGCAATACCAAAAGATTGTAGCTGTTTCAGAACAAGAACATTTGACTCTGAACTAATGCACATTACCTGACGAGGAAAACCACTTTTCATTTTCAGATTCCCACAATTAAGAAATTTATTCGTCGATAGGCACGTTAGTTGTACGGTCGAACAAAAATCAACATCTACGTTCTTATGAATATTTTGGACACTGCAGACCTCGTACCGATTATAGTAAATATAAGCGACTTAAATGATAACGCTGTTGGAACGTAAATTGTTTATGGCGAAATAATCACCTTATTAACCTGATTAAAAAGAAACTTCTTCCATAGAGTTTGGAACTTTACTAATCAAACATAGCGAAACAATCCTATTGGAAACTTCAAAATATACTCCACTACTTATTGAAATTTCATCTATATTACAGACATCCGGAATATTTGCGAAACTAGAGTTTATGTATTCTTAGAACTGTCAGTTCCTATAGAGCTACAGTATTAATATATGGCATTTTATATGCATATTTTTTTTTCATTTTTATTATTACTCACAAGAGCTCAAATGTAAATAAAACAATAAAAATAAATAATAAACATTAAACAAACAATTATTCGTACTTTATTTTATATTATTAATTCACTGAATTGCATACAGATTAAGTTGAACATATTTAATCGAAAACGTATCATTTTGAACTAGATATTTATAAAAAATTAAAGTAATATAATCTATTTGTTTCCGTTTGCAAAACTGAAATATCTACATATTAGATAATATTATATTTACATTTGTGAAAATAATATTTTGTAAAATATTCAAGAAATATTCTAAATGATAAATATATTATTTTTACTCAAACATAATAATTTAACTATATATTTATTAATATATATATATATATATATATATATATATATATATATATACTCACCTTTTATTTTTTAAAAATAAGTATTTTATAACAAAAAAAACATCATTGTGAAAGTAGAAATATAAATAAGACTTTATAAACTTTTTGATATTTAAATTAAAAACACTAATACAAACACTATTTTTTTTGCAATGCAATTTAAAACGTTTTCAAACAATTATTTTACTTTTATATACAAATGAATCACACGACTCAACAACAATATTTTATATAAGTGTTTAATGACCACTAATTGTTCATGTTATTCATTGATATTCTTTTAGATTAATATAACATTAATCATTTTATTGTAGCAACTTAACGATGAATACAGTGCCATCAAAATGCAAATCAAGAAATAAACTGAATAATAAATGATTATTGAACACTTTTATAAAAAGTTTAATAATCATTTATGGTTATTCATATGTATAAAAATTAATTAGTCACAGTATCAAACGAATACAAATCATTTCATGATTGTTACTTTTTCTGATCTTTTTCTTACTATAAAATGAATAATATATTTTTTTATGAACTTTTTGAATATATGTAGTTATATGTTGATTAATTAATTGAATAAATAAACATGATTTTGTATTAAATAAAATTCTTAAGAAATAAAAAAATATATTTTTCTATAAGAGTAGAAATACAATGTAAATATTTTACAAAATATCTATTAATTTTAAAATAGATTAAAAAAGACAAACAAAATATTTTTAAAATTTTACTTACATATGTAAAATATTATTAATCTATAAAAAAAATAATATATTCTATGATAAGATAAAAACATATGATGCTTATAATATTTTTATTTTTGGATATAAAATTATATATAGAACATTAATAAACAATTAATTTGAAAATCATACGAATAGAGAAATGTATTTAATATGAACATTGATAAGATTATTAGAAAAATCGTTATTTTTATAAATATTTTATTTATAGGTGAATTCTCAATATTCACCATTCAATGCCTGATTACATGTTTTTATACAAGGAATGCAATTAAAATTGTAACGAAAATCGTAGTAAACATACATAAATACCTCCAAAACCCAACGTCGAAATATACAATTAATTCAAATTATACGAATGAATAAGTTTCGTTGTTCTTCCCAGTAATAACTTCACATTATCGACTTTATCATTTCGTAAACAAACGAACTAAAATATAATCACTCGCAAATAGATACATGCAACTGAAACAAACCTGAAATAGCAATCTTAGAAGTTTTATGCTATAATTATTAAAATTACATGTTTTCCTGACAAATATGTTTTCAGTTGGTAACACAAATGCGTGTTGCCATTGACCACCGCGAACTCAAACCTATGAATCGAAACTGTTTCGTAAACAGGCAATGGCAATTTAATTTCTGTAATAGATCTCGTATTCAAATTAAGATGTTCCATCTATACAATCAAATTCTATTTGAATCTTAATTGAACAATATTGTCTTGTTCCTCGCTTACAACAGATAATATTCATTTTAAATTAAAATAATTGGATAATGAATATTATTTTCGCGTGTAGTAGACTATAAAAACGTACACTATAATACATTTCTATAAATATACATTTATAAAATTAAGAATATATTTTGTTACATGTCTTGTATCTACTAATTTCAAAAGAAAAACAACTAAAATAAGAACACTTCTTTTACGATATTAATTTTAGAATTTACGTTAATAAATTTTTTGAAATAAAAACAGACATCTAATTTCAGAAACATGCGTCACTATTATTATGTATTCATATATCAATTATTGCAAAAAAACCCGTACCTAATCATAAAAGTTTCATTTTAGATTTAAACAATAAAATATATAATCGATCCTGTTTAATAATAATCTAAAACATAAACTTCATTTAATTTCTATCCCCTATATGAACACAATTCTATTTGAATTTTATACTTTATAACAAAAACACAAATTAATTTATATCTATACGTTATATAAACATACAAGCATTAATAATACAATTTTTTCTCGAAAGTGTATATTTAAAAAAAAAATATTTTACTAACAATGATGATATTTTTGCTTCCAGCTTTTTAATTTTTTACCAATTAAATAATATATTCTATATTGGAATAATTTTTGTTATGTAAACATTTACGAAATGAAAAATGGTTTGAACAAATACTATGCATATATTTGAAATATACAGATATTCTTCAGAAATGAATTCAACATATCAGAATGAAAAAAAATCTATACCTAAATTGTTTCTATGAAAGATTTAGAAAACATGCTTAAAATTTATTTTATGAAAAACAATGCATCTCTGAACACGTACTTCTAATACATATATCTTTATATATATATATATATATATATATATATATATATATATATATATATATATATATATATATACACACAAACAGAGAAAGATTATGATCAATACAAACTTTTCTCCGACCAAATTTGCGTCCCTCCAATTTCTCTCAATTAAACTTGATTTTTACAACTCTTATCCAATTTTCTGTAGCTACTTTTATAATATCATAATTCATCCTCGTATAATATTATTCTCCGATTTCGTTGCTGAATATTACAACTTTCTTTCTTTCATTTGAGGTCTCAATTTCATAAATCAATTTTTATATATATATATATATATATATATATACACCGACTGGGTAGTACAGTGGTTAGCATCACCGCGTGTCATGCGGGAGATTGCGTTCGATTCCCAGTCGGAGAGTCCCTCGTTTTCAAGTCGAGGGTTGAGCATGAAGGCCGACAACCTCATCTTGTAAAAAATAACTGTCGAGAAGGGAGTAAACCCCGAATAAAAAAATCTTCACCAATCCGCCTGGTCAGCGTGGTGAATATGACCAAATACCAATGAATGTTAGCATTCATTGTGGCTTTCGTCCAGTAGTGGACTGATGTGGGCGTTATGATGATGATGATGATGATGATATATATATATATATATATGCCTGATATTTTTCTTTATCTATTTATTTACGACTGTTTTAATCTTAGAATAATTCATCTAAAAACATTTTATTATCAAATACACATATACATATACATATATATATATATATATATATATATATATATATATATATGTATATATGTATATACGAGTTTTTATAAATATTTTTATATCATAATAATTGCATTTATTTAGTAGAAATTTAATTTAATTTCTTTATTCCATAAGTACACTTAAATACATTAATTTCTTACTACTTGTGATATTTATGTTATTATTAAAGGCCTTAAAAAATCCTTTTTTTATTTTACGTCTTTAAATTATATTAACTAAGCGAACAGCGAAACAAATAAAAGATTATTCTTAAGATATGTTATGTGAATGACTTTCATTATGTTGGACAAAAATGAATTTGGCTTTATAGGTATTTATAATAATATCTATTTGGCTCAATATTAATTAGAATTTTGTTTAATAGATTAATTTGCCTCAAAAGATGAATCAAAAGAAAGAAAATCTATAAAATCTATTGAAAAAATCTCCCTCAATTAGTATAATGATTTCAATCATTTTTTACATCTCTTTTTTTAATCTAAGATAATAGAAAAGCTATATAAACTAGTATTAAAAAAACAAATCATCAATAATAAGTGATTATTGAACATTTTTTAAAACCTTATAGTATTTGAAAAATAATTAATCAATCTAAAACAAAAATAATTGTCTCACTTCTGAGTTTTATACGTGAAAGATGTGATGTAAAAACAAGTATTTTTAAAAATAAGTGTTTAGTGATTTTTGAAGTTTTACAAAAAATATACAAAAAATGTAAAATTCGTTATGGAGAAAACATTTGACAATATTTTTTATATATTCAGAAAATCTTGAAAAGCGTACATATATGCAATTGTATATAATTCTGTAATCGACTTTTTGTTAATAAGTAAGAAAAAAACATTTAGTGAAATGAGATAAGTATTTATTACTTAAAACAAATTTTGATCATCCAGAGAACTTTTAGACTAAAAAACCTAAATGATTTTTTTTTACTTCTATTATAACTTTGAATATTATTTCATTTCAGTCATTATATATTTTCTGAATTACTACATTTACATATTTATAAATAAAAATAATAACATATAAATATAATCTTAGATATAGATTATCACCAATCAAAAATAATTAGATAGATCAATAAAAATTAAATATAAATTAATGTGTAATTCATTTACATAAAAATAATTATAATCATGTAATGAACTATATATGAACTTATAAATATATATATATATATATATATATATATATATATATATATATATATACACTTATGTCATAGTTTAAAATGATAAAAAAATTAAATCTTCTAGAAAATATGTGTCACTTAAAGTTACATATTTACTGAAAGATAAGAATTAAAAAAGTATATAAAATAAACTTAACAAACAAATCCGAAAAAGATAAAAAGTTATAAAATATATTTAAGTGAATATTGAATGATTCTTGTCATTTAATGAATGGCACACAAAAAATATCAGTTACACAGAGACATTGACCTACATTAGAATATTATAATCATTACAATGTTGTGAACGCAAATGGGTCGACTTAACTGATCATAGATTAACAACTCAATGCGTGGATAAATTCTAAGGAAGTGCGTTAACTTGTTAATCTGCCCGATTAATTTCTATTTGTCATGAACGTCAAACTGTATTTAATGTATATTCGCATTGATATAACACATTTATTTTTTTTGAAAACGAGTTGTTATATTCCATTTTAATGTATATTAATATATAAAAATATGTATATTTTCAAATAACTGAAAATTCTAAAATGATAATTGAATATTCTATACTCACAAACACATACAAAAAACAATAAATTATTGGTATTGACTACTGAAGTATTTATATTAAATTTATTTATATATTCATATATTCAACTCTTATAAATACAAAAACAGTTTAAAGTAACAGTACAATTTAATTACTAAAACTAATTATTGTATTATATATATATATATATATACGTGTGTGTGTGTGTGTGTGCAACATCACCATACCGAAATGTATAAAATACACATAAGATCAAAAAAAAAATTAAAAAGGGAATAAAATAAACAAAAGGACATTAATTGTAAAAACTAATTAACTCAGTACAAGTTGATTTTACGATTCAATTATGTGAATACAAATATTGCATTTATCGTTCAAATGCAAGCATGTACGTTTTATGATTGATTTTAACGTTACGATAAAAAAAATTCAAATAACTGTATGACACATAGAACAGCTTTATATAAAGATCAAATATAAAATGAGAAAATATTGTTCGGCTCTAATAAATTTGATTTATTATTATTTATGTTTATCCTGAAAATGTTTCCTTTATATATAGACGACTTAATACGTTTATACGATTTTGGTTTATTTCCGTTTCCTTTACATATTTTTGAGAAAAACGCTTAACACTAACTTTCATTCGAAAGAAAACGACGAATGTAATCTTATTTTTATTGATTTATTCTAATTTGTTTGTTGTTTATATCCAAATGTGTATTAAATGTTTAAATAATAAAATTACAAAATTTTCAACTGTAATATATAAAAAAATATTTTTGAAATGTGCATTATAAGGGGGAACAAGAAAAAACGGGTAACGTATACAATTTTTATCGCGCCATTTATTTATTCTTTAATAAAAAATAATAATAGCATAACAATCTACAATACAATACAATATTGTACAGAACATATGGTAGATGTTAAAACATATCAACAAATACTGGATACTTTCAGCAAGTATCTATTTTCCAATTTCAGTAACACATTGCCTGTATTTGGCAGCGATGGAGGCCTAGAGGAAATGTATTTATACGTTTCGATTTCCGCTCCAGAAAATGTGTTCTTTCCAATACTGTTTTCATCGTCGTGAAAACATAAATACATATACAATGTTCATATATACATACACAAAAGAATAGAAATAATACAAACATACGTACATACAAGCATATGTCATATGTATGAACAAATTTATATATATATATATATATATATATATATATATATATATATATATATATATATATATAAAGATAGATGGATATGCATAAGCGGAAAAAGATATTTCAAAAATATAAAATAGCTTAAGTGAAATATATTTTTTTATATTACAAACTGTGTGATCATATTTTATTTAGAAAAATTATCGTATTTTTCTGACTTAAAAAATGAATTATGCTGTTAATATATACTAAATCTAAGTTATATAAGAAATATTCACATATTTTATGAAATTATATTAAAAATTGTGTGACAATTTTCAAAGATAAAAATAATACACTAAATTCACAAAATTATACACATATTTTTAACGAATGAATTCATAGACAGAAGTGGTAAAACAGAAAAACAACATTATTACTATAGCTGTTATGGATGTTTTTATAAAATTACCACTATTACGACTACTCGTAGAGTAGTTTTTTTTATAGTAAACATTTATATATATATATTTATATATATATATATATATATATATAGATGATCTGTTATTTGAGAAAATAGCAGTATATAAATGTATTCAACAAATTAAATAATTTAAAAAGTATTACTAGAACACATTTTCATAATTCTCTTCCGACCAGATGTCAGAATATTAATATACTTTTTATAACTAAATATGAGAATATATGTGTATAAAAACGTTGAACTACAATGTCATATGATTTTTCTACATGCTTAGCCAAATTGATAGCGGAATCCAATCTTTCCGGTTATAAATTATATAAGTTGAGAACAGAAACGCGTATAAAACAAAAAATAGATTTGAGCTCATATTTAATAAAAAAACTTTAAGTATTATATGACACAACTGTTTTTATATTCATTTCATTTTATATTACATTTGTATGATGTTTTTAATAACTGTAAAATATTTAAAAGATATATAAGTTATAAAAAAAATATTAATTTTAAGATTTTTAAAATTGCTTTTTTAAATATCTGATTCATAAATTTGAGTTTCTTTAATAGTATTTTATTATTTATATTAATATAAAAACAGAAAAATCACCTTTACTTCATGTATAATAAAAAAATTATACGATAAAGCATTAAAAAAATATGATTTTAAATATTTTTAAATAAACTGAAGTAATTAAATAAATACATTAAATAAACATACAACTGTAATACCTAATCAATTTTTTTATCGATTAAAATCCAAATTAATTTTAAGTAAAAATTATGTTCCAATTAAAACTTTTAAATAAGAGTCAAATAAAAATAAATAACTATTTAGAAAGAAATATTTTATAGGTTATTACTATTTATATCTTTATCTGAAATTGCAATTCATATAAGATAATTTATATTGATGTAATTCAACTGATAGACACTTTCAAATTATTTTCGGTGAATAGCAACGCGTTTGAATAACAATAAATGAACAATTAAACGTTGTAACAGTAAAAGGTGTGACTAATTTTCAGTCTGATGAGACTGAATTACTATTAAACTGATAGAATGTCGATCAGTTACGTTAATTTATAGAAACATTGTCTTAAGATTCCCTTCTCCACTAAATATGTAAGATTAGTAATAAGCTTGTTGTTTTATGTTACATTTTATATCATATTTTATGAACTACAATAGAACAGATATCTAATTTAAAAATGTTTCGTTAATTATAATAAAATATATTAAATAATTCACCAATATAATTAGAATTTTAAATAAAATTATTAAAAAATACTTTTACAGTAAAAATAGAACGTTTTCGAAAACAAGTTTTTTTAATTTTACAAATAATAAATTTGTGTATTATATATATATACATATATATACATGTGTTTAGTTATTATTTTTAAATTTAAAATTTAATTTCAACATCATATGCAGATTAAGAAACACATATTCATAAAAAATCAATTGAACATTCGTGAAACCATAAATAAATACATTCCTTACGATTTCCTATCGAAAAAAGCGTTCTGTAATATGAATACATTATATCATTTTTTATTCTAATTTATCCTCTCATCTGCATAAAAAAATCCTTTATGATCTCTTTTGAATCTTTAAGCATTTCCAGACAAAGGAATAAAATTGGCAATTATCCTATTACAAAGATTATTATCGAGAACAATACAGTGTATTTATATTAATTTTCTTTTATATTGAAGTTTAAAAATAACAGAAAGGTATAGATACAGTGAATACATCAAAAGAAGATCAATGCGAATACCGTAACATTTTTTTTAATTTATATTTACATAATAATAGCTTTTTATATACCAAAATATACATATATTTATTAAAAAAAATACTGAAATATTAATTATATATTTAAAATATTTACAAGTAATTAATAATGGATAATTTTATAATTACTCTAATTACATTATTCCAATTTGTTTCGATGTTGTTTCACACAAAATAATTTTTAATGTTATGTTATTTTAATATACTTGAATATTATAAATGGAAAGTACAAGTTAATGTTACACATAAACCAACAGCTAAAACAAATAACGAGTATTTATAAACTATACTGCCTATTTAATTTCATTTTTATGTTTAGCTATTTCAATAGAGCTTAATATTTTTAGAATGGAATATTTAAAGTTAATTTAATTCAAACACCAAATAAAATTATTAATAAAGAATAAATTTTTCAATTATTTTATTACTTCACTCTTGTAAACAATACGTACTTTTTTCTATAGATAGACATTATCAAAAATTCACTAAAAACTGAAAATTATTTCGTATTACCAAATTTTTAATTACAATTTTAGTTTTAATAAACTATATAAATATATATATATATATATATATATATATATATATATATATATATATATATGTCTAAATAATAATCATATTACTTAAAACAAATAAATTCACATTTACAGAACATCAAAGAACTATAAGTTTATACATTTTCTACACACGTAATTTTAACACAATAATGTGTATATTTATTTATACGCACATATGTACAGTGCATGTATGTATAGATATTTGTATGTGTGTGTGTGTACGAGTATGTAATGAAAAGACTATATTATTTTTAATCTTTACATTACTATTTTACATTTTAACTACTTACTAAACATACACATAAGACATAAAAGCTTTAAAATCTAAATTCCTTCTAATAATTTTAGGTTGCAATAAAATCGAATTAAGTTCGTTTTATTTAAAACAATAAACTACAAAGCTTAGAACTTGAAAGCATATTTAAGACATTTCAATTTGATGATTGATAAAATAAGCCTATTTCCATTTCCATACTTTGACATCAAATGATTTTATGTATTTGAAACGATTGTTAATAAAATCAAATAGATTAGTCATATATATATATATATATATATATATATATATATATATATATATACATATACAGAAAAAGAGAGAGAGAGATATTATGTATGATCAAAACTAATGAGAAGAATCATATGATGATACAAACAAATAACGACATTTTGTTCTTGATGCTATGGTATACTTTTCTAAAAGGAAATAACTACTGTTGTAATATAATATTATTGTGAATATATATATATATATATATATATATATATATATATATATATATATATATATGTTTAAAATCATATCTGAACTAATGTCTGTAAACGAAGGGTTTCTACGACGTGGGTCATGTCAAACTTTTAATTACGTGTTGTATTTGAGTTTCGCGATGTGTCTTTATACACATACAAATATAGTTATATGTACACATACATATTCGTTTTTCTCTCTCTTTCACTCTCATACACAATTATATATATATATATATATATATATACACATATAAATTTTCATCAAAAATTACTTCATTCAAAATAACCCTCATGAACTCTATATAATAAATCAATATTTATAATTAGATATATGATCATTTATAATACGTATTTATTTCATACATTCTTATTGTATGTTAATGTATTTAGATAAATTATTTACAAGTGTTTTTACATTTTTCTTAAGAGCCAAAAATAGTTATTAATTATTGTACGTGTTTTTTGAACTAATTATATTTAATCACTTTTTACAACAAAGTCACCATCACAACACTATAAGATTAGATTTTTCAACAATTATTGTTAATTTTTTTATAATTTATACATAATCTGATAGTGATATCAACATCTTTAATAAAACACAGGTATATAATTATTTATCTTGTTATGTTAGGATAGTGATAGAACGAATTAGCTACATTGGCAACTAACATTGCTAATTTTTTAATATTTAAAAAATGTGAAAATGAAATGATTTTAAAAAATTCGAATCGATAATGTTCTCAAGTCGAAATTCAATTGTGTTTAACATCTTGAATAAAACTAACACTTGTTATGTTTTCAACAACTCTCATGTATATAATTAAAGAAACAATAATTAAAAAATATAAATTCCACCAAAAAAGTTTACTTTCTCCATAAAAGTGATTATATAACTTGATAGGTTAACTTGTTATAATGTCTAATGACAAATGACCTTATTTAGATTATTTTATTTTTAAGAACGAAAAAGTTTCAGAAAATAATAAGTAAAAAAGTAATTTTACGTCTAAATTTAACTTACAGTATATACAATATATGAATTTTAGTACAGACAACAGACTACAACCAACAAACTTCTACTTTTAACAAACTTCTTTAAACCACTTCAATTTTCTAAATGATAAATTAAAAAGCGTTGTCATACTCCTGGCTGCCTTCTTACAGAAGTGTCTCTTTTTGCAGAGTTTAAGACGCAACAAGTGATGGTTATAGTGTAGACTATATATGAACTATATACGTATGGATATATGAACTTATATACGTATATACACACAGACGTTATATATATATATATATATATATATATATATATATATATATATATATATATATATATATACATAGTCACCTGTATATATATTCATTATATATTTAATATGCTTTACAATAACATATGTATATAATGTAATAAAATGTTGAAGTATTCGTTATAAAGAACATTAAAAAGTTCAAGTATTCATTACTGATCTACATATAAAATAAAAATATATAGTTTTTAATTTGTTCAACTTTAGGATAACTACACTGGTTGCAATGTCCTGTTTAGAAATTTGTGCTATCTTCAAATAGCAATGTATATATCAGTACAAATAATAAAAATAATTAGGAAAAATTCACCAAAAGCATAGACTTAGGGTTTTAATTATAAGGTTTAAATATAATTATATATATATATACGAGGTCAGACAATTAAGTAATGCGACAAAATTCAAAAATCGAGTATATTTAAAAATTAAGGTACATCGCTGCGATCCCCTTCAAAGTAATCCCCTCCCGCATCTATACACTTATTCCAGCGAGTTTTCCAGTTTTCGTAACAATTCTGGAACACTTCTTGTGGGACCTCTCCGAGTACCCACGTCACAGATTCTTGGATATCTTCAACGGAGTCAAAATTTCGACCTTTGACGAATTTTTTCATATGGGGGAATAGGAAAAAGTCGCAGGATGACATGTCCGGTGAATAGGGCGGTTGTGGTAACGTTGCGATGCCTTTAGACGCCAAAAACTGAGAGACACTGAACGCACTGTGACAGGGAGCATTGTCGTGATGCAGAACCCAAGTCTTCGCGATCTCTGGACGCACTCTGAGCACCCTTTTTCGTAATTTTTCGAATGACATTGCGGTAGAATACTTGATTTACGGTTTGTCCAGGTGGTACAAACTCTTTGTGAACCACCCCTTGCTGTCGAAGAAGCAAATCAACATGGTTTTCACTTTGGACTTGCTCATTCTCGCCTTCTTTGGCCATGGTACACCAGGGAACAGCCACTGTTTTGAAGCGGATGGTGACTGGCGAGCTTTGTCGTTTAGTTTCGGGGTCATATTGAAAGAACCAACTTTCATCACCAGTAATAACTCGATCGAGAAGAGTAGGATCACTTTCAACCTGCTCGAGACAATCTTGAGCGTTGTTCTCTGTTCCATTTTCGTGACATGCACTACTCGCGCGTTGTTACAAAACACTAAACAGCTGGCGAAGAAATGATCGTACGAGGGTGGTCAAGGTCTCAATCGAGAGAGTAGGGATCTGCTATTTCGGTGGCGGAGTTACAGGTTCGCAGTGTTACCACAGGCCGAGAAAAAAAATCGGTCGCATTACTTAATTGTCTGACCTCGTATATATATATAGTTGAATTTTTTATAAAATATTCATAAGTTAGATATGTTTTTAGTTTTAAGTTAGTTTTAGTTAAAATAAAAAACTCATGTTCACCAGATTTTTTGAAATTTTTCCTGGTCCACCCACATTAACATTAAAAACAAACTCCTACCATTATAATCACCCACATCAAATATTAGTATACGAGTATTAGTATAAACTAGAAAGCTAAGTTTTGTATTGCACATATGTACCTCCACATGTATATTAACTCCTATAATAAATGTATATTTGATTTGATATATATATATATATATATATATATATATATATATATATATATATATATATATATATATATAACAATATCCAATTAGATACAATTGGAATATAGGACACAGTTATATAAAAGTAATATATATATATATATATATATATATATATATATATATATATATATATATATATATAGTGTAGTTATTACAACAAAAATCAACTGCCTTTAATTAAATACATTTGTAAAATAAATTTCAAACATTTTTAAAAATACCCACCCATTTGCTATATTGAATAATCTTAATAAATAACGGACCATTTAATAATTATATACAATATATATATATATATATATATATATATATATATATATATATATAACATAATATCAGCTTATATAAGCCCACTGCTGGGGAAAAAGCATCATTGAATAAATATATATATATATATATATATATATATATATATATATATATATATATAACAAACTACATTTAGAGCTTGGCAGAGCACCTTGTTATTAAATTATCATTAAAATAGTATTATTTTGGTTCGTAGTAAAAATTAAATGAGGTAGAAATAATTTAATATTTTTCCATGAATTTCTATTATTCTAAGGAGAGACTTGACTATTTCTATGGCATGCTTCTCGTACATTTCTTAAATGAAACGTGAAGACAATATTTGCGTTAGTTGAAGTAGTAAAAGACAGTCATGGCATAAACGTGTTCCCTATTTATGTCTTTCGTCCTAAGCAAAGCAGATAAAATGAAATAAAAAGTGCATATGTACCCTCATTCATTCGCATAGCTTTTTCACGACCCTTTGCCGTCTTTTAATTCTATTATTTACTTCAATTGAGTTTTTCTTTTTATATAAAGCTGCACGGAAATACTGCCAGTTAAAAGCAATGGTTGTTTTTTTATTAACCCAGTTACGAAATGTTACAATGATATATTTAAATAATTGAATTTTGTACACACACACACACACACACACACACACACACACATATATATATATATATATGTATGTATGTATATGTTTGTATATATATAGGTGTTTTGAAATGATGAAACAGATCCTAATCTGTTTTATTTTTGAGATAATTTCTACACATATACTAAATAAATATAAAAATATAAAATACTTTACAAAAACACATAAATCAATTTTCGTATAAAAATACAATAATATTTTGTTATAAATATTAAACTGATGATTTTCAATAACATAATCAATTATAACATTGTGACATTCAATTTGGAAAAATTAATTAAAACACAATTATCAATGAATGATTGTAATTTGAAGCGAAAAAATAAAAAAAATCAAATATATTCACATGAATTACGAAGGTAATTTAAGTATTCTATATAAATAAAGAAATAATGGCTGGTAATAGAAATGAAATATTTAAACAATTATTAATTAAAACATATTTACATCAAAATAAAAATAAAATCCGAAGATTTATAACAATAAAGTGTACGTGTTGGTACAATTTATGGGTTAAAATTTAATAAACTTAATTTGTCAAAATAATAATAATAATAATTACACAACAACGGTTACATTGAAAAAAAAACGAATGACAATGAAAAATATGTTTTTCATCTATTTTTTCTAACCACCCCGAAAAAGACCGCTGTACTACAGCTAGTCTATAGTACCTAGGCGTGTGTAAAATATCAATTAGGTTTTCAATTGTGTTGGAGTAGCGTGCAAATCGAGCCCGGACCGCTGGTAATAAGTAGCTGGATTTAGGAACACGCTCGCCGAATGAATAATTTAGCCCCGGTGGTTGGATAGCTGACGGTGCTCCAACGTTCGGGAATCGGCAGATGCTACGAGCTGTGAGCAACAGAGATATATAACAGTGACGGATTCGTTTAAAAATCAACTCGGTCGCATTATTTTCAAAAGTTCACATAATAACGTTTTTATCTGAAATGACTTAAATGTTCAAAATAATTTTAAATTATTAATGTATCTATTATTATAAAATATCGTTTATTAAAAAATTAAATATTAATATCAATGGAACTGTATTTAATTATTTTTACCTTATAAACTATGTTAAATTTTATTTATTTTATATTATTATTAAAACACAGACATTTTAGAACTTTGAGAAATAAATAAATAAAAATAATAATAATATTAATTATTTTCATTTCAATGTTTTTAGCAATTTATCTTTTTTTATATTTAATTTGTATATTTAATACTTTTCAAAAATTAAAAAAAAAATAGTTAAATAAAATGTATTGAATTATAATATTGAAAATATTATACATAAATATATACAATATTTAATATATATGATTATTTTATAAATTTTGCGTAATTTTTAACATGATTTTCATACACTAATAGATTTTTCACAAATTTATATAAAAGTTAGAAAATTAATTTTAAAAAACACATCATTTTTACATTGTAACATTTATATAACCTTTTCAATTAATGGCATTTGCTTTGTCGCGTCAGTTTAAATTCCTTCCAAGTAAATTCACTATTTTTTCTATAAATGTAAAAGTATTATATAAATGTAAAAGTATTCAGTGTTTGAAATATATCTAACTTTAAAGCTTCTGCAAAAATTGTTTCTTTTTACATATAAATCTTTATAATACATTGAAATACACTCTTTATTCTCATCTTCATAGCAAAAAAGACATCCATTATTTTCTGTTTTCGTCACTCACAACCACGATACTGTTAGCATTGCTAAATATCTTCTTTTATTTCTATTTAAGTTTTCTAATTAATTTATTTCGTTTTAACAGTAATCTAGTATTTTGTAACATATTAAGCTCATTTTTAATTACATTTGTCCTTTTCTTTATATTTATATTGTCATTCATTTTGGATTTGTTTAATTTATTCGTTACTTCTGTTTACTTTCTTTAATCAATCAAATTTATGATACTATACATATATTTTTTTGAAAAAAATATTTTTATTACCTACACACACACACACACACACACACATATATATATATATATATATATATATAATATGTATGAATGTATTAAAAAAATCATTCCACTTTAGAGAACATATTTTAAATAAAATGAATTTAATACATTTAACCCTTTAACTGTTTATGTCGAGTATACTCGTCAGAGCGAAACGAAAATTTTTCGCATAATGTCGAGTATACTCGTCGTGAAGATAAAAAAAATCGCATTCGTATTATTATTAAACGAATCAACTTTAATTTTTTTTCCCTGAAAAGGGCAAATAAAGATCTTTTAAAAAATGTACATTTTAGAATATTCGTTAGTCTGGCAACCTTATTTATTTTAATACACAATAGCTTGTATTAAGCTGAAATAACAAATTCTGGGGAAGTACCGTTACAAAACTTTAAATCTTTAATTAAATCTTAATTTAAATTAATTTATTTTAAATCTTAATTTAAATCTTTAGTTTTGTAACTTAGATTTCTTGAAATTCAGTTGGTCTTTTATTGCTTCTGTTTTCATTCCTATAATGCCTTAATTTTACCTTTATGTGTATTTTTTTTATCAATGAAATAAATTTTGTTTGTTAACAACGAATAAAAATATATATTTTCTAAAAAACCAACACGCAACTTTTGATTTTTAATCATAATTGACTACTTTTATAGGCAGAAACATTTTACTCTGTTTATGTCGAGTATACTCGTCTTCGCTGGAAAATAATTAAGCAGGCAGAAAAAGTTTTTCGAAACAAAATTAAACAGTTAAAGGGTTAATAATTGTAAAATTAAAACTACAAATTTAAAGTATATATTAAATAGATAAATAAAATTATTTATGTAAAATTTTGTCGAAAGACATATTTGTTATATATAATAATCATTATGGCACATTAACTATCTCTCTCTCTCTCTCTCTCCGTCTATTTATATATATATATATATATATATAATATTTTAAGAAAATAACGATAATTGTTATTAATACATATAGTTCATTTACATTATAGAGATCAATTTTAGATAAAATAATCGAGTGTTTATGTACAAACAAGCATTAAAAAAAAATAATTAATTGAATAAGCAGTGCATTATATATATATATATATATATATATATATATATATATATATATATATATATTATATATATGATTTTCAATTAATGGTTTTAACATATTAATAACAAATAATGTTCTTTATTTAATGCGTAAAAACTACTAAGCATAATAAATTTTTAATTAAAATCTTAGCTGTTTTCGCACACAAAACTATAATTAAAAATTTAAAAAGAAAACCCTTGTTAGGTAACCGCATTTAAAAATTCGCCATACATTTCTTAAACCGAAAAAATATCTTTGTTTTATTATACATAAAATATGTAGATGTTATAAAAATTTAAAATCTAAAATTTAAGCAAAAAAAATAACTCCAAAATATACTAGTAAAGTATAGCTGGAAGCACGTCTTTATATTTCAATATAACGTCTTAGACTTTCAATAAATGTTGTGAAATTTCAAGTTTCGTTATAATGTATTTTCTTTTAGACATAAACTCGTGTGAAGAATACTTTACCGTAAAAACTTTTTTTATAATTTGTACTGCATTAAATAACTAACTAAACTATAAAGTTTGTATTGAAAGGTGTAAGATAAATAAGTAAACAAATATCGTTAACTGTTACTTATAAAATCTTACAACGAAAAGTTTTTAAAGAAAAGTGAAATTGAAACGAACTAATTTCAATTTGTCTTTTATAATATTATTATATTTGCAGTTATACGTTTTTAACATTTCCAATTAATATTTAATTAAATAGATTAATAAAATAATAGCTTAGTATGAAATAAAATCATTTATTGTTAATTTTATAATAAAACTGGAACTTTAATTTGTTTTTCGATTGATATTTTACACATTCACAATATTATATATATATATATATATATATATATATATATATATATATATATATATATATAATATTGACTCAGTAATTACAATATCTGGGATTTACAACAATCACATGTTAGAATTGTAAAAAACGTCATCAAATAATCTGAAGTTTGTAACTATCCTTATCGTGTCAATTTTAGTTACAACATATTTTTCTTGCATTAAACATTACAGAAATAATTAATAAGAAATATTTTTTCTTTAACATAATAGCTTTATATTATTGTATAATGTACAAATTAATTTATGTATAATAATAAATAAAAAATGCAGGAAATAATACATGAAAAATAATATAAATATGTTATTAACTACAATTATGTATTTCCCAATTAGCTACGAACAATATATTAACCAAAGTACAATTAAATTGTTTAAACAACACTATATAAGAACTTTTTAGAACACAAAGTAAAATCAGAAAATATTAGGTTGGCAAATATCTCCCTTCCGCCTTCTGGTCTTTTGAATTTCGCAGCTATGTACAAAAAAAAAAAAAAAAGCGGAAGGGAGATACTTGCCAACCTAATATATTGAGGCAAATTAATTTTTAACAAAAAATAACCATTTCTTGCTAAAACTTATGAAAATATTGACATGAAATTATTCCCACAGAATTTAAAAATCGTTAAAGAAAATCATAGAGTTCTCTAGAGAATAAGACTCTAAAAATGATATTCTTTAATTGGATTGAAAACTCAAGTTATACGTGTGTTTCCGTTAACATGATGAAGAAATTAATAGAATATATTATGGATATTGAGATTTAAATTACTAGTATAGTTAAGAAATAAGTTAAGAAAAACAACATTTTCTTTGATGAATTAGTTTTATTTTTAAAAATTAGCGAAAGAAATATAATGTGAAAACAAAGGATTCTAGTGAAAAATTTTTTTAGGTAATATAATATGCAAATGTGAATATAAAATTCTAATTATAGCATATTAAGTAATTGTAACACATTCTGAATTTCACTAGTTGTAATTATCAAACCCATAATTATATATATATATATATATATATATATATATATATATATAATATATATAAATTAATTTCAAAAATGGCTAAATTTTATTTTATAAAATAGCTAAATTACATAGTAATAGTAATTTATAGAACTTTATACACCAAAACTGTAACACAACTTGAATAACCTTGTATTATAATAACAGTAAAATATCGTAAGTCGGACCTGTATAAAAAGGAAGTACACTTCAACAAGTTTCATAGATGTGAATAGTTTGCACTAACTGTAAAGCCTTCAGTGAAACATATCTGTGCTGCGCTCTGATGAACTGCTGAAGACAAGGGTTAGAGTGAAGAGATGTGGTCGCAAACGTTCTAAACTATTTATTCTGCAGGATCGAATCAAATAATTCACTGTTTACTACAACTATTTAATTCGTGTGTATGTATATGGCAATGCGTTAAATTAGCGAATCGGGTTAACTACTCCTGTACAATAATTTGTGGTGACCCGATTTGTATGCAATTGAAGAAATCACTGTATACGAAGAAATGTTTTAACAATATTTCAATCTGATCGCTGGTATTTATGTCTTATTATAACATCATTTTATCATATATACACATAAATTATATACATGTAACTAAATAATGTCATTTATATTATTATGAATTTTTTTATTCCTTAATAAACACTAGTATTTTTCACTTAATAGTAATATTATTTTCCCATTTAAAACTTAAAGCATAATCGTACCTTTATATATTCTAAACCATTTTTATACAATCCATTTTAATAATTGTTTAATAATATTTTTTTAAAAAAAACATAAATAATATAAACAGTTAATGTAAATAATTTCTATTATAAATGATAAAGCAAATATAATTATCAATAAAAACATTATTTTAAAAAAAGGACTAATATTCATATTTTTCGCATTTAACCCTTATCGGTCGTATGTCACCTCTGACGTGACATTACAACTTTGCTCTATCAGTCATATGTCATGTGCGAGGTGACAAGACTGAACAAGTAACAACGTCCTCATTGCTGAATGTACACACTATATGTTTTTACAGTTTAATTCTTACTCGATAGCAGACAACACGTTCTGTCATATTTCAGCAATTATTTTATATTATAATATTTTATTCCTCCAAAAATGAATAAAGAAAACTATAGCAATATGGAAAGTAACAGTGATAGTTGTAGTGAAATACATAAAAATTTTGAATATTCGGCAAGTGATTTTAATTCTTATGATGAAGCTGCATATCTTGCAACCTCATTCCCAGGGGAAGTATAATGACTGCATTGTATGTTCCAATCGGAAGTTACCTGGAGGAAGAAAGACGACTATATACTTCTACGAAACTTGTAACAGAAAACCATTCCTTCATGTAGGAAAATGTTTCAAAAAATACCACACATTGAAAAAATATAAATAACATTTAAGCTTGAAGATTACACGTTTAATAAAATGTAAACATTTAAAGTGTAAATATAAATATTTTTATGCACAAAACTATCTTTTTATATCAAGTAATCTTAGTTACTCTTCTCTTACAATAAGCACTCAAATATATCTCCGACCTAGCGGAAAGTTAAGTACAAAATGCTAACGTCCGATAAGGGTTAAAAATTGATAATTTACTAGAATGTAAGTTATTTTCTTTTCTTTTTGATTATAACATACCAAAGTTACATACAATTATGAAGAATATAAATTCAATAACATGAAATATTTCTTTAAGTATAGAATTTATATAAAAATGTATATAAAAAATACTATTATTTACAGTTCAGATTTTTTTATTAAAAAAAGACTACTACAAAGGCAAACAACACTACTCAATGAATTTAAGAAAATAAAATTGTAGATAATGTACTGATTATATGAAGATATGAATGTACAATTTGAAATTGTTTTATGTTTGATAGCATATAAAAATAAAAAACTATTAATTTTCGTACATTCTTTAAGCAATCTTATAAAACCGGTATAAATATTTACCTTACATTTCGGAAACCGAATGAAAACGCCATTGACATTAATAAAAAATATTTGTTTAATCCGAAAAAGCATTATTTCGGTATAATCAGCTGTCAGCGCAAAAACATGTATACATAACCGGAATACGTGAGAACAAATATCGCCGTGTGGGGGGATTAAAACAGCGACAAGAGCCACGTAGTAGCAGGGATTATATGAGCTTAACACGTCAGCATGTTGAACAAAACGAAGGAATGGAATAGAACATAACGGTAAATATATACTATAAGTGCCATAAAAAAATATATGTACAGATACAAGTAACGTACCTTTGGTATCTTGGCGTATCGACCTGTGCGCGTATCTCGAATTGTAGCTATGTCCAACAGGTCCATCTCGTGGTTTTGGTCCACCCAGTATAAATAGAATCCGTGCTTGTCGACGCGCAGCGTCACAGGCGTTCCAACGCCGCTGTCCTGCAATAAAAGTAATCGATCGATAGAATGAATTCGTTGGTATAATCGTTTTATTATGCTGGAATTGATATAATAAACGTTACAAAACCGTTGGAATGCTACCTGGGGTATTGAACTAACAAGAGTTGAAATCAAATGTGTATACAATAATATTTGTTTCAGTACAAATATAAGTTTTCAGTCGTTATACATATATATATATATATATATATATATATATATATATATATATATATATATATATATATATTGAAACTAAATATTTTTATTTTTAATGTAAAAACATATTTGAAACATATATAAATAATATTGTAGTTAATGTATTTATCACAACTAGTAAGGTTGGTTTGGCGTTGTGGTTAATTCATTTTTACACAAATGAATCATTCCTTAAAATTATAAGATTATATACATAAACGTGTTCAATAATTACTTATTATTCTCTTTTGTCATCAAAATTCATTTTTGAGACTAAAACGTTATTATCACTAAATTACATGATGTAGTGAAAAAGTGAACAGTCAATTATAAATTACTGAAAAATTATAAATCTGCTGTTAAAGACTGATCAATTTCTGAAAATAAAACTATTTTTAAACTAAAGAGTTAAAATATCAGATTGTCGTTATTCTCGAAAAATAAACGACACATTTAGTTTTTTTTTAAAAAAAAACGCCCTTTGTTGCCATATTTAAAACATCAAACCACAGGTGTCATTACACATATTATCATAAAAATCAAGTTGGAGAGTTTGAATGAACAATAGAACAAATTGGAGGGTAGAGAATTTAAAAATATATCTTAGACGGAAGATAGTAAGAAAATCTTAAAAAAAACACAAAAAATTAGATCTTGAAATACAACATAAAAAATAAAACAAAATTTAAAGTCTTGTCTCTTATTGAAATCTTACCATTAAATTTGTTGTCTATTACACACGTATAAATATTATAAAATAAATCATTTAAAACATGCATTATTTAAATGATTTGCTACTTATTATTTATAACGGCAAATACCATAAATTTATCAGAAATTGTTAAAATTTAAAAATATTTTTTGCACAAAAGAAATTATTTTTTTCAATTAAGTCTCTTTTCTTATTATTTTTAATCACGTCAATGAATATTGGTAATTAAGTAATATTGATAGACAGAGAATAAATTGAAAAATATTCACGAATATTTTTAATACCATTCTTAGTACAACATTATGTTATACTAAGAATGGTATTAAAAATATTCGTGAAATATTGTATACATATATATGTGTATACAATACTGATATTTTTTTAATAAAATACATTCTATAATACAATAGCCCGTACAAAATTGTTAATTAAAAATATCCTTACAATATTTGTAAATTTAATAATAAATTAACTGCGAAAAATATTCATTTTTCGTATCAAATATGTCAAGTAACATGACTGGATAAATTTAGAAAATAAAAAAAAACACTCAGTCTATAGCCTGTCTCCGTAAATAAACGTTTAATTAAATCTTAAGCATGAAAAGAATTCCGATTCAGACTGCTAGCCCTGAAATTTGATATAAAAAAGGATTACGCGTGCAAAATTAAAGAGAACAAGATTAAAAAGGAGAATGGTTAATATCCAATTATCAACAGAACTTGGAACAACCTGCAATACGTACAAGCCATCCATTTTATTTTAACTTCAGAAATACATAAAATGAATATTGTGTATTAACTAACAATGTTTCTGAAAGAAGGCCCTAAGCAAATAAAAAAAATTAAACATTTTTAATTTTTTCTGTATAATTATAGAACATTATGTATCAACAATATTTATATATAATATATTTAAATATGTATGAATATTACACACACACACACATATATATATATATATATATAATTAAACAAATACTTTTTTATTTTCAGACAATTCACTGAATAATATTTCACCCATAACTAAATCATCAATTGATTTTCAGTAAAAAAAGTTATTAAAAAATAAAACGTAACATATTAAAGATTCTTGTAATTTTTAATAAATATAAACAACACATTTAGTAAATTTATCAATTTTATTAAAATACTCAATTTCGATGAAAACATTTCATGAGCTGTAGTAAATATAAACGTTAATCAACTTGGGTCAAGCTTGTAATAAACAAAGTTGATTTAATGAAACATATTTAAGATTAAATAATTGTTATCTATATGGAGGTAAAAAAATCCATATCGTGAGAAGAATACTAACAAATTTTATATATGTGTATATATATATATATATATATATATATATATATATATATATATACACACAAATACATACGCATAAAGAAATAATTATATTTTGGCTGACAATTGTACGTGATGAACATAACAAATTAACTGTTCGTTTATGTAATACAAATTTAAATTAATTAATTGTACAATTGCATAATTTATCGTTTAATATTTTATACAGTTAATTAAATTAATTAATAACAGTCACTAAAAAAATGAATATAAAGACTAACCATTACAGAACAGTAATATATATAAATCTTTTCGAAATTTATTTGTTTACTGATTAAGTATTACTTAAAAATTTTTTGGCATAATCCCATTACTCTTTTTCTTTTTAAACTGGATATTGATTAAAACATAAATATGTAATTAAACGTCGTTCTACTACATATTTCTTATTGTGATATACATATAAATCAATAGATAAATAAACAGATATAAGTTGTAAACAATATTATTAATTAAAGATAATGTCAATTCAAGCTATTAATGTACTAACAAAACTATATTTGAATATCTTTATCCAGAATACATTTTAATTAATGGTTAAAGAATAAAGATAATTAAAAACGGCATTGATAGAATAGTAAATATTATGGTTAATTTGTTTCTCCATTTATTTTTATACTCAACATTTTATTCTAACATGTGCACACATATATTTATGCATATATATATATATATATATATATATATATATATATATATATATATATATATGAATAAATATATGTACATTTGTATATATATGGTTATATAAAAAACTGCGCATGGGAAAAATTTAATAAAAACTGTATTTTCCCAGTAAACTCAAACTATTCTATATGGAAAAACTGAAGTTTTGTTTCAATTTATTTTTGATTAAATTTTTTCAATTTGTGTAAATAAGAAATCACAGAAAGCCTACAAAATTCCTACATTTCTGTAAATGTATATTTTAAATGAGTATATGTTTGTATACACACATACACACACACACACACACACACACACACATATATATATATATATATATATATATATATATATATATCAAAACATATTTCTAAAGCAATTCAATTTACAATTTAATTCATAAATGTTCAAGTTTAGTCTACAAACATTGAAATATCTATATTAAAATATGTATAAACAGGTTAGAGCAAAATTTATTTCGTTTTTTAAAAAAATAAGTTAATAAAAAGCAAATAATTGTAAAATAATCTAATTAAAATTAAAATATTTTTGACAAACATAATGTTCAAAAATAAATATAATATACAATATTCAATAATGAAAACGTCAATTAGAAATATTTTTATACCTTCATCATTTACGTGGATATCATTTTAAATATCACGATTAAAATTTCTCAAATTAACTCCTATGATGGAAAATAAATAGTAATTATAAGGTGAAATATCAAAAGAATATAAATAACATTGAAGATATTTAATTTTCTTTGCATACAAATTTTTCATTTGATATTTTTATAAATAATCTATCTTTCAACGCTAAAAGTGATTAATTTTCTTGCATTTTATAAACAAATCACAAGTAGAAGTTCATTATTTTTCCAAATTGGTTTCTGAAAACTGTATTGCCTTTCCAAACTGACTTTTAGAAAAATATGGCAATTTTTTGAAGAAGGAATATTATTTTCCAAGAAAAAATCTTCAGTTTGAAATTTTAGTTTATTTGATTATTGTCAAAACCATCTGCATAAATCTCACAATCGTGTCTCTTATATAAGATTATAAAAACGTATACTAATATTCTCATTGTTCAAGTTTATAATTCATATGCATAAATTGTTAAAACTACATTTTTAAAAACAGTCTAAAAAATATCGCTTGTTAAAAGTATATACAATGAATAGGCTCATAATAATGTCTATTATGTAAAACACTTCCTATATCATCTAATGGCCAAATTTAAATGATCTGTTTGCTTTACACAAAATATATATTAAATCATCTGATATATTTAAATATTAAATAGGATATAATTGAAAAATACAACTATTATCCACAAAATAAAAATGAATCTCACAAATTCAAAACTAATTATGTCTAATGATCAGCTTTAATGCCCACATTATAAAAGTAAGTTGTAAATCTATTTTTAAAAAATTGTTATTGGATACCATAAAGTTTATTTCTACGAAACACAATTCATATTTCTCTTTTCACATATTTAGCTAGTATTTAATTCAAGGTAAAGAATATAAAGATAAAGCAGAGTAAAAAAATAAATTGGAGTTTGCTATTTAAATATTCTAAAAATATTTTTACTGCAACATAAAACAGTAAAAATCATTTTTTAATAATTTTTATAAAAATAAGAGTAATATATATATATATATATATATATATATATATATATATATATATATATATATCTTATGTGTTTCTTCTATAAATTTTGTTAGAAATTAAAACATTGTAAACAGCATATTCCTGTAAATACCTATAGAAATTTTAATTTGATCATAAATAGTTTCAAAATAAATATAAACCATATTATTTTAACACATATCACAGTTTGACAGAACTAAACAGAAAATTGAAGGACAAACTGTATATATAGATAATAATATTTTTAATTGATAAAGAAAATATAAACAAAATTCATTAAAAATGTTTATGAATATATATTATGTATATATATATATATATATATATATATATATATATATATATATATATATATATATATATATATATATAACATTGACTCATTCGAATATTTCAAAAATTATTTTAGTAAAGTTTTTACGAGAAAATAACGATTTGTCACAAACAGAAAAATTATAGTCCTTATCATGCTTGTTTATTTTTCGCATCGTCAGATGGATGTTGGAACATTTTCCGTGTCGTGTCGCAGCGGTCATAAGCAATCCCGCGAGATCATACTTTGTCATGTCCGTATTTCATATTAGATATATACTTGTAGCAACACACTCGGTTCAACTATAGTCAGTCCACAAATGTGACTCGTCGACTGTCTTGATTTATTTGTTCAAAAATTGCATTCAATTAGAGTCTTCAAGGTACGACTATTAATAAACCACTGAACGTAATTGTATTATTTTCATTTCGGCCCCTTTGTTTCATTTAAGTTAATTTATATTTGCTGGCGGTGCAACTCTATAACTCATACAAATAATATACGTATTTGAACTGTGATTTACAATGTATATATATATATATATATATATATATATATACTACTTAGCAAGTGACATTTTATTGCATTGATAATACGTGCTTAACTGCAATCACAGGAGTCATTTCAATTGAGCGTACGCTTATTTATTCTTTTCATGAAGCAAATACAAAAAAATACTGTAATTACTGAAGCAAAAAAATTATTATTCTTCATTTTAATATAATTACTTCAAAGAACTTTTTGTACATAGTTTATATATTAGGTCGTGTAATATAAAATGTCAGATTATTATATCAGAAATAATATAAAAATCCGACATTTTATATTACATGACCTAATATTAAAGCAAACTACATAAAATATTCTAAACTTAAATGATTTTTTATAATTTATAGAAACGATAAAATGATTATTTTGTACAATAAAAGAATGCCGAATGAAATTATTCACAATCTAATTTTGTTCTTCAATTAATTCCTAAAAAATGTATATAATATAAACCAGTACACAAAGAACAATCACGTTTAACTAAGACTGTCCTCTCACACATGTTAATGCGAACAATTATATTAAATTAACTGTAACAATGAAAATATGCGCTATTAACATCATTAAATGTGATATAACTTCTATTATTACATAACACAAATGTATAGAGTGTAGCATTAGTCGTAATATATTACGAAAACGTACATACATTTTATTTATTTTCCTCGAAGCATTCAACAGCTTCCTTTTTTACGACGTTCATTATGTTTCGTGAAATAGAGACCATTATTGTTGTGTATAATACACTTATACCTGACATTTATAACGCATTCCCAAATACGAATTTAAATATATCACAAAGTGTGTATATTATATATATATATATATTTTTGAAACAGAGAAAAGTAGAATAAATATGGATAAAAGAAAATAAAACAAAGTATAAATTTACTAGATTAAACATACGCACATACACATACATACTTATATATATATATATATATATATATATATATATATACCGATACACATACATACTTATATATATATATATATATATATATATATATATATATATATATATATATATATATATATATATATATACATGTGAATTCGAGAACACATCAGAATAACTGGTAGAATAAATAAAATCAATGAAACGAGCATAGAAAAGACATAACAAAAAAAATGAGATAATAAATAGACAAAAACAATTATGAAATTGCGACCATGAGACAAAAAAGACCAAGGAAAAGAGTCTATCAAAGATGGAGGAATGAAATTGTGAAGTAAAATGGAGGTGAAGGTTGGATGAGTTTAATCGCGAACAGGAAACTGAAGAATTTTGGAAAAACATTTAAAAAGATCTAATGACATTCGATGAGGATTTCGTCCAATGGTGGACTGATATAGGCTTTTAAGATGATGAAAATAATTATATATATATATAAACCATGAACGTTTCATGATATTTTTTAAACTGATTATAAAAAGAGGACACGCAAAAAACTAGATATTATTATTTTAATTAATATCAAATGTAACCAATATTTTATTGAAT
>CP092090.1:26991067-27051067 GCA_029203775.1 Neoneuromus ignobilis | reverse complement strand
CAACGCTTAGAAAATGTAAAAACTTCAATATACTTATTGAAACAAAAGTTTAATGAGTCCATTACTTCACGAAATGGGCCCATCACTTGGCTACCAAGATCATGTGATCTAACTCCATTGGATTATTTTCTATGGGGTTATGTGAAATCATTAGTTTATACTGATAAACCACAAACAACAGAAGCATTAAACGTGAAATTCATGAAAATTGACGACAGTTATGTGAAAGAGTGACTAAAAATTGGACTAAACGAATTCACTATATCAACGAAGTAGTGGTGGTCATATGAGTTAAATTTTGTTCTATAATTAATGCCATAGAATATACTTAAAAATACAAAAAAATAACAATTAAATATTTTTTGTTTTATTTCCATTATACTTCTGAAATGCTTATTGAAACTCTCTCTCTCTCTCTCTCTCTCTCTCTCTATATATATATATATATATATATATATATATATATATATATATATATATATGATTTTTGAAAATATTTAAGTTACTATAGTATTATATTTTTAAGGTTACTTATAAATAACATTTTTATTTTAAAAGTTTTGCTGTTATGAAGCAAACTTGATATTTAGATATTTTTTTCATAACCTTCATTCCATTTTTAGAGTCTATTAAAAAACATTTTCGTAAAGATTTTATTTCAAACTAATAGAAAATGAATGATTTTAAATTAAAAATAGTCTTATCGAAAAAACACAATTAAGACTTTTTTAAATGCAAAAATAAAATACGTAGACATATATTGTACATACATACATACATACATACATACATACATACATACATACATACATACATACATACATACATACATACATACATACGTACATACACACACACACACACACACACACATATATATATATATATATATATATATATATATATATATATATAAACAAAAAATGCCTAAAATTAGATTATGAAAAACAAGACAAATATAAAAGTTATCATTAAATGTTAGATCATTAATGTACAACTCAATTTAATTAAAAAATGTCAAATTTTTAAGTGAACACCTTGTCGATACAGAAATTAATAATAAATAAGATATTATAATTAATAATAAATAAGATATCCTATTTGATGAAAATCGAAAGTTCAGCTGATCTACCTATATGAAATAATCCCACTAAATGTTTCTAAAAATACAATACTATAAAATAGTCTATATTAAAAGTGTTAGATAATTTGAATTGTGAGCTATGTCTGTGTTGCTATAAAGACTTCAAATTTATATATAATAGCCAATAAATTTATCATCATTTAATTATTTGGTTCAATTTTATTTCCTTCTGTTCTATAATTATTAAATCATAAAGATTAGTATTAAATGATATAATAAATTCATTAGTTACAATTAATAAATAACTTTATATTTCTGAATATGTGTAAAAATGTAATACTTTGGTATAATTAACTTCAAATAGAAGTTTAATAATTATTTAAAATTTAAAATAAAAATAAAATATCTCTCACTTCTTAAAAAGGAAATAAATATTTATGAAATTAAAATAAACAATTAAGTATTATCAGCTGCAAAAACGACAAACATTGCATTCGATGATCTAATTAAAATAATTATGCTATAATTAAATATAGCCAAGAGTTAAAAGCATGTTTAAATAATAATTATGAATGAAGTATCAAATTATTTCGTACTTATCAATATTAGCTATAGAGCTTTTTAATAGACATACAAGATTTATATGTCAGAGTGAATTATCTAATTCTGGATCATTTTTAATTTTTATTTGATCAGAACGATGATTATAATATTGATTCACCTACAGTTATACATATAATTCGTGTATTACAATTGAATGACTTAACCGTGTGATACGGAAAGCCGCCACTGGAGTATAGCAACAACCGTTCCATGCGAACGGACAAAAACGACATTGTTCACCCGTTTCCCCATCTGCTATTCGCGGGTCGACCGACAATGAAGGCATGGTCGGTAGGTCGATCGCTATGGTCACAACGATCCTCTTTATCGATATAGACGTAGAAAATGCACACGCCGTTTGTTATAATAATAGCAAGGGATAAAAGCGTACCTACGTATAACAGGAAGCTTTTGACATTTTAAAAGCATCATTTAAAGATCAATTACACGACGGCTAGTTCAAGTTAGCGCAATACCGACTGACTTTTTCATGGCGTATTTATTATGCGTCTGTATACAGATCGGCAGCCCTTTATTCAGGTCGGAGATTATTTCGCTGTTGATAAATTTGCAACATTAGCAAATGTATTCATCTCTAAGGATCAACCCGTTTCAGTTGTAACACGAAATCGACATAGATAGTTCCTTTGACACAGGGATCATCCTTGATCGAAACGGTTATAATACAAATGATATAGGTATGTGCGTTGTGTGTATTTGTGGACGGTCGGAAATTTATTATTATGTCGGGATAAATGTTACAATATTCCTGTAATTTATTTCAAAACACCAGTTGGTTATATAAACTTATGTCCTTATTTACATACTCATACATAAATTATCAGATACGCAGAAATATACAAATACACTTACATAAAATATGCATACACAAATAAACTAACATATTATTCGTTTCAAAAATATTTTTAAACAAATATTTAATAATAATTAATATAACAGCAATATAATTCACAATAAATAATTATATTTATTGAATACTCTAATACAAAAATAAGACTTCTAGAATGAAAACATACATTTATATAATTTAATTGAGTTACTACTATGTAAATATTACTGTAAAAATACATTTTTAAAAAATTAAAGACTATAATAGAAATAAAGATGTTTAAAAATTTTTAATTTCTTGCTAGTATCGTTTTTAAAATTTACTCAATATTCACCGAATACTAATTTTTTTATTTACATTATTTTAAAGCATTATTACAATCAACTTCATACCACTTTTTAATGAAATTACATATTAACAGTCATGTACTACAAGGTCGAATTTAAATCATTAATCAGCATATATAGATTACAGTTATAATCGTCTTCCTTTCTATAATTTTTATTACTTTAGTATGTTTTTTTTTTAAAAAAAAATCACGATAATTAAGGGATATATTTTTACACAAACACACAAACACACACACACACACACACACATATATATATATATATATAATCATATAAAAAAGAAGACATTTTTATAAATATTTTTTAAATAAAATTACATTCCAAAAAATATCAAGTACAAATAACTACTATTCAATAAAATGTCATGAAATTAAATCAGTGAAAATTGTGAAACAGGTATTAATGGACAATTATAATTAAATTAACTTCAATAATAATTAATAACGAGATTATATTCTTACAGTAAATATAAAATTGTTATTTTATTTAGGTGTTATTTTATAAGAATTAAACAAGATTATGATTTATACATTACATTTTGAACGATTGAAAATCTAAAGGCACGTTATTATTTTAAAAAAAAGAAAATAATACTTTAAAAATATTTTAAACCATTATAATTATTGAAAATATTTGAAAAATGAAGCATTTAAAGTAAGTTGATATTTTTTGTTTGTAAGTTATTTTATAATATTAATAAAAAAGTGTTAATTATTTCAATACAAAATAATTCATTTCAATACAAAATAAATAAGAAAAATCAAAGTTCTAATTACGATAAATGAAATCAAATTTAAAAAGACGACGACTTAACATAATAAAATTATATTATTTCTAGCTATAACAATTCTTATAACAATATTAATTAGAATTTTAGATATATTTTTGTAAATAAAGATTATTGTAGTATCTAATTATTGCAGTTTTCATTTTTATATTTTTCATCATAATTTTAATTGAAAAAAAATTTTTATTAAGAAATGATTAACTAAAGAACTATTAAGGGATGTTGAACTACTTTCAAGAATACATATTATTTATTTGAATTCTCCAACATTTTCTTTTTTTATCTAAAAAATTTTTATAAACAATAACAGTGAAATTATTTTAAATGTAAATTAGAAATAAGAAGAAAGCTTAAAACAATGGACATGTAAGCCAATCGTGGAAAAGCATTTTATAGAAAAAAACAATACTTTTATTATTGGATGTTACTTATTTCAATGACTAAATCATAAGTTTAAATAAAATGAAAGTTTATTATAAAATGAAAAAGAAATGAAAAGAAGACGACTACATTTGCTGAAACTGGGACAACTTTTTATAAAATATCCTTTGAAAGAAAGAAGTAGATTGTAGTAAGAGTAAAAACATATTGCTAGCCACGAAAAGCATTATACAAAAAGCTATTTCTGCGGGGAATGTTCTTATACTTCTAGTTTCTCATTAGAGAATGAAAGCACGTGTCCATTAGATGAAATCGCGCCCTCTAAGAAATTTAGAGACAGTAATATAACATATACCAGGTATGTTAATTTTTTTCATAAATATCGTGCTGAAATGATTATAGTATCGATTAACTAAAACTTAACCAATGATAGAAATTAAGCTTAGAGTTGTATAATTAAAAAAATATTTATTTATTTGATTTCTTGTTATTAAATTTATAATAAATAAAAAATATATTTTTATTTCATATAATGTTTAATACAAAGACAAGATTAGTTTATTACTAATAGCAATTATTATTCAAAAACCATCAATAATATATAAAGAAATACTTGTGATCACTTTAACTCCCTCCTCACTTTAAAATTAATAACTTATAATTTATTAAAGGTTATAACTTTAAGGTTAAGAAACATTAATAAAATCTATATGAATATCAAAAATTTATTTCTTTAAGAAAAATGTAATTTTACAAAATTTCCATAATAAACAATTTTTTTAATCATTTACTTTATTTCTTAAAATTCGGAAACTTGGAATATTCTTTTGTAGTCAAAAATGATTTAAAACTGATTTTAATACAGTCTAATATTTTACTAACAATTTGTTTAAAATTATAAAACTTGTAATAGATATAAATATAAAATAAATTTATTGCAAAAATTACATATGCAGCAAAAAAAATGGTATATATATATATATATAACATAATGAAAATAGATAAATGTTTATAACTTAGTGAAAATAACAAAATCTTCAATTAATCATTTTTATTAAATATGCATAATAATGTCACGTTCTTTTCAATTTCTTATATTCATTATTTAATATAAATCGGCTGGATAAAAAAGTATTTTTCAAAGAAAAAGCACACAAACAAATAACTTCCAAATTAATTATCACGTTACAAAATATTGACGTTCTATCTACATATAACAACAGTTATGTAGAATTACGGTAATTGTACTTATGTTTTCATTTACAACTTTTATCGAAGTTAAGAAAAATGTCACTCAAATTAAAATTTTGTCCTTGACCAATGTAGCTTATTTATAATTCATGAAATCAAATACAATGAAATAAAATAAATAAGTAATTGTCTTCTTATGCTATAAACTTATAATACAATCGAGTTGTAATCTTGTATATCAAAATGTTATTAATTATTTGTTAATAGGAATATAAAAAACTTGTAATTTTAATGAGAGATGGAAATAGTTAAGCAGATAATAATAATTAACATAGTTGTGACATATACATGTACTGATATTAGGCTATAAACTATATTCTAAAGAAGCAGATGTTCGTGACTTGCTTCAGGGCTATAAGCTTTTTATAACTAAAAATAACTCACTATGTGATGATAGTATGACGCCACCTTATACCTACATACATTATGTGTTTAATGTAAAAGAACCTACGCTATGGTCTGTTTTATTTCAACACGAACGAAACCACTAATTTGATGACACTTTTTTAATAAGTTATTCAAATTATCAAATGTTCTACGATATATATATATATATATATATATATATATATATATATATCATTAGCGGCGAATCAATAATCTATAAAAATGTCATAAAATACAAAAATGAAGACAACGCCTTTAAATTAACAAATTAAATCTACTAAATATAATAATGCTATTGACTTTAGAATATTATCTATATTTGCATCACATAAAAGATTATTGAATTCTTAAAATTGTCATCTACCAGAACAGTTTTACAACATTAACACTTATAAAACGATTTCCTCAAATACGAGTAAACCACATACAATAAAAGCTTTCTTTGAATCAAAGTCTAAAAGCTTTTACAAAGATGAGATTTAAAAGCTCCAAAATAGATATGAAACTGTTATACAGAATGAAAATTTCTACCCGTTTTTAAATAGACCTTTGTATAATGACAATTTTATTTTTATTAAAAATAATACATACATACATTTATATATATAAATATATATATATATATATATATATATATATATATATATATATATATATATATATATATATATAGTAAAAATAAAGACTGTAAATAAAATGAAAAGAATATAATTTATTAAATTTTACTTGTTTAACAAGGGATTATTTACAAAAATATTTTCACGGAACGATATTGTAAATAAAGTAAATTTTAATAACTAGTCAATAAATATATATATATATATATATATATATATATATATATATATATATATATATATATATATAAATGTAAAACATTTCCATTACATAAACATTTTTGTTAGAAATTTGAAGGAAGTAAATAGGAAATTAAAAAGATAAGAATTAACAGATAATTGTTTCATATATCTGAAATAAATTGATTTTTGTACAATCAAATTTTAATTAATGTACAAAATATAAAATAAATAAAATGAAATATGACACTGTCAAATGTGTTTTATTTTCATAATTAAAATCAGAATTTATACAAAAATGTATATATTAAATTTTATTATATTAAATATCAAATGTACAATAAAAATTCTAAAAAAAAATTAAGACATAAATAAACAGAAAATTACAAACATGAATTAAAAAATGCAAATATGTTTATCATAAATCGCTAAAATATATTTATTTATGTATTTTCAACAATTTACATATTAAATTCTTTATAATAAAATATAATATTTGTACTTTTTATATGTATTTATGTGTATACAAGTATGTGCGCATATGTATGTACGTATTTATTTACATAAATACATATGTATGATTAATATATGTATATGTGTGTGTGTATATATATATATATATATATATATATATATATATATATATATATATATATATATATATATATATATATATATATATATATATATATATATATATATATATATAATCAACATCATCATCAGGCTCTTTTTATTCCACTGCTGAATGAAAGCCACTCTTACTAAAAACTTTCCACTTGAATCAATAATTTCTCTTCCAATCCTCGAATTTTCTTATGCATCTATCTTATCTACCTATGGGTGTTTTCCTAAGCCTGTTTATAAATCTAGGTTTCCAATCGATAAATTCTCTTGATCATCGGTGGTCTTCTCTTCTTACTATATAACGAGCCAATTTCCATTTTAAATTTCTCACTTTTGTTAAAATGTCCATATTTTTTTTCTCTCTGAATATATATATATATATATATATATATATATATATATATATATATATATAACCATCTAATAGTAGTTAATAAGTAAAAAAATGGCAAGAATTACACAATGTTATGACTAATTTTTCTTCAAAATAAACGAATATAAAATTCACGAAATTTATTATATTTAAAGGGACATTAGTGATAAAATGATTAAAAGGAATATTAAGATACAATATTTTTATGTACAGCAACATAATATGTCAGTTTTAAGTTTATTTCATCTTAAATAAATACGGGAATAAAACTAGATGCTATAAGGGTATGTTTATCCTCCAGATTACGTAAAGTACGTTGATCTGTTTATAAGAAAAACATTTCTGCAATTTCTTTAAAATTAACATTTTTTTAAAAAAGTGTATAAATTATATAAATTACTCTTTACTTACTTTTTATATAAAGCAATATTGAAAGCACAAAAAATGTAATAAATAATTTATAGTAATAATTTAAACTGGAGGATGTAATTTTATTTATTATAGAATATAATATTTTTATTAATAACAATTAACAGGTGGTCTAAAACAGTACAAATCCTTACAGTAAATAAATACATTCAATAAACATTAAAAATACTATTTATAAATCTATGAATACACAATTATTAAATTCCTAGAAAGATAAGACTGACTATTTGTTCCTTTTAATAATTTCTTGATCATTAAATTGGAATTTAATAATAAATAGATTTTGAAACAAAATTGTTATTAAATGTCCTATATATATATTTTAATTTTGCTTTTAATTCTACAATATATATATTATATATATATATATATATATATATATATATATATATATATATATATATATATATATATATATATATATTAGGTTAATTCCCTTCCGCTTTTTTTACATAGCTGCGAAATTCAAATACCAGAAGGCGGAAGGGAGATATATATATATATATATATATATATATATATATATATATATATATATATATATATATATATATATATATAAACTATACACATACTATTAGATCGTGTAATATAAAACGTCGGATTATTCAAAGAGAAACCGACATTTCATATTACATGACCTAATAATTTACAGTAATAAAGTATTTGATTGATTATTTTAAAATTTTATAGTAAATATTTTCACTGAATTATATTTTAATCATTATTTATAATTTTTATATACTCTGAAATTTGCAACCATAAAATAAATTATAACCATTTTTTAGTAAATTAATACACAATATTAATCAAAATATCCATGTTATATATATTATTATACAAAATAGGTGATATTGTCTGCTCCACGTTTAAATTAATTCTTTAAACACAAGTATATTTTGTATAAATTTAACATATCAACCTACTGAATAAGAATTCAACCAATATTTTCACGTTTATTAATGAATTTATCCATATTTTAAAGTATAAAGTTCACTGTTTCAGTTTATAAAGCATTTTCATTTAATTTCAATAATAAAATTAATATACTATACGGATAGAAAATTATTTATGTCATAAGAACACTACACAATAAATTTAGCAATAACAATATAAAAGAATTATACAATATTATAAAAATGATCAGCCTTAATTCAATTTTTTTACTATACTTAATATTCAATATTAAATTCATAATAATATACAATTATGTAGATTTTCTTATAAAAATGCATACATTCATACGTACATATATATTTATATACACTGACTTGCATAAGTCATGGCACACATGGGTAAGATAAGAAATTTATTGATATAATTCAATGAAGTCGTTAAATTAAAAAAAAATATTTAATTGAAAATAAATAAAACGAATATTATATAATGAATAAATTTAATGAATATTATATTTATTTTCAATTAAATATATTTTTTTTATTTAACTTCATTGAATTATATCAAAAATTGCTTATGTTACCCATGTGTGCCATGAGTTATGTGCGTCAGTTTATTTATTTATTTATATATATATATATATATATATATATATATATATATATATATATATATATATATATATATATATATATCTATATATACTCACATAAATCTATTCAACTGAAATATTCTACATTTTCTATAAAACTTGACTTTACGGTAAAAATATCTTCTAACAGATAGTTTTCTCCACACTTTTTTGTATAAACTGAGAATTTCTCATAAAACTTCATCCAATCTTAAATTT
Organism: Neoneuromus ignobilis; assembly: GCA_029203775.1. NCBI lineage: Eukaryota > Metazoa > Arthropoda > Insecta > Megaloptera > Corydalidae > Neoneuromus > Neoneuromus ignobilis. The sequence goes on along the minus strand of CP092090.1, from coordinate 27,041,401 downwards.
GATGAAAATAAAAACACAACTCGAATGGTGTGTCTATTCAATCCATACTACTTCCAAGTACAATGTAAACTTGAGTAAATTTATTTTTGAAATTTCAATTTATACTAAATCTGTCTTTCAAATTTACTCAGAATATAGACTCGCTAAATATGTATTCTGTAACGAGTAATTAGCAATTGAGGTTTTTAATTAAGAAAACACTAAAGTTGTTCATTTAAGACACGGCGCTAATTAAAAGTATACTGAATTCATTCTAGTAACGAATAAAAATGTTAGAGGTTTTCTTTACTTTTTTTATAAACCACACCGTTCTCATATCTTTATATATACAGTACAAATATTTACTTTTACGTGTTTTTAGATTATAATAAGAAACAAGGTATAATTATTTCAAAATATGTACAGTATTTTATATTTTGTCAATATTTGCACTAGTTTATATTTATAATTTTATTTTTATCCATTGAAAATTATTATTTTAACTGAACCAAATAAATACCCAAATAAAAATATGTACATTAAAAGAACGACGTGTAAATCAATCAGTTGTTAAAACAGAATCTCAGATAAATATAAACATTTATTTATGATTATATTAACAAACATTTTTTAATAATAAGATCTTAATGAAAGATTAGAAGAATTGCATGTATTTCTTTATACTATAAATAAAAATACAACTAGGGATTCCAATATATTATTTCAAAGTATAAAAAAATACGCTTCAAATGAATGTTCGAATTTGCGTACAAAATTTTTTCTACATATTTTATTATAAATAATAACAAATAGGTATTCGGTATTATCAATCCCATTTGATGTTTTAGGGCATTGCTTTTATTTAACATTTACTTCTTTTCTTGTTTAATCTAATGTCATTAAATAAATAAAATTATTTTAATATCTCTTTAACCCATTGAACGCTATGAACGCATATATGGGTTCTCACACAGCTATTCAATTTGGGCCATGAACGTCATTTAATTTCAAATTAAATTTATTTCATTTATTTTTAAATAAAAAATTATATAATAAAATAAAATATAATAAAATAAATAGAATAAAAATAATAATATAATAAAATAAAATAATTTATTTAAAATAAAGGCAGCCCAGCGAGTGATTCGTCGTAAAAAGTAGGCAGTCCAGAGCACACGCTTAACTTCGCACAACTCAGCGCTCAAAGGGTTAAACTACATATATCAACAAATATTATAACTCTTTTTTATTTTTTTCGAATAAGACTTTTTATACCATAGAATATTATCATTTCGTAAAATACCCTGTATACACTACTGTATATATGTATATGTATATATATATATATATATATATATATATATATATATATATATATATATATATATATATATTCCGCTTTTTTTTATACATAGCTTTATTTGCCAACCTAATATATATTTGACGTAGATATATAAGAAGGCCCAAGAAGAGACCTATGGATAAATGGGACAAAGAAATAAAAGAAATTGTTGGAGTAAACTGGATGAGGAAGCATTGAATCGGCTAAAATGGAAGGTTTTGGGAAGAGCCTTCATCAAATAGAGGATTAAGAGAGGATGATGATGATGATGATTATATATATAATCATTAATTTTCCTATCCACTAATGGATAAAAACTTCTCTCAAAATTGTCCACTTTGAACAATCCAATTCTCTTTTTTCTAATTCATTTCATCAAATTTTCTTATGCCTATCTCATCTATCTACTGAAATTCACTACATCAACTGATGACTTCTCTTACTATTTGAATGTGATTTACTATTTTAAATCTTCTAAGAAATCCTGTTTGTTCCCGTGGATGTAAAAAATTCAGCTAACTTCGTAATAGTTTTCAAATAACTTTGCTAAAATTGTTTCATATGTTAGAAGAAGACTAATAGATCAATATGTTTTAAAGTCTTCCTTTATCCCCTTTTTTATGAATAAGAATTACTGTGACTTTATTCCACTCGTTTCATATGTTTGTCGGTATGAAGTAAAAATATCAGTTAATATTTTTTTCCATTTTTTTCTCCTATTATTTTGAAATTTTCTGCTATGATTCTATTATTTTCAACAGATTTTCCATTTTCATACTCTTAATATAATTTAAAACTTCTGTTATTATTGGTGGAACATTTGGTCCTGTATATTTATTTCCTTCGCATTATATTTTTTCTTATTTGATATATATATATATACACTTTCACTTTTAAATAAAAAATATCATTAAAATACAATTTTCGGAGAATGAATGTAAATTTAAAGTAATTTTTAATTAACATATAATATATACTAAAATATTACTTAATTTTAAAATAAAAATTATATTCTATATATTAAATTCTACCTATAAGCTACAAACGAGACAAAATCTATACAATATATTTTACAGTACATTCTATACAGACTTTACGTGAACACTAATTAAACCATAAAGTTGAACATTTGAATTTTAATTTATCTTAAGGGGCGTAACGTTTATATAGAATTTCATTTCACTTGGTCTAGCCAAAGCACTAGTATATATTTGAGCTCAGACATGCAATCAAACCATGTTTAGTCATTATTCACTTCACTGAAACAATTTAAAATGAAAAAAACGAACTTAAAAATACAATAAATATGTTATATTACACATAAATATTTTATTTATTAGTTATGACGAAACATGCAAACTTTTAACATTCAAATAATTTACTGAACACATGAATAACCTTATTTTATATTAATTAACGCAATATGAACATTACATATTAATTAACGGTACATGAATCAAAAATTAAAGTTTATTAATACATAGTAAAGAAATGTTATGTTAATACTTTTAAATATTTTCTTTGCAATCCTTAATTTTTTATAATACAAGTATCTAATACAATTAATAAATTTAAACAATATTAAATTAATTTAATCACAAAATTAATTTTATTTGTTTTTTTTTTGATAAATGTTATACAATAAACTACATAAAGAAATAAAATATATTTCAATTTTTTCAACACATACTAAGCAAACGGTAAAAATATATAAATATAATAAATTTAAAAATTATATACAATAATTAACATCACAGAATATTGAAAATAAAACACCCAATTTTTCATGACCTCAAAATTAATTTCATTTAAAAGAAAAATAAATCCATTTTTATACTATCTTTATGTGAAATCTATGGTTTCCTTTTTATTAATACACTCTGTTTTCAATTATAATTTGATATTATGAAGAAGTTATATTCAAAACATAATTGTTTATTAAAATGTCCTATAATTGATAATTTTCTACTGTAATACGACTAAGGGTATTTTAAAACCCATTTATAAAATAGATCTTTAAAATGTAAGTAAATAAAATACCTAAAAAAGTAATATTATAATGTGATATCTATAAGTGCATCAAAATAGTCTAAAATGAGAACATTTTCAATAAAAATATGTAATGTTAATTCACTTGTGAAAAACTGTGTTTTACATTTATATGCAAATTTAATTTATATCTATAGTTATTGAAAAAAGTAATACTGAAAATTTTCATTTTTGGATATACCAATTATTATTCTAAGTAAATACTGAAACAAAAATATTCACAACAAAATACAACTTAGCGATAATTTATAAAAATTAATTTAAATAATATAAAATTCAATAGTAAATATCGATATAAAAATTAATTAATACTACAAAAAAGATATGTATGACAATAATTATTCGTCTTTTTATAACATGAATAAAAAAGTAAAGAAATTATTCAATAATGTAATATAATTGTTAATTATCTTTTCACTTGAAAAGACTTCAATTAGCAATCATTTTCACAAAATCTTTATTACACGAAATTGAATAATAAACTAAAATCTTAAAGTAATTTCTAGATTAGGAAGATTATAGCTATTAAACACAGATCAGAAATTATTCTATTTATTTATTAAATTCGGTAAAATTATACAGATAAAAAATGGTTCAATATTAAAAATAATTATTTAAAATTATCTTATGACAATCTGGGTAAGCAAATAAAAGTTATTTGAAAAATTAATTACTATTCTGTACAAAAATTAATCATTGTATTATAGTAATTATTCAATATATAATCTTAATCAATACCTGTCTCTTTCTTGTTCATCTAGTAATTTTTAAATATCGAAAGTATTTTTTCTATACAAAAATAGTTTAAGGTCAAACTTTAGTCAAAAATACCATCAAAGAACTCTTTAATCACCAAGATCAAACAAAACAATATAGTTTTGTAAACTAAAATATTATACTAAAAGAAAAGGAGCTTATATTTCAAAAGCAATTTTGATTTTTATCTAAAATACTAAATCTTCAATAATCTGGAATATAAAAGCAATTAATTCATATTCAACTACCCATATTATACAATACATATATCATTATTAATGAAGTAACCCTTGTCAAATTACATATTGAACTTCATTGACTATTACATTTATATATATATATATATATATATATATATATATATATATATATATATATATAAAAGATATTTTAATTATAGTTTTAGAATTATATAAATATTTATATAAGAATTACAATGAAATAAAAGTATTTTTCAGTACCTATTATTTTTTTATGATTCACTTTTATCAACAATTCATCTTAATCGCGAGTATTAAGAGATCAAAGTTGAATTTCTGACTATTTTATATTTAATTTTAAAAGTAACTACAAATCTTATACAGGAACACACATTAAAAAAATGGTAATGAAGTCAAGTCTATCAAAATATTTATTATTTTATTTTACATATATATATATATATATATATATATATATATATATATATATATATATATATATATATAAATTGTAACATTCAGCGAAAACAACATTCAAAGTAATTAACATACAAATAGTTAAAAATACCTAAACTCAAAGTTTATCATTTTTTTATTAAATATTCTAAATATTAACATATTTTTACTCTACATTGTTATTATATGCTTAGTGTGCATTCAATCACTCAGTACAACATACGAAAACTATGGACAATGTACAGCTTTAATAATTCGTGAATCATTGCAGTCATATAAACTGTCGATCTTTCTAAAAATATCCGTTGCTTAAAATTCAAATTATTCGTATAAAAGTAAGTATGCCCATATCATGTAATTGAGTAATTCAATTGACACTCGTTAAGTTGTTCATTAACGTAGCTATAAATACAATTTTTCTAAATAACCGGTAATATCCAACCTACACAATTATGTCTTATGTCACTACTTATCAATATTAAAAACTGTCGCTGTAGAGTGAGTTCATACTTGTTAACATATTAAAATATTCTTTTAATTAAAATTAAGATACTTTGAAAATTGCTATTGGTAGATATAAAGATTGTACAGATGACACCTTTAAAGTATCTTAAAAATGACAATGTAACAACAAACAATTAAAAAAAAAATGTACGTTTGGTGATTTACCGAAGAAAATTTTTATTTTTCGATTTGAACGATTTTTTTTATTTGTTAGTTTTAATTATTTTTTAATTGATATTTAAACTGCAATAAAAAAAATTCAACAAATTATGTTTTAAAATATAAGAACATCCAAATACGACGCTTAGATTTATGTTTTATTCAAAAGAACAAAAGAAACTATACACATGTTTCCCTATACACCACCCTATACACATGTTTGTTTTTAATAAAACACATATCTAGGCGTCACATATGGATGATTCTATATATTAGGTCACTCCCTATTCTGGTCTTTTGAATGATTCTATATAAAAAAAAAAAAAAAAAGCGGATAGATTTGCGTATATTCGTATACTCGATGGAATATACAAAAATAATAACTAAAACCTAATTACTCATGGAAATATATATATATTAATAATTTGCTTATTAATTACCTTTCAAATATCTTTTCTCAATACCAACAACTAAAATAAAATAAAGGATATCTAAAAATTATATTGTTCAGTAAATATTAATAAATATATTGAAAATGTATTATTTTTTTTAATTAAAAAACGAACAGAACTTCCCGGTAGACTTTATATATATATATATATATATATATATATATATATATATATATATATACACACACACACACACACACACACATATATATATATATATATATATATATATATATATATATATATATATATATAAAGTAAATTAAGTGATTACTGGAACTTGGAAATAAACTAACAATACCGAAACTGTGTAATATAATATTTTAATTAATTTACACCTGAATATATTTTTTAAAACTTGATAGAATAAAATATTTATATATTTAATTACTTCAAAAATGTCATACATATTTTTTTTATTTTAAAACTCTGTAGTTTTATAAATGCTTGTCCTAAATTTGATATCTAAATTCAAATATTATTTTTCTTCAGTTTTGTACACATCTTCATGTTCAAATGATTTTACGACCAACAATAAATTAACTCAACTTTCTATTATAATAACTGACACATTCATAATCGTGATTTGTATTTATAATTGTGATCGTTTTGATCACTCTTCAGAAGATACTATGAAAAATCATATTTTTCTTTACAAAAAGATTTAGTTTATAAATGTATATACATTTTGCATGATTAATAGAGGTTACACGTTCAAATTGTACCAATTTATTTTATATAGCAAAATGTATTTTGAAAAATAACAATTTTCTTTGAACAACCTCCAATTTTGGGATCAAAACTGCAGACCGCTTAAAATTTAAATTACTATTCGCGTCTATGCTTGGGCATTTTCGTGAAATCGACTTTTGTCGCCAATAACTGTTTGATTCAAAGGCACAAAACCGTATACGTAACAAAACATACGCAGAACGTATTATTCAATAAACATCCGCTGTTTGAAAGGTTATATCCAACAATAACTCCAGGCTACAACCAAAACAACCTATTGTTCTCGGAATATACGAATTACAATCCACGTACAAAATATTCAATTATTTTGGAAAAACGAGTACCAATTTTAATTTTTTATAATGATAAATTTAAACTAGTGTGTATTCGACTATTTTTTAATTAAATTAACAATTGTTTATCTTATAATAATAAAAAAATATATTCATCTTTACATACATTTGTAAACTAATAATAATTTTATAACAAATATATTAATGAAACATACGTTTTTGCAATACTTTGGCAATTTTATTTGTATCATTTTATGACATAATGACTTAATTAGTACAATAAATATATCAATTAATTTTTATATCACAAATTCTTTAAACAAAGAAAATAAAAATAGTGTAATAATAAGTTAAAAAGAACACAAATACATCATTAATCATTTTAATAAATACCACAGAAACATAAACAGATAAAAAAATTATAAGCAAGTGCTTTTTATATTTTTTGAATAAAGAAAAAATAAATGAATAAGTACGATACTCACAAATTACAATTATGTACAATTTGGTATTTTTTACTTTTTATAAATAATCATATCTTATTAATAATGTACATGCTAATTATTTATAAAACTGAAATAACTTTAAAATAAAAGTAACAATTTTTAAACTTTTCTTTTTCTTAAAAACATAAGAAATTAACAAGTCATTTTATTCTATTTTATAAAATTGTAATCTTGAGTACAAATATTAATAACTAAACTTAAGTCTGAGTTTTCATAACAAAGATTTGAATAAAAAAATAGAATAAGGAAGCAAATACGTTAAAATAAATTTATAATAAAACACATATAATATGTTATATTAAAATAACATTTTTATAATAACATATCAATGATGTTTGATAATGTTTCTTTATTTAAGAATTTTTTAGTTCCTTTAACTGTTTTATGAACAAGTTTTTCTTACATTTTTTTAGACAGAACAAGTTGACCATGAACAATACATACTACAAATTCGCACATTGTATTTATTAACAGCTGAATTCGAATAGTCCAACGTATATGAGCCAGCAAGTTGAAGAGATATATTAAGTTCTATAAATATTAATATTCAAATTAATCGATCTATGACACTTTTTCATTCTGAATATAACATTTCAATTATAATTTATTAAAACATATTTGTAAACTACAAAAACAATTAACATTTAATAAAAACGTGTACAGTTATATTTTAAATGTTTAATTATAATGTGTGTGTGTATATATATATTTATATATATATATATATATATATATATATATATATATATATATGTATGTATGTATTTTTCTGTAATATATTAAAAATCTACATTTTTATATACTAGTTTTGTAATTATATTTGTAACTTTCTGAGTTTTAAACCTTTTCTACACAAACTCACTTAACTTTATAATTGACATTTTATAATTATTTTTAAAATATATTACAAAAAAATCATATATTTTTTACTTTATTTCATTCATTTGACATTGTAATTATTTTTTATTTTTATATTATTTATAATTAAAGCTTCTAAAACAAAATGAAATTTGAACTTGTATTAATATTTATGGTAAATGAAGATGAATGAAATTCATATTATTTTCCTACTCCATCACAAAATATTTTTAACATTCCTAAAATAATTCCTAACAATATTAATGTGACAATATACATATATTTAAACTTTTTATTATTTATTTATTTCAAACGAATTCTTTCTTCTGATATAATTAAAAAATAATACTGAACAGATTATAATCGAAATTCCTCTTGTAATGTAATTTTACAAATAATTTATTTGTCAAAAACTGTCATATCAAAAATTTTATATTATTTTTAATAAAAAACGATGATAGCTAAACCGTTTAAGAATTTATATCGTTTCAAATTATATTAAAAATTTCTTTCCAAAAATTAACAAAGACGATATAAATAAAAAATAACTATTATACATTTTTAAATATATTGTAGAAAACGTTACCAGTAATTCGAAATGTCGAAATGTTACTATTAATATCAAATATTTAATAAGGTAAATATCACAATTTATACAAAAATTCAATAAAGAAAATTTGATACATAATATACATATTTTGCTATACATATATATATATATATATATATATATATATATATATATATATATATATATATATATATATATATAAACTCGTAAACAAATTTATAATAAAGTAAAATAAAAAAAAAACTTGAGAAGAACTATTTCATGAAAATAAATAAAAACACATTCACTATTTACCAATAAGTGACTGAAATTAAAAAAGTAAACAGATATAAATTAAAAATGTTTAACAATGAATTATTTTTATCGCAATATAAATTACCTGTCACATATAAATTACAATAAGATATAAAAAATAATTCGGCTGTAATATTTGCTTATTGTCCGTAACGTAATATAAAAATAAGTAAGCACATTAAATATTTTTAGAATGTCTAGCTAGTTCATTCATATATGTAGTATTATTATGACAACAGTTATATTAATATTAATTGAAAGTGATCTATAAGTATTTTTGAGTGTATATAAATATAATTTAAGTAAGTATCACTGTATGAATTTTTTGTCAACAGCCTATTTATAAATTCCTTTTTTTAAAAATAAATATACTTCATAAAATCCATTTTTCATTTTGATTTACTACGATTTTGTGCAAAGTATTTTTTACAAATAAACTGGTTTATAGCGACGAATAATTCGAGGTATTTTTTTCTCTTAAACTATGTATGTTTTAGTTTTTTTTTCATTTTATCAAAGTATTTAGAGAAGTTGTAAAATAGTGCTAACCTCGTCCCATTTTATGAACTTTTCGCCGTCCTGCAAAGCCTGGAGGACAGACACAGGCCGAAGCGAGACAGCTGGACCGATCCCGCTGGTGGAAGAGGAGGTCGAGGCTGGTTTGCCCCCCGGCGCGACGGCCATCCCTGTCACTATATGTCACTGATAGTCATTCATTTCAACACGGGGACATCATCAGCATAATCATCATGAACACAAAAATGTCAACAACACTTAGTGTCTTCATCTAATAGTATGCCACATCGTATCCAATGGCAATTACACGAAACATGCCTTCAATCATTCGAAATATAATCTCACATGACATTTCGACATTGGCGCAAAGGAGGATTCGCGACATTATTACTTAAACAACAATGTTTGGCTGAGTTCAATTAGGACACGACTAACGTGTTGTACTCTGTTTATATGGACTGGTAATATTTGCAAACGGCGTGTTTCTATTACTTATGCTAACGACATATGAATTTTATTTTTCTTGTTGGATGGATTAATGATGATCATCATCACGATAAAAAATATTATCGTTTAAACGCGAACGTACATCCACACACTTCGTTATCCCGCACCCACACTGCTGAGCGTTGACTGCTTTGCTGCAGCTGTGGCTCGTGCGGACTACAGCTCGGCCGGGTCTGCAGGTGGCTATGATCGTTTTTACTCTACATCGACATACATAGATGGCGACGTAAGACACGCCACATTGACTGAATCACTGTTTGAATCACAAAAGTGATTTATCATTCTGATCGAGGTATATAGACAATTTTTTTCACTTAATACAGTAATGAACGGTACTTGGCAATAAAATTATTTTCACAAAAAAATATCTTTAACGAAGAATGAAACCAAAATGTTATTTACGTATTATATATATATATATATATATATATATATATATATATATATATATATATATATATATATATATATATATATATATATATATATATATATATATATATATATATATATATATATATAATGATATATATATAATATATTTTTATAAATATATTTTATAAAATTTATCTACAAACTTGTACTTTTTAATTTTTTTTTTTTGATAAGTAAATATGAAAATCAAAATAATAATTAAGATTTAATTTGGATATCTTATACTTCAAGCCGATTCTAATTGGTTTCATTCTACTTTTATAGTTATTAAAATTTATCAAAAATTGGCTAAAATACTTAAAAAGCACAAAATAAAAACCTTTTTTTTAAAAAAAATATTTAAAGTTTTTATATACAAAAATATATATTAATTGTCTTAGATGAAATTTATTTAATCAAGCACTGTACGAAATTAACATAATACTTTTATTAATTTAAATATAATCACATAATGTTACAATAAATTCAATGAAATGTTTACTATATTTTTTTACTGAAAATTACAATCACTGTAATAATTTTCCTTTTATAATTAATAGTAAATGTTTTTCGTGCAGAAATAAATATAAATGTATTATAAACTTTTTCTTTTTATTTTACATACATTTTTTACCTTATATTATTTTCTATAATAAAATATAAACATAACATAAAAATACTAATTAAAGAGATCAAAAATTTGATATAATCTATAACATGTGTATTTTTCCTCAATAAATTATTAAACTATTTTAATAAATTTGTAAATGATGTTACATGAGTACTAGCTGGAGATTCAAGATTTTCTTCAAGTAATTTTTTATCTCTAATTTTAGCTTGCATTACTATACTTTGAAGTACACCGATACGAATATCCATTTCTTTTATTTCACTTTTGATGCTGGATACAGCTTTTTTTATATTAATTAAAGGTGCTAAAAAAAAAGGCAATTGAGTACTTTATATATACATATTTGTTTAAGAACACTCACTTCCATCCGTCATAGAACTACCCCTTTCTTCCATTTGTTGTTTAACTACTTCAAGCTGATCCGTTATTCGTGCTAATTCTCTTGTACGTTCTGTTACTCCACCACTTATACTTTTGTAATGTTCGTTTACTTTAGCTACTTCATTTTTCAAAATACCAAATTCTTCTAAAATAGGTTCTAAATGACCGTTAATGTATTTTTCACGATTTGCAATTTTATCTAAGCTGAATGAAATATCAGTTTGTAATTTTTCTAGTTGACTTTTTGTTGATACTAGTACATCTTCAATTCCATTTCTGTGATTCTTCATTTGCTCTAAATTTGCACGCCAATCTCTACCATCCATTTTTATAGTCACTTTCAACTGTGGTAAAACCCGCTCTAATTCTAATTTCCATGCATCTATGTCAACATTTGAAAGTAATGTATTTTGTTGATTACTGGGTTGTCTGAACTGTGGTACATTGGTATTATATTTTAAATCATCTAAGTGAAAAAAATTGTCATTATCTGATTCATCTGAATATACAGCAGCCATTTCTTCTTCAATTCTATCAAGAATAAGTTCTGAATCATCATCTATTGGTTCTAATTCTTGTTCCACTTCAGTCGGTGCTATAGGTCTAAACAAAATATGTATTAGTCTAATAAAGTTATAATTTAAATTCACAATATATACTTTTTCCAAGAAAATTTTAATAACTTCAAAGCTTCATTTGCTAACTGATCAAGAATATACACTACATGTTCACCAACACCTTGTTTCAGTTTATTTTGAGGAAAATCAATTGTAACACCCTACAATGAAAAATACAATAAAAATATTTATAAACCTTTTTAGGTCTGTAATTAAAAATACGCACTAAACTTCTAACTACTTCCAAAATACTAGCTATTGTTCCATTTGGATCATCGTATTCTTGAGGATCATCGAACTGTTTACCAATTTTACGAATTAGCCACGCAGCTAACGAAGCAAATAAGAAAAATTGTTCACCAGGATTTTTTGGCATAGAAAAATAATGCCTGAAATTATATATAATTATACTTAGAATAAATATTTGCAAAAAGATAATAATCATACTTGTTCAAAGGTTTTAATTTTAATTTTTTAATAAATTCTTGTTCATAATTAAGTAATTTTAATTTTTCCAACAAATCTTCCATCAATACATAGCTGAAGTAAGGAGAGTCATTATTTCCATTTTCGATAACAATTCTTGGTTCCATTCGATACATATTTTTTATTTGAATTATTTTTATACACTCACTACTAATCTATTTGAATTTGTTTACATTTGTTCATTCCAGAGATGGTAATTTTATCTTCTGTTTATATTAAGTTGGTATACGATTTTTGTTCATAATGTTTTTAATTATATTTTTAGGTTAGTGAATTTTAGAAAAGATTTTAGTCTTAATATTTATTTATAACTTTTTTACACAACAGAGTAATTGCCAAAGATAAAAAATATGTTTCTATCAGAACCAGTATTGTTTGCATTCAGCTTAATCGATACTGGAGCTGTTTTATTTTTACTAGTTTATTTCGTATCCTTTAAGATTACTTTGTATAAAATTATCAGTAAAGATATAATCCTTAATAACGTGCCAGGTTATTACATTATCCGATCTCGAATGTGATTATTTAAATGCCCAACAATGTTGTTCAAAATTAAATGTATGGGTAGTACCTAAGTTAGCTGCACATGGATTTTTATCATTTTTATTTTTACTCCATGGCCAGTGGTTACTACTGTTAATTAATATACCAATGGCAATTTGGATGGTGTATGATATGATTATTCCCAAAGGAAATATGGGAGTATACGATCCAACAGAAATTTATAATAGAGGGCAACTAAAGAGACATATGAGAGACTGCATGATTCATTTAGGATATTATTTAATTTTCTTTTTTATTTATTTGTATTGGTAAGTAATTGGTACCTAGCGAATAATATTTTTTTTAAAAAACATTTACTTTTTAGCCTGATAATAGCATTATTAAAAGGAGATCCAATAAGGAGGTCAGAAAATGATGAAATGATGGAATTTTAATTTCTAAGTGTTACAACTAGTCAGTAGAAAGTTATGCTTTATATTTTCAATCATTACACAAATGTCATTTCATAATACAACTTATTTTTATTAATAAATTTGTTTTTTTATAATAATTAATTTTTTTCAAAAGTCCTTTATATTTTCAAAATATTTCATTTATATAGGCTCATCCAAATGTGACGTCTAGTTTTATGAAAAAGAAACATGTATAGGGAAACATATAGTTTTTTTGTTTCTTTTTAATAAAATAAATCTAGGCATCACATTTGAATGACTGTATAAGAATGACAAAACTGAATTATATATAAAAAATTGGAGATTGGTTTCTAATTCATAATTGTTAATGTACAAAGTTTACATTCATTTTTCATCATCAAAAGGAATTAGTTCTCCAACTAAAAATCTATCAACTATTTCATTTAGAATTGTTCTTATGTGTTCTTCAGAAACCAAGAAGGAAGAATCTAGAATATTTTTAATAATTTCTTCTACATTAATTATTGCAGAACTTTTTTCAATAAGTGTTAAACTATTAACCGCTTTAACAATAAGTGAAATGCTCGAAGTTTCCATGATAATATCTGTTGAAACTTTTTTAACCAGTCCTTGTAAGATCAGTTCAATAGAACATTGTAATGTAAGAGATTGATTTGATTGCGATAATAAATCTAAACTTTCGGCCAGTATTTCTTGAATAAACTCTAAACTGCTTACACCCATTTCTTCCTTGCTTACCTAAATTTATATATAGTATATATTTGTGTAGTTGCATGCATATGTATACACATACACACACACACATATATATATATATATATATATATATATATATATATATATATATATATATATATATATGTATATAGAGGATCGTTTGATAAGTATGGTAAATTTATTTATTGTTTAATTTAATTTTTCAATTTAGTTTTTCTTACTATCTTACCATACTTATCAAACGACCTCGTGTATGTATTTATATTTATATTATATTTATATATATATATATATATATATATATATATATATATATATATATATATATATATATATATATATATATGTATATATTTTAAGCAACTAAGAAAGTTTTGTCGTTTTTATATGTATCATAATTACAAGAATTGTTTATGCATCGTGACTCTTCACTACATAGGTATATTAACAGAATAAAAAAGTAATATTTTGTTTCATTTATTCACTGCATCTCGATGTGTTCACTTTAATTTAAAATATAATTTCAATCTTTCAAAATATCTGTACAAAATAGTGTACCATGCACATGTTTACTTTACGAATTTAAAGTTTGTTCTAAACCTATTGAAGTTAAAAAAAATGTGTACCACATTTGAAGAATGGATAGTTACATAAAGAAAGGTTCAGAGGTAGTTAGGAAAAATTGCTACAAAAGACAAATTATTAGAAAACAAAGCCAGATCATAAAATGTTAATATCGACTAATTACAGACAATGAATGGAATAAAATTAAATTTAATGTGTCAACAGCTTGTTGAAAAGTTCAAAGTGACGAAACAATACTGAATCATTTGCATAAAATAGGAAAGAGGTGAAGATTAAAGAAATGGGAATCATATACTTTAACTCCTGACAACAAATTACAACGTCTTAATATTACCGCATTTTTTTAGCAAAACTTTTTAGTTCAAATTTTGACCTGTGACGAAAAAGGGATTCTTTATTCCAACTATAAATATAGTAATCACTGACTGTTACTAAATAATTCTAAAACGAAACTAACTCCTAAAGCGAAATTAACTTCAAGAAATTTTTTTTGTATGTTTCGTGAACTTCAACAAGAATTTTTCATTACATTTGGTTTTGGTCAAATCCTCACAATAAATATTTACAGTGAATATTTATAAAGGGTACATAACGCAATACAATAGAAACTACCAACATTAGATTCGCGCTCAAGAGTTTTATTTTTGCAAGGTAATGCTCGGTCACATGTTGCGGCAATGACAAAAGAAACGATAATAAAGTTAGGATGGGAAATTCTCTCTCATTCTCCGTATTCATCAGACATATCACTATTGGATTTATACTTATTTTTGTTTCTGTATAATCATATATCTATGCATGTACATAGTAAAGAATTGAATAGTGGCTCAACGTTAAAAGCAAGTTTCCCAATTTTTTGAAAATAATAATTCCCAGTTTTATAAAAATGGAATTTATAAATTATCTTCCTATTGCACAAAGGTAATTTAATACGAAGGTGGATATTTTAAGGAATAAAATTATTTTAAGTAAAAAATACAAGAATTATTATTTTAATCTCAAATGTAACAGAACTTTCTTGGTTATCTAATATATATGTATACACTGTCGCGCAAAACATTCGCCATATGGGTAACATAAGCAATTTATTGATATAATTCAATGAAGTCGTTAAATTTAAAAAAAATATATTTAATTGATAATAAATATAATGTTTATTATATTTATTCATTATATAATATTCATTATATTTATTTTCAATTAAATATATTTTTTTTATTTAACTATTTATTGAATTATATCAATAAGTTGCTTATGTTACCCATATGGCGAATACTTTTGTAGTAAGTGTATATATATATATATATATATATATATATATATATATATATATATATATATATATATATATATATATATTTATATACACGAGGGTCGTTTGATAAGTATGAAAAATTTATTTATTGTTTAATTTAATTAAATAAATTAAATTTTTCCATTTGGTTTTTCTTACTTTTTTACCATACTTATCAAACGACGCTCGTATATATATATATATATATATATAAGTATATAAATAAATATGTATAAAAGTACCTCCTCTTCAATATTTTCTTGAATTTCTTTTTCCGGAACACCAGGACAAGGCATTACATCTGACGATAAATCTAAAAGTTCATTTACAAACTGATCAATAATTGGTTTTAACTTTTTATCTCGATCTGCCACTTTCCGTTCAGACCAGTTTAAAGTGCTGATAATATTATCATATATGTGGTGAAAAACTTCTGTATAAGGAACCCAGTTAAATTTGTAAATATTTTCAAAAGTATAATTAAATATGTCGTAAACAATTTTTTCATATTTTTCTTTCGCGATCTCTTCTTTTATAAGAAATCCATTTAGTTCACTTAACATTGTTTCAAATGGTGTCATTATTTTATCTGCAATGCTATAAAAAATAATAAAAATGAAAAGAAAATAATAAATTTCAACTAATAGTATTTTTACGAAATTTACCTGGGATATTTTTCTTTAGTTTGAAAGACAATTCGATTATATATAAATGTTTCATCTGTTTGGCCAGGTAATTTTACATTTTCAGGAGGTGGATTAATTTCTTCTAGTGATTCTAATGCTGGTTTCGTTTTCATATGTAATATTTTTATTTCATCTTTTAAAGTCTAAAATGTATATAAATTATTATAAATACAAAAGCATTTTTACTCACACACATACACACACACACACACACACACACACACACACACACACACATATATATATATATATATACATTTATATATAGGATCATCCAAATGTGACGCCTAGATTTGTGTTTTATTAAAAAGAAATGTGTACAGGGAAATTTGTGTAGTTTCTTGTTAATAAGACACAAATCTAGGCGTCACATTTGAATGAGTTTATTATATATATATATATATATATATATATATATATATATATATATATATAATCACCTATTTATGAATTTAATAAAAATGTAAGAAACGAATGTCATACATTTTATATGAAATCGTATAACAAAATATAGAAATAAATGTTTATATTCACCTGGATTTGAAGTTGTTGAGTTTTACTTATTCTTTTTAATTTCTCAATGTCTGCATGGCAAATATTATCGAATTTAGATTCAATTTTTCCTTCATTTTTTAACTGATGTTCCAAAATAGAATTTAACTTATTTTTTTCTTCTTCTAATACTACAAGTAAATTTAAACGATAAGTATTTTCTTGAATAACTTCTGCAAGTTCGGTTTGCTTTTTCTTGAATTTATCCTTCAAAAGACGTAAAGAAAATACTTTATTTTTTCGTTTCATTATTTAATACAAAAAAAATGATTTAAGTACTATCGAATACTGAATATATAAACCTTCCAATCAGTAAGTTGTTGTTCATACTCATGTTTTATATCAACCATAGATAAACGTAAATCATAAACTAATTTTCGTAATACAGCATGATGCATTTCATCTAAACTTATTACACGACCAAATTTTAAGCACATCATATCTCTAATATCTCTTTTTAATTCAAAAATACGTCTTTCCATGTAAGCACAGTCTGTTTTCATACGTTTCAAATGTGTTTTATTTTTACTAAAATTTGTCAATAAAAGAAGATTTTGAATATATATATATATATATATATATATATATATATATATATATATATATATATATATATATTTGGTAGCATTCATTGAGGCTTTCGTCCAGTAGTGGATTGATATGAGCTTAATGATGATATGTATATACATACAAATTTTGAAATTTATTTTTATATTATTAGTAAAATGAATGTTTTTAAAAGAAAAACATGAACATTTTATGCATTTTTATTAGGTATAATTCTGTGTGTATAAGAATAAGATATATATATATATATATATATATATATATATATATATATATATATATATATATATGTAATTAGTTAAATAAATGAGTTTTTTTATTATCGAAGTTCTTTAACAATTCCAAATTATACTATTTGCCATTTTTTAATCCTTTACTAGATTCTCATATTTATAATATTTCATTCTTTCTTAAAAATTTTATGTAAGCGCAGATATATTTTTATATTACTTATGTATTGCTCTTTGTGCCAAAGTTTCATTTTGTAATTCACCAACTCGTTTATACAATAAATTCAAAGCACTTCTACTAAACAACAATGTGTCTTTTAATGAGGCTACTTCTTTTTCTGATACAAGGTGTTGCATCTGATCTAAATTTAATACTAAAATACTTTCTACATCGTTTAATCTTCGCTGTTTTTCATGCTGCATAAAAATATGTTGTTTAATGTGAAATATTTAACCTGCTATTTATGTCTAATTATTGTTTAATGTAATTATTACTTGATAAATAATAAGTTCATCTCTATCATTTTTTAATTTAGCTTCAATACTTTTCATCGATTTAGAACACATGTCTAGTTCTTTTTGATATCCATCGATTACTTTCAATGCTTCTTTTTCTTCAATTTCATATTTATGACTAAAATATTTATAAATTTTATATAATTATTTCTTTTTTATAAACATCAGACACAAAAAATCACTACCGGTCATTACGTAAAACTAATGTTAAATCAAAAATTGCCTGATCGCATCCTTTTGGACAAACGGTATCATCAACTCTTAATGTTGCTATATCACGAGAAGTAATACTTTGTACATCTTCATCTTCCTCAGATTCCGATGAACTTTCGCTACTTGACGACTCTGAAGATTCTTCATCTGAATAGTGTTAAAAAATAAAATCAGTTAATGAATGAATGATTTTTTCGTCATTAATTTTTATGTATTTTACCATCTCCTTTAATTTTTTGTTCTCTATATTTCTTTTTAAATATTTTTTTAAGATAACTACTGAAATTGTTATCCGATATAATAGTAGTGAAACGATCCTGAATTTCTTTCATTCTTAACTGATAATTTTCAATTTTTTGTCGTATTGTTTCAATTTTATTTTTTAAAGATGATATTTTAACAACAATTTCAGCTTTTACTTCTTCATTATTTTGTACAATCTCTGTAAGTTTGTTTTCATAAGATTCAAATTCCTTGAGGATAATCAGTTCTTGATTTAAAGTAATTATATGATTGTCGAGTAGTAGCGCTTCAAAGTTAACATATAATTTTTGTTCTTTTAATTGTTGTAATCTATCATTAAACGATTTTATAAGTTGTTTCACTTCTTTTGAAATTCTTGCCTGATCATATAATTTTCTAAAATAGTATTCGTAAAAATAAAATATAAAAAATTAGTTATTTAACAAACGTATCGAAATTATTTAACTATAAGTTTTATTATTTATATAGTAATAATAATTCCTTCTTATGATTCTTTTATTGTCCTTATAAGGCTTTAATCTCATTGACAAAATTATCTCAATAAGGCTTTTCTTGTCAAATATTTGTGACGATTATGTTTTTTACGAAATTAAGTTATCAGCTCCATAATCAACCCCTAACTTACAATGTCTCTTTGATAAATAATTAAATAGTAATTTATTATATTAAATAAATACTCAAAAAGATGAATTTTATTGTTTTACAATTTTGCAATTTAAAAATTGAGAAAAATATTTAAAATTCGTATAAACTGTCACATTATTAAATTATTTTTCTGTATTGCATGATTTAAATTTATTAAGAGCAATATATGAATCATATTTTTATGAATATATATATTTAAAAGATATTTGTATATATATATATATATATAACCATTAATAATAACTAATATCAAATGTATAATAATAACTGAAAAATTAATACTTAGATAATCTAAATTTCTTCATTTCTTCTTCTACTGGAGTTTCTTCATCATCGCGTTTAGCTAAGGATAGCATAAAATGAAATGGAATTGATGAAAATCGGCTATATTCTTCAGGTGAAATATTTTTTAAAACATAACTCAACTTCTCTTCTTTGCAAACTACAAACTCTTTTTTATTAAAAATTTGAAATTCATATCCGGGATCAACTTTAGAAGAAAAATAGATTAATTCAGTTTCATCTTGTTTCTCATTTGAAAAGTATATTTGTTCATCGGTTTTTTCATTCAGTATACGGTCAATATTAAAACTGTTTTCAGGAAATTCCTTTTCGAAATCTATTGTTGGAATATCTGGCAAATGACAATGTTGATCTTCAGGTATTTCTTTTTGAATTTCTTCAAGTTTGCACCTGAGTTTCATTATTCTTTTAATTAAATTAATTTTTCTTTCACGCAATTCGCACACTTGTTCATTGAATTTATTTCGTATATTGAAAGCCTAGCCAAATATTAAAATAAAATATTATTGGATATTTTTTAAAATATACGCTTTTAGATTTTTTTTAAAAAACAACCTTTTCTCGTGCATCGAGCAGTTGCTTATATTTCTGTAAAGTTGTTTGTCGTAAATGTTCGGGCACTCTATAATTAGATGCTGATTTCAATTTAAAATCGCCAACGGATGACTTTGCAGCATTTAAATTAACCTCATCATCAGGATGATTAACGCCTTCTAATGGTTTTTTAACCAACAATTCATCCCACTAAAATTGTTATTTTATAAATATTAACTTTTAATCATCTACAAATGAAACAGTAGTACTTGTTTTTTACGTTCTTCAATTTTGTTTCTTCTAGATCGATATCGGGCCAATAATCGTTGAATTTTAGCTGTAAGTCGGAACTCTATTGTTGACGGAGAAAATCCAATCAAAAATGACTCAATTTTATCTAATTTTTTCTCTAAATCGGGTGGAGGGGTTTCATCAATAGTAGCATGTTTTACCTTTCTTTAAAAGTAGATCATATATTAAAAATGTTTGTTTAATTTAACAAGTATTTTATTTATTACTATTTATTTTATTTTTTGTATATTACCTCTCACATACTTTTTCAATGACCTTAACAAATCTTTGCAGCAAGAAAAGATAAATGTTATATTTATATTATTACTATTCTAAATATAGTATTTTATTTGATTGAAAACAAATTTAAAAATTAATACTTTCTATAATATTTTTAGTATCAACGTTAGTAATAAAACAAATATAAGAACATGTCTTTATAGATTATATATATATATATATATATATATATATATATATATATATATATATGAATTATATAATAGTTTCATCGCAAAATTAATGTCATTAATGATTACCTTTGAAGATTATTGATTGCAATTGCAGAGTGATGTGAGTGTGTTGAATTTTCACCTTCGTAATTGTAATTTTCGGAGGTAATCGTTTACATTCAGAGCAGTGTGAATATTAATAACATTAATTTTGCAATGGAACTATTTATATTGTAAATAAAAAAAATAGATAAATTTCGTTCCCGAAGTTTTTCTAGAATTTTTTAGGTACAAATTTTATGACATTAAAATTAATAAAAAAAATGAAAAAAGATAGATTTTCAGGCAGACATTTCAGATCTTCGAACAAAACCAATTTTAATTGTATTAGTATTAAATTTGAATGCATATTCAATCTATAATAAACATCATATATACAGAAAAGCTTTCACATAGCTTTTTAAACGTGTTATTTTTTATAACTTATTTACATTGTTTAACAGAAATAAGTTCGGAGGCTGACGAGTAAAGCGAGTAAGAAGCAGAGTCCCCTGGTGTGTATATATATATATATTATTAATTTTGAAATTAAATTTATTTAAACATTTAAATAAATTCATCAATTTTTATTTGATAAAAATGAGAAATAAAAACATTTATACTAATTGCTTTACCTAAATTTATTTTCTTCTTCTTCAATTTTTAATCTCACAATTTCTTTAGCATTTTGAAATTGTTCGTCCAATCTTTTTTGTCGTATGATTTTTATACTAGAATCTGATCGAATTCCTTTTACATAGAAAGGAAAAATACTAATAGGATTTGTAAAGTGATCCATAAGTTTATTATATCCAAGACGAGATTTTTCAACCTATCATAATAATTTATATATATATATATATATATATATATATATATATATATATATATATATATGTATGTATATGTATATAAAATCTTACTGCAAATGCCATTTTCCGCATCATTAAATTAAATTCCTCTTGTAATGTATTTTCCATATCTTCTGTAATTCTTTTATCCAATAACAGTTCGTCGTGTGGAATAATTTGTGATGGTAATAATTGTTTATTTCTAGGTAGAAATCAAGCAAATATTTGTATGACAATATGATTGTAACTGATATTTGATTTTTAATTTTTACATCATGTATTACATACCTTAATAGCAATGTTCTAAATATACTCATCATTTCGTTCAAATTATTTATAACAATTGATTTATGTTCGTTTGCAATTGCCATTTGTAAATCATATTCTTCTTTTTGTTTAGTTTCTTCTAAACTCAACACATCATCTGTAAAAATATCTTCAACGATATAAATCGGACTTTCAAATACAATCGGTTTAACAGGAGGTTTAAAAAATGATTTAGTCTCAGGATTGTATTCATAAGAGAATATATTTCCATCATTTCCTATTGTAAAAAAGTGTTTTTCATTGTAACTAAAACACATTCCGTTGATTTTTCCATTGTAATTGTCATGCATCGATAAACTCCAATAGTCAGTTAAATCTCGAAAATCTAATGGATTGAAACGAACAATGCGAATTCTACCATCTTGCATACCAAGGATGAGGTATTCTCCGGTATTACTAAAAATGTTTATTATTTGTATAAAATAACATTTTCCTAGTTTAGTATAAAAATAAACACATATTAATATGCTTATGTGCGTTTTTCTAAATTTTATTTTTAATATATATTTACTTAAACAAATAATAGTTAATTTCGATATCATCGCCATTATAAACCATTGTAGATCTTATAGGATCATTAACTCCAAATTGGTATTCATAGATGTATCCTGCATCATAACCACTTAATGAAAGCCAAATTGTATCATCTGGAGTGTACATTGCAAACAGAATACGATTTGGAATTTCAGGAATATATAAAGGTTCTAACTCTTCTTCTTCTTCGGAATCAGCTGAACAAAACGCATTATTTTTTATTATCTTTAAATTCATTTGACATATGATTATTATAAAAATTTAATAATTACTGAACTGATTTTTTTAATGTACCTAAATACGCTTCTTCATCGAAATTTATTCCCGGATTAGCAGCAATCAGTTTATTTAACTCTTCTCTTTTTTTGTTTACTTTTTCTTCTTTGCGCCTGTTTATTTCTTCTAATTTTAGTTCTCGTCGAATAAACGATTTACACGTTTGAAAACAATGATTTTGTATTGTAGTATATTTAAGTTCGTAAGATATATCCGTATAAGGAACAGGTTCTGTTGGCAATTCAGCTTCGCATAATTCTCCATGAAGACATCCAATTAATAGTGTGGCCGACTATTTATAAATTCATTAATATTTATATAAATATTTATTTTTTATTTTAGTATTGTAATAAAATTATATATCACAAAAAACTAATACGAACTACAATAAATATAATTATTAGAAAATATTATTTTTTCAGATTCAAGAAAATATAAATGATATTTTTTCTTAATTTTTGTAAAATAAAATAATTGATTAATATTTCAATTATGTAGCACTTTGTAATCGTAATATATATATATATATATATATATATATATATATATATATATATATATATATATATATAATTACCGTCATATCAGCTTATATATCAGCCCATTGTTAGGCGGAGACCTCAATAAATGCTAACTGGTATTTGGTCACACTCACCACTCTGACCAGGTGGGGCGTTTGGGATTTTTATTCAGGGTGTACTCTCTTAGGTAAGTTACTTTTACTTAGGTTAAAGAGGATTGTCTGCGCCCTATATATCTTATATATATATATATATATATATATATATATATATATATATATATATATATATATATATATATATATATATATATATATATATATATATATATAATATGATAAAAAATTACCTCTTCTGGTTTCCAGTTTAAACATGTAACTACATTTGGTATATTTATAAAACCGATTGGTACAAGTTCTACAAATTCTTGACCTGGATTTAACTGATATATAAAAACAGTTTTATCTTCAGATCCACTGACAAGTACAGTATGCGATAAATTTAAACTAAGTTTCGTAATTGCCTTGGTATGCGGTTTAGTTACCTTTAATATATAAGATAATAGAATGAATAATGAGAATTTACATAAAAATAAAAATCAAATATTTAGATAAATATTAATGAATTAAAATATAACCAAATTCAAAATTAAGTACTTGTATTAAAAAAATATAATTGGCATTATCTGTTGGATCTGATAATTCCCATTCATTAATTGATACTGCAACAACTCTAATAATGCCATCATCGAATCCCATTACAATTACTGAACCAGACGGATCTGCCTAAAATATTTAAAATTAATCAGAAGGTTATGTATTTCGATTTATTGTAGTTTTAAAAAAAAGTTTATTTTATTTATTGAAATTTATTACTGTTAAATTTAAATTATTATATAAACAAATTATATTGATAATCTACATTTATTGGAAGCCAAATAAGGTCTCGTCCTTTAGCTGAAAATTGTTTTATTATTCCTAGATGTTTTTCAGCATAATTATATATATGGAGTCTTCCATCTTCACCTAAAGTAGCTATGTGACTACTCCAAGGTGATGATGCTATTGCAATAACTGCTCCAGCATGACACCGAAATAATCTTTTAGAAGGTTGAACAGTTCCTTCAGTAGATAAATCGATTAACAAAATTCCACCATTTCCATCCTTGAACAATCGTATATTATATAAAAACTAAAGATATTTAGGTTTAAATTTCATATGTACTTAACGTACTTGAGCGAACCAAAATGTACTTTCAGGATCTTGGTGTTGTTTTATAAGACATATTAACTCTGTTTTAGTATTCTTCGTTTCACCTATACGAAACTCATAACTAGGCTCGAGTTCTACGAATCTCGCTTCTTCTGGTGGATTTGCTAAATCAATTGTATCGTAATACCACATTCGTACGTAACCATCTAGAGAAGCAGTCACCAATTCTCCATCATAGTATTCAAATTGTGTAATAGCTGCTTGATGACAATTTTTATTTAATTTCCTCGATACTTCTTTCGATATAAGACCTTCGTCCCATACTAATATATTTCCCCAGTCACTTCCAGATAATACCTTTTAAAATATTTGTCCAAAAAATAAATAGAATGCTATATTTAGAATAAATAATTAAAATGTCAAATAAAAAAATAATGACACAAGTTATTTGAAAGCAACCCAAATATGTTATTTTTGTGCCTAGATGCTCATTCAATAATTTATTACCTTTTCATCGGGCATTGGGTAAAGACCAATTATATCACTTATTTCAGTTTTACCGAACCTTCCTACTTCTCCTTGTAATTTTAGACCTGTGAATGTTTGCGCCATTTTCCAAAATTTTATATGTCCCATCCCTAACAAATAACAAATATTTTTATTTTTAACAATCTATTTTTTAAAATTAGTAATAAACTAATATATTTTATGAGATCTGAAATATTTTATTCTGTGCAGAAAAAATATTTGTTTTGTATATTCTTTTGTAATATCAATTTTTTAATTACCGATAATATTTTTTCTTAAAAAATAATTTTTAATATATATTTTTTTATTTACTGTATGTAATGTGTATAATATTCAAATAATTTAGTAAGTTTAAACGTTTACTTTTTTACTTTGTTACCAATTAACTTATAATTTTGTTATTTAACTAATAAAAGCTCACCACTTGATGTAAGCTGTCCGGGCACTGTCGGTGAAAACAAAACATTAAAGACATCATTGACATAAGATTTCGTTCTTAATAATATTCTGTGTTTTTCCCAATTCCAAACTGTTATTAAATAATCTGGTTCTCCTCCTTGAGAACATAAAAGTTCCCCGTCTGGACTAAAAACATTGATTGAAATAATTGAAAAAATGGGGTTTTTAACATCTAAATAATTATTAAATATTTAACAAATCAACATTTCTTTTATTTGAAATTAAACTTGGTTACATATAAAATTACATTACCTATAACATAAGTGAGTATATCGAAACGCTGTGCCACCTTTAAGTAAACATACAATTTGAAGTGAGGGCCATTCATAAATAATAATTGGTGGTTTTACGCCATTTTCAGCGATAGCAAGATGTTGATACTCGATTTTTGGATTTTTCTATTATATATATATATATATATATATATATACGAATAAAAATTGTAATTCATATTAAATAAAATTATTAAAGAAATACCGCAATATGTCCTATACCGAAACCAAAAGCACTTCTACGAAACCAAATTTCTTCAGAATCAATATCAAAAAAATGTATCAGATTGCCAGACGCAAAAATGAGTATGTTTTCTTCGACAGCAACAAGATTAAAATGTCTTTTACAGTCGTATCCAAAGGAATGACTGAATAAAATATTGAGAAAAATAATAAATAAAATAATCATTTTATTTAATGTCAATTAGTTTTATGTTTATGAAGGATACTGAAAAGTCAATAAATTTTCCGGCAATGTACCTTCTTCACTAATAATTGGTCCAGATATAAAATCATCTGAGTAGTAAATACTAGGTTCTTCGCTTCCTTCGCCTTCCCATTTTTCTCCTTCAATTTCTTCTTCATTTTCAGCAAATTCGTATATTTCGTTTTCTATTTCAGAAAAAGATTCTTTCTCAGACATGTTTTATCCGCAAAAAAATACAATGAGTAATATATTTCTAAATAGAAATATTGATATAACAACAGCGTATCAACACTGCCGGTTATGGCAACATGATCATTGATTTTTTAAGGGCTGCATATTGAATACATTTTTGTACTATTTTTTTTTTAAAAAATAATTTTAAAATAACTTTAAACTTAATTTGAACTTGCGTAAAGTAATTAATAAAAATATAATTATCGTCATGTTTTTTAATGTATAGCTAGATTCACAATAGTATGAAGAAAAATAATAATAATGATATATATATATATATATATATATATATATATATATATATATATATCTATATATATATATATATAGCAGGGGACGGAGACCCTATTTGCTTCGTTCGACGACCATCGAACTTGCTTCCATTTAACAATATAATTAAGTTATAAAAAATAAAACGTTTAGAAATTTATATTAATGCTTATGTGTAAACGTTGTTTATTATAGATTGGTGGTCTGATGTGCAATCAAATCTAATGTCAATACAATTAAAATTTGTTTTGTCCGAAAATCTGTCCGAAAAGTCTGCCTGGAAATCATTTTTCCATTTTTTGTTAATTTTAATGTCATAAAATTTATACTTCAGTAATTATCAGAAAACTTCGAGAAAGTTCGAAAACAAAATGTTTTTCGCAAAATTAATGTAATTAATGCTCACGCTTCTCCGAACATAAATGATTACATCCCAAAATGTACGATTGTAATTACAAAATGATATGAAAATTTCAACACACTCATATCACTCGTAATTGCAATCATCTCGGAGGTAATCGTTAACGATCACAGTAAATTAATAACATTAATTTTGTGATGGAACTATTGTTTATACAGGCTCGCTCCTTCCATGTGCAATGCGCACGGGCGGCCGAGCTTTAGGGGCGGCCGATTCCAAGAAAAACACTCAGTTACCTTTAATTTTTAGATATGTAAAATAACACATTCTTTAAATTTGTCTAGCCACATCAGTCCTTAAATATTTTGACCTGTTCGGCGTTACTTGATTATAGTGTTCAACTACATATTACTGAGAGATCATTTTCGAATACAAACACATACTATCACTCGAAGATACAACAATTCGAATGGTCAGTTGTTTAGATTTTTGCTGCATTGAGTAGAGTTACTCTAGATACCCAAATAATCTGGTTAAACCACCTAATTATATATATATATACAAACATTTAAAAAGATTCAATAATATCATATTAATGAGGTTTTCACTTAGCAGTGGGCTTTTGTAGGTTTTTATGAAGATGATAATATATATGCAAACAGATTTGTTTATTTTTTTATTAACATAGGCAATAATTAAGATTATGTTGTAAGTGATTGATATTTTGAAAATTATTACTAATTTTCGTATTTTTGAAATAAAAAATAAATTTATATTTACAAAACTATTATGTATGTCATACATAGTAAAGCATTTTTTTTTAATAATTAACATTGCAGATTAATTATAATGAAAAAATGTTTGCACGAAATCATAATCAGTTTTGATATGGAAAAAATGGGAAAAGGAGAAAATTATGCATTTTTTACAAATAAATACAATAATGTAAAATATATATTTGAATAGACCAATTTATATATATATATATATATATATATATATATATATATATATATATATATATAAATATTATACAATTTCTTATACAATTTTATTTATTAATAAATTTTAAGATATTTAAATAATTTTAATACTTCATTTATTTATGCATAAAATATTAATTAAAAAGAAAAAGTAATAAAAATAGTTATTTAAATGTTATATTAATATAAATACATTTCTATTAAAAATACATACAAAACATTTTCATATAGTTTATATTTATTTACAATATATATATATACTTGTATAAAACAAAAATTTTAATGTACAGTAATAACAATTTTTTTTATTATGTATACTGTTTTGTGTATTCCCATATGAATAATGCTCCAGTTACATGAACATTAAGTGATCTTACAACTCCTCTTTGTGGTATTTCTACACAAATGTCTAACAAACTAAGTAATGGAGCTGGTATTCCTTCTTTTTCATTGCTGTAAGATAATTTATTATTTTTTTTATTTTGTAATTTAATAAAAAAAAGTACATTATACAATACATTTACCCTAATAACAGCACTGTTTTTTTAGGAAATTTTACTTGACTTAATGTTTTACTCTGTGATGCTTGCTCAGCACCAACAATAACATATCCCATTTTTTTCATATTTGTTAAATAAGAAAGAAGCTCATGTGCTTTTACTTCTAAAATGTTCACCCATTTTTCAGATGATACACTTAAGGTTTGAAATTCTTTATTTTCAGTATATTTTATACTATGAATAACATATTGAGAAACTCCAAAAATTTCACATGTTCGACATAATCCACCCAAATTTGGAGCTCGATCAATTAATGAAGCAACTACAATTAATCCCTTAGATTCTGTTTGATCTTTTGTAATTTCTTCTTGTGTTAAAATATCCAAATCAAAAGCCATATTTCTCCATGGAGTAATTTTTTTCTGAATATTTATTTTATCTTCTTTGTCTAAAATATCACTATGGTTCATTTGACTGTTTTGGATCCATAGTGAACTTTCATAAGAATCAAAAACAGAATCTTCATTTGTGATTGGAATGATGTTTGAAGTGTGATTAAATTTTTTTACATATAATAAATCATTAGACACTAATGTAAGACGGGGAAATTGATAAAATATTGTCTCTAAACTATGATGCTTTAAAGGATTGAAAATTGTGAAAAAAAAATCATCATTAAGTCGATTTGCATTTTTTGCTGCATTTCCTTGTTCTAGGTTTGTTAATATACTATTATAAATAATAGAATGTGTCGCAGGGAGAATAGAATTAATTTCATTTAATACTAATTCATATAATTTTTTTATTATTACCTAAAAATATATTTGTTATATATATAAAAGAGTATGTAATATACAATATATACATATACACATTTACTCAAACATGCAATTAATAAAAATTAAAATACCTGTGCATATAATCTAGTATTAAAATGTTGACCCATTGTCCATGGTAAAATAATGGATATTGTTTCATAAATAATATTTTCATTATTTAATATTTTCACTATATGGTATAAAACGGATATAAAAGATGTTAAGCTACCAATACGAATATCTGCTGCTTTTTTTAAGTCAACAGTAAGAATGCTTGAACTGTTCATTAATCTAATAAGTAACCATTCTTGTAAGTATCGAACACTAATTTGATGGCTTTCTTTTGCAAGACTTTCGAAAGTCCATGATAATAAAACAGTATTTTGATGGAGAGAAAATTTTGGTTGTAAAAGTAATAGTGCTTGTACAATACGATTTTTTATGAGATGGCAATGAGAGTCAGCAAAATAACGTGTTTTGTTTGTTAAATCATATTTTGATAATAACTTTTGTAAAATTTTCTCTACAAATAAATCGCAATAATCTGAATCCAATATATGACAAATTATTTTTATTGTTATTATACGAATTGATTCGGCAGTATTGTAAACTATATCATTGGTGTTTCTACAATAATAGTTATAATTTTCATATAAGACGCTTTTTTTAAATTTTTTTAACTAAAATTACAATATTTATTTACATTACCTGGCATCAGTGAAAGTAGAATTACAATAAATTGTAAAATTTTTAAATGATTTGTTTATGTAATTATATATTCTGGAAATGAATCAAATAATTTAAGTATTTGGATAATAAAATTTTAAAAAATATATATACCTTTGTTCTTTCCTTTTAACTTGACCATATAATAGACCTTCGACAAAAATATCACATAGTGGAATAAAAATTATTAAATTATGACTATTTTTAATTACATGCATTAAACGTTCCATTAATAAATTATTTATTTCAACAACAGTTTGATTACTTTCATAAATCTCTAAAGCAAATTTTAAACAATTTTCATAAAGTTTTGCATTATTTAAATTGTTACATGTATACAACATTTCAAGAAATATTTGAATAGAGTTAATAAATAAATCAGATTTTCGAAGCTCATAACATCCAGACCAACAATTATCAATTATAATGATTATGTCATCATCCCAGAAATTGTTTTCTGTTATTAATGGTAAAAGTATTTTCATAACTTTCATTACACTTATAACAGTACTTCTACCTCCAATTTCTAAACTTTCTAATAAATGTGCTAGTGAAGTTTTCAAATCAATATCATCTTTTTTAATATGCGGTAGACAAATTGCCTTTATTTCATTTAAACATTCATAAAAACCAGATGCCAATTTTCCACGGTATGTTTGTATATTTCTAGTGTTGCTTTTTTCTTTATCAAAATTTAATGTGGGAAGATTATCAACTAGTTCATAGAATTTTATTACTTTTGCATTATATACTTTTCTTTCAAGTATAGTTTTTAATAAATAAATTAAAAAATACCTTATAATTGGTTTTGTACTTGACAATGGCAAATATTCAAAAATTATTTCTCTAATATTTTCTAAACTATTTAAACATTCTTTGTATAAAACACTATGAATTAAAAAATATTTTAAGAAATAAATACAATGTTTAACAGATTCAATATCACTGTAATCATTCACGGAATTAATTCGTCTTTTAATAAAATTACACAAATTTGATGCATTTGTGTCAAATATTTTAGCAATTTCATTATTAACATCATGTGAATTTTTCTGTGATGTTTTCAATATAATACCAATAAAAAGAAGATACTTTTCTAACTGAAAATAATCTGTTATGTATCTGTTGTTTATATTTTCAAAAGATTTTAAAATATTATTGAAAAAATCTTTTACACTTTCAATAGTTACAATTTTTGCATCTAAAGCAAGTAATAACAATGATGATATACCTTGAACATTTTCATAATTAGATTGTAACATAAAGTTAATAATAGATGTATTATTAATTGATTTATTCAAAGTATTTAACCAAGAGACAAGAGTATACCACATTGAATGTTCACGTGAAAGTTTTGAAACACAAAGTATCTTAGGAAATACAGTAAAAAACATATCTACGGACATATTTATCTTTGTAATAAAATGTATTAAAAGAACTTGAGAAGTATTACGAACATATATATCTTGAATTTGTAAAGAAGAATCAAATAAATCTTTTATAGCTTCTGTAATTTCAGAACAAATATTTTTTTTTTCAGTGTAAGATATTGAGTAACAAATATAATAAAAAGGAATGACAGTCCAACTAACTTTGGAACACTTATATAAAAATGAACTGAATTGTTCAGATGTTAACTTATTCAAAAAAATAATTAATAGTTGAACAGTATCTGGAATTTCTTCATTTTTTGGTTCAAATAAATCAATATTGTTTAATGAATTTATTAAAGAAATTTCAATTTTTGTTAATATTTCATTTTTGTATGGTATACTACTATTATGATACTTCAGTACATCATGAACAGCAAAGTATAATACATTATTATTTTCATGGTTTAACATTTTTTCATAAATACAAGCAAGCCAGAATGGACTTAAATTTTTTAAAGTATTTAACAATTGTAATGAAGGTAAAATTAAATGAGACTGTTTTTCCTCTAATGTTTCAAATACAACAAAAAAATTTTCCCATATATTAACAAAATTTTTCTGATCATCAGAATTATATGATAGCAATGAACAAAAAACTTGGTCACTAAGAAGTATTGAAAATGTTAATGAATTTGAATTGATAGTATCAATAGATCTCTTTAACATATAAAGCATTTGTTTTCTAATAATGAAATTTTTATTTAAAATACCTGTTTGTATAAAACTCCAATAAGACATATCATTTAATAGACTAAAATTGAAGTTTTCTCTTTCATTTGAAACATAATAATCAGATAATAAGCATAATATATCAAAACTAAAATTATTTTTTATATCGTTCCAAATAATTTTTAGAATATTTGGTTTTCTTACTAGCTCTAAATGCTTAATTATTATATTTATAGCTAAATGTTTAATTTTAAGAGAATCTGTATTTAGAGACTGGATGAGTTTAGATTCTACATTTTCTATTTCTTCGTATAAAATTTTTCTTTCGTTACATACCTCTACAATGCAATCATAAAGACATAAAAATTTATAAATATTATAATCATTTAATATAACATTCAAAGTAAAATTAATATGTTGTTGAATATCAGCGGAAATTAAAAAAAATAATTTAAATATGTTTAAAAGAGTGGGAAAATCTTCATCTGTAATATCCATTTGATTAAAAATATTAAAATAATAAGTTAAATCATAGTTTTTGTATTCATTAACTCCATCTTTCAAGAAACGTTTTTGTAACAACAATGCCAATTCTACTATGTGATAATTATTAGTGGTATTAATTAAAGAGGTAAGTTGTTGAATAATTCCTTTTTCTGTTTGATGTACATTTAGAACTTGTAAAATGTTTGCAAAATATTTTATTTGCTCCTTCTCAATTGTAGTTCGATTTTCCATTGTAATTTTCTAAAAATAAAATGTATCTGTAACTCAAATCGTTTTCAGTTATAATTAAATGTTATGTGCTATTAAATTAACAACAAATAAAACATGCCTTTTCCTTAAACAATTAGGTTAAGTTAATTCAAAAGTAAAAATTATTTTAGAACTGAGAATATACAATGAAGAGAATCATTTAAAAATATAAGTACATAATTATAATTTAAATATGTATTATAAGATGTATTTATTATTCTATCTAACAATTATGATGCTTGTTTCTACAATAATATTCTTTTGGGTTAAAATTTCATATTAAATGAATTGGTCATTTTATCAGAGATGGCGCAAATAAGAATTTTTGGTTAAATTCTACAGTAAGCTATTTGTCTGTTTAAGACTATTACACATAGATTGCGCAATCAATTAGAATTTTTCTTATAAAATTTATTTTACATAAATAGGGTACGTAATAACATAAAATTACAAGTAATATTTTAATCTTAGTTTATTATAATAAATTATAATTAAATTTAGCTAAATAATATAAGGTCATACAAATGTGACGCCTAGATTTGTGTTTTATTAAAAATAAACTATACACATGTTTCCTTATACATCACTCTATACATAAGTTTCTTTTTAATAAAACACAAATCTAGACGTCACATTTGGATGACTATATATATATAACATCACATCATAAAGTCCAAATATCAATCCACTACTGGACGAAAGCCTCAATGAATGTTACCATTCATTGGTATTTGGTCATATTCATCACACTGACCACGCGGATTGGTGAAGGATTTTTTATTCGGGGTTTACTCTCTTAACTTTTCGACAGTTATTTTTTACAAGATGAGGTTGTCGGCCATCATGCTCAACCCCTGGAAAGTAAGGGACTCTCCGACTGGGAATCGAACGCAATCTCCCGCATGACACGCAGTGATGCAAACCACTGTGCTACCCAGGCGGTATATGTATATATATATATATATATATATATATATATATATATATATATATATATATATATATATATTCAATATCTTTTTCATTCATTTTATCTTTTTTCATATTTTCATATTCATTCATTTTTTCATATCTCTATCACATTTAACCAATGGTCTCTTTTCGGACTTGTATATTTTTGGGTTCCCAATTAATAATATATCTTGCCTATCGATGATCTTTTCTTCTTGATATGTAATCTACCATTTTCATTTTAAAATTCTCATTTTTACTATAAGTTCAATAACTTTTTTTTATGATCTACTTGATTTTCTTTCTGTCTTTACGTTATTCCTTATATATATTATTCTATACTTCTTTGTGCTGTCTGGAATTTCTGAATTATTTTGTCATTTAAGATTTATATTTGATTATCATAGGTGAGAACTAGGAGGATGCATTGATTTATATATATATATATATATATATATATATATATATATATTATATATATTATATATTAGGTTGGAAATTCTCCCTTCCGCCTTCTGGTCTTTTGAATTTCGCGGCTATGTACAAAAAAATAGGTGAAGCAAGGAGGATGCATTGATTTAATATATATATATATATATATATATATATATATATATATATATATATATATATATATATATATTCCTTTTTAAACACTACTGACTATTCATTTATCATTTAACGACGAAAAATAAAATTAAGCAAATTAAAATAAGATTGTTAGTGAATATATTATATTCTTTAGTTAAATTTCACGTATATATAGTAAGTTTATATGTGTTTATGTATGTACATGAAAGAATAAAAAAAAATATGAAATGTTTTTTAAGATATGAATAATTAAATAAAACGATCAAATTATTCTGCAATATATTAATCAGACATATTTTAAATCTGAAATGATTTATTAGTAATATTTTTTGCAAAATATGTAAAAATGACAAAACCATACATTTTTTTGTAAAAAATACCTCTTAAATATGACAATTCATAATGTCAATAATTTATAGTTTTAAGTAATTATATTTGAGTAATATGTTTAACAAAAATGAGAATTGTTACTGCATTTATAATTACTATTTATTGTACAGTATGTATTCTTTTTGAAAATATTAGATTACAAAATATAACTAATTAGAGATTTTAATGACCACACTAAATTAACTAAAAATTTCGATTAAAGGTTTTTACGAGTTATTTGTTTCTTATGTATAAATTAGACATATTTATTAAAATATATAGATGTATATATATATATATATATATATATATATATATATATCATCATCATAACGCCCACATCAGTCCACACTAAATTGACTAAAATTTTCATATTCATTAAATTGGTGAAGATTTTTTATTCGAATTATTATTTTTTACAAGATTTCTTATGTATAAATTCGAGAGACATATTTTTAACGATTATATTATTTTTAACGATTGATTAATTCATAGATCAAAACATATATATATATATATATATATATATATTAATAATCTAATTGTTTTTCATATATTCTTTTTTAATTATAATTGTTTTGATCTCTTGAATTAATCAATCGTTAAAAATAAAATTGAAACAAGCTGAAAGAAATATACGACTAGTGGATACATGTTTCCCATCAAACATAATGCATTTTATATGCAGAGACATCATTGCCTCATCTTGTTTAGTTTGGCGGCACATGTTCATGTAAATGCAGACATTGTTTTGTTGTGTTCGCGGCAGCACTGTCCACGGTGTTCCACGAGACAAATGAACGCGCCTCACCGACTGATGACCGATCGTATCAGCTGATAAGAACGCTACCAGATCGAGCAGTCGTTTAAACAAAACCACTTTATAAATAACCTAATCAGTCTGAAAACGCACAAGTTGTTTGCCTGCGAAGACATTTGGTGCACTGAACTGTCCTTGCGTCGCCTTCAACAATGCCGCCGACAACAGCGCGACATGCAACAGTTGTTGTTTGTTTGCACTTGTTATTCTTGAACGTCTGGCCTTTTTCTATACGATGCACTTCTGCGTGAATATAGATTATCACATCACGAAAATAACATATGTTGAAGAGAAATTGGATTAGATGTACGGTATGTTAAACTGACGACTTTATATGAGTAGACTAGTGTTATTTAAGAAGGGTACTTTGTAGATTAGTCGATCGACAGGAACAGGATGAATGGTAAAATTGATTTCGTCTGTTTAATTAACTTATATATATGTATATATATATATATATATATATATATATATATATATATATATATATATATATATATATATATGTAAGTGTAAATACAAGTTGATTAGAGGAAAAATGGACATTTTTTATTATTAGGATGAATGCAAGCATTAAATGAATAATTTTTATTGTCTATATTTGTATTTGTTTTTTTATAATTCAACTACTATTGAAAATAATTCCTTGTTTATTATAACCAAATTTATTTCTGTTTTATTTTCGAACATTTGTAATTATAACAGAAACACACAAAAATGTATAATGTAACCTTATAATGATGGTATTACCATTGAAATGCTTACAAACTTCTAAATGAATAAAGTAAACAATAAAATATTTTTATTAAATCTTGTGGCATTGGGTGATTCAAAAATATATTCATTTATATTTAAATAACAATTACAGTGTTTTATGGTATGGTAATGCAATTTAACACGTTCATAACAGATTATATTTTTTTAACCATATGATAAAACATTAGTATTAACTATTATAAAGTTGTCATTTTATGAAATATATATATATATATATATATATATATATATATATATATATATATATATATATATATATATATATATATATATATATATATATATATATATATATATATATATATATATATATATATATATATATATATATATATATATATATATATATATATATATATATATATATATATATATATATACCATAAAATGAAATAGTGAAAAAAAATGAAATGGTGATGCAGAAATTTAATTTTAGTTTTGATTTTATGATTTCTTTTCAAGTCTAGATTTTGGTCAGGAAACTATTGTAGAAATATTTATATACTCATTTAAATTTTATAATATAGCACTTTGATAATGAGGGCGAAGTCATTGGAACGTACATTAGTGAATAAAGCAAACAATAATTATTGTTCGCTAGAGGTAAATGACTCATTTGTGTAAAATAGAATTAGCCACAGTAATAATAGAATAATGAGAGATTATTTAAGGGTTGGCATTTTTAATTCATTTTATTTATTTGGAGATTTTAAATTTTGAAATGTGATATAACGGGGCAAGTAATTGAACTAAATTATAAAGAGATAAAGTACAATTCAAATAAAAAAATGTAGATATGTTGCAGAAAAAACGATTTCAAATTAAATATTTCGTTTTGAACTTTGTTAAAAGCTCAATTATTGTTGAGTGTGAATTTAGAAAATGTGAAGAATTGGTTTTTAATTATCAGGTTTATACTTAATGCATGTTATGTTTTATAATTATTATTGTTATTATATATATATATATATATATATATATATATATATATATATATATATATATATATATATATAATAACAATATATATATATATATATATATATATATATATATATATATATATATGTATATGGGTATGTATACCTGAATGTATTTTTATATATAACAATGGCAATGTAAAATCAAAAAAGGGGTATTATATGCGCGCAGTAAGTAAATATGTTGAAGAACCCCTCTATGTCAGTATTTGGTTGCGCATATTCAAATATCGAAACTGCGCTCTGCATTGACCAATAAGATGGAGGAAAACACACGCCCTGCTTGAAATATCGATCGTAGTGCCACCCCAACGGCGTTTGTTTGAAGTATATAGTCTAAGACGACGCATCTCTTTCCAAAGAAATTTCAATCGGTTGCTGAATGTCATTGGTCTACTAGATTAATTGTTGTATTTGTTTACAATCAACAGAAAAGAATTCAAAATAGAAAACGTCCGAATAAATATGCATTTGTACCTATATATATATATATATATATATATATATATATATATATATATATATATATATATATATATGTATATATATATATATATATATATAAATGCATGAAAGGGTACAAGTCTACATTCATATACAACCACCTAATTTACATATATATACATATATATATATATATATATATATATATATATATATATATATATATATATTAAATATATATATATATATATTAGTGTTTATATTTTTATATATATATTTATATATATATATATATATATATATATATATATATATGTGTGTGTGTGTGTGTGTGTGTGTGTGTGTTTGTTTGTTTGCATAAGAGCGTGTGCAAAAGTACGTATACATGTGTATATACAAGATCACAATTTGAAATGATGGATCATTCATTAAAGTGAAAAGAAAAACCTAAAACGGAATTCATTTAAACAAAATACTTTAATATTTAAATTGAAAATCTTATTCTATTTGAAAAAATATTCAATCAATGTATTCTATTAAACATTATTTAAGGTAGTGACAGAAAGATTCTTAATATAGAAATAATTTACAAATTTCAAATAATTAAGAGATGAAGGGAAAGATGTATGTTAAGAATAATAAAGCGATATCATACAAGAATGGAGTGTACATATATGAGAACAAGCAGAAATTGCCAACTTTTACAAGAAAAGTAAAAAGTCTTAAATGGATATGAGTAAAATATATTGTAAGAATATAATAAATTGATAGATAATGATCATTATTGACTGAGAATGAATAAATGTATGAGACAAAGAAAAATACTGATGAATTGATTGATAAAAAAAATTAGGGTTTTTATTGTAAATTTGTGGAATGGTAAAGCCATAGAACACTTGTATTGGAAGAGACTTTATCTATCAGTGGACCGATAGAGAATTATATATATATATATATATATATATATATATATATATATATATATATATATATATATATATATATATTCTCTATCATAAAGTTAAAACTTTATGATATCATTTTAATAATTAAAATTGGATTTATATTATAAATAAAATTATAAATTTAATTTATAATTAAAAAAGTACATATGAGTTAATAGTTGAATTTTTATTTTTTCCAAATAGTTTGTCTGTTTTTTTATTGTGCAAATTTTAGTAAATCAATATTAGTAACATATCAAAAATTCCTGATAATAAAATATGAATTGTAAATTTGAAGAGTTGTAATATTTTTATACATCAATAGTATTGGAATATATTTTCCTATGAACTAAATGAGGCACATTGCTAATAAATTGCTCGTTTATAATTTATTCTTGGCTAAATTTTTAAGGGTAGTAGTATTACTGATCTGTTCAATGTTGCAGAAATATCATGAGGGAGTTTATATGATTTTTAATGTATGTGAATTGATCCATTTTCACTGTATTAAACACTTTTCGGTGGAAATATTCTTCTTTTGTACAGCGATATATATGTCATATGAAAGGTAATATTTTTAATATTTTTTTTAAATGTATATATTTATTATAAATTGAATAAGTATATTTTTTTATAAATGCAGTGTTTATTATATTTTGGCAATTAAATAATGTATTTGATATTAAAAAATGATTGATCATTAATATTATATATTATAAATATAGTTTTTGTTTAGTTTGAATCCAACACATTTATTGATTTGAAAATGGAAAAAAATCTGTGATTATATTTAATTGCTGCTGGATTTTTCTTATCGTACAACTGTGATTTTTATTTGTTTCCGTTTTTTTTTTCATGACTGATGCAAAACGTACTCGTTCGGATTTGTAGAAAAACACGATACATATACATTTTGAACATCGTTTCGTTCGTTGCATTGAAAAACAACTGTTATTTTATTTGGCAAAAAAGTCCATCTAATTAGTGCGCCGGCAACCCGATACGATTTTTCTCCAAAGTACGGGAGCGTTGTAACATAACCCAATTAGTATATGAGTTTGTTGTAATAACCAAACACATGGCA
This sequence comes from Neoneuromus ignobilis, assembly GCA_029203775.1. Taxonomy (NCBI): domain Eukaryota; kingdom Metazoa; phylum Arthropoda; class Insecta; order Megaloptera; family Corydalidae; genus Neoneuromus; species Neoneuromus ignobilis. Next base: position 27,000,755 of record CP092090.1, on the reverse strand, counting down.
GCCGGCGGCGCTAGTCGTCGCTATGACGACCGCCCCGCGCAGACAAAGAAGAGCGACCTAAGTTATCTTTAATAAGACGATCAATTATGATTTCCCTCCCGGTTAGTTACGCCTCACACTTTACGCTTTACGACAATTGCGAATGTTGCCGTTGAGTACACAACAAAGATGTATTTATGACTTGTTAACGTTCAAATTATAGGTTAGGTCGTCTCTGACGTCTGCCATTGAAATGCGCGTAATGTGGTGATTTTATTTTTACTTAAAGGAACGCTTCTGTTCTTATACATTATGTCTATGTTGCGATTAAATACAATTTGATAAAAACAAAATCAATTATGACTGGAATTATTGCACTTGTAATTTGTCAAAGTTAAATAATGAGATTTTTGTTATTTAAACTGTGACATTTCCCCCCTCATATACCACATGTATTAAGTGTAAAATAATTACATTTCTAATCTGGTATTAAATTATATTGTAAAAAGTATTTTTTTACACATTTATGTGACAATAATAATTAATTATTAGTAAATAAATCATCACAAAATTAAGCAGTACTGTAAAACAATCCAAAATTGTAATCTGACAAAACTGAACAACAAATAGATTAATTTTTTTATTTAAAATATATAAGAATAAAGCAATCGTTTTCGAATTAATTCTCTTAATGCTCCATGCAAACATATTAATATCATTGAATCTATAGGTCCTGTTTTTTTAAAAAAAATTATTTACAAATCAATATTTTTTCAAGAATTATTATTATGTTTCTTTATATATTAGGATTTTTTAAACGTATTTTTTTAGTTTGTTTGATTTGAGGTTATAGAAAGGAGTATATAAATATACATTTAAGGAATAGCTAAAAGACGATCAAAAGTTGAAATTGATTTTTAAGTTAAAAATTGTTCTATTTTTGACCAGATTATTATTATGATGGTCTGAAGGATGCAATATTCAGATTCAAATATAAACAACTCAAATAAGGATCATTTTCAAATTATTAAGTTGAAATAATACTTAATTAGACTAAAATATTTTTATTGTCAGTTTTTTTTACTGTTCCTGTTTATATTTAAAATTGATTATTTAGACTTGGTAGTATGTTAGTTTTAAAATATATTTCTACATTTCACCATTGTTCATCAAATATTTAATCATAATTTTTGACTTTAAAATTTTACTTTTCATTTTCTATTACACAGTTTAGAGATGTTCATAAAGAATGTACATTTATAATAAGTTAGATTTTTGATGGCATTTGAATTGTGTATTAAAATGTAAAAAAATATCTATTACACGATTATTTATAAAATGTATTGTAAAGAAAAAATATTTTCGAAACTATCATATTTCGTTTGTTTCACCTGTGATATATTCAGTTAATTTGTATTTGTCAGGTATCTATACAAGTTATTTAGGTAAAACAATTTTACTATATTTAAAATATGTTCTTGTAGCTTTCAATAAACATTATTTTGATATTTTAATGTTAACATCGTCTAATATCAATATATTTTAAAATTTATTGCTTTTATTTGATTTTCATTTCAATATCTTAATTGGTATAAAAATATCTATATATTTTAAAAACAATATTACTAAACATAAATGTTATTTTTTTTAAAAAAAATTAGACCACTAAACAATTTCTCTCAAAAAGTATGATTATTTCGTTGTTACAAGGAATTATTTGTATTATTAAAAAAAATAGAATATAATGTTTATGGGTTAATATGCGATTTTCCGGAATTTACTTTAAAATCTAAGATAATTTAAATTGCATTCAATCCAAAAATTGTCAATCCTCGATATAGTTTTCAAAAATTAAATAATAAAAATGCTTTTTTTAATATATATAATTTGAACAGGATATATATATATATATATATATATATATATATATATATATATAGAGAGAGAGAGAGAGAGAGTCATTCGAATGTGACACCTAGATTTGTATTTTATTAAAAAAAACTCTACACATGTTTCCCTATACACCACCCCATATACACTCGTTTCTTTTTAATAAAACATAAATGCAGGCGTCACATTTGGATGATCCATATATATATATATATATATATATATATATATATATATATATATATATATATATAACCGACAGGTGGTGCATTGCTATATTAACCCTTTGCACTCGAACTCCGGATATATATATCTTCAAACCGAGGTCTCAGCTACATGGAGACAATGCAAATAATTTTCAGTTCATAATATAAGGACAAAAACAAATCGTAATAACTTCATTTATTCTTTTAACAAATTGCAAATTATATGTATTGCTGTATTAATGCCTGTTATGCGGAAGAAAAGCATTCAATTCCCGATCGGAGAAAAAAAGGCAGGCGGGGTCCTTTAGCTGAATTAGAGGCAACTTGCCTAAGGAAGTTAAACCATAAATGAAAAATTTTCACCAACCTACTTGGTCAACGTGGTATAACTGCCTATCAAATTAAATATGACCAAGTACCAGTAAGTAGTAACATTTAATGATGCTTTCACATAGCACTGGTTTGATAAAAGTTAATATGTTGATCAATATATAAATATATATATATGTTTGCATGGAGTAAACACAATTTTTACATTATAGAGTAGGAGACAATATATGTGCTTTTTATTAATTTTTATAATTAAGTGAATAATTTAAAATAAATGTTAGTTATATACTGTGATTTATTAATATTAATTCTTTTCTTTACTAGTATACATAGTATAATTTTAGTTATATAAATTATAATTTCATGTGGATATTGTACATTAGATTTTTCAAGATGTTTATTTTTTTATGAAAATCAGTCAAAAAATAATAATCGATCAATTTAATGTTATATTAACGTTAAAAATATTTGAAATTTAAAATGTAGAATATAAATGATGTAAATAATTATATCGCTTTACAAAGATTAAAAAGGAATACATTACAATTATACTCCACTTCGAGTTTAAGTAGTGTTGTAGAAATAAAATGAGAGTTTAGATTTAATGTGCAATAAGTTACCACATGTCGTTAAAACAAAGCAAACAAAACAAAATGAAGAAAAAAAAACAATAATAAAGGACAACGAACTCATAATATTGTGCAGCATAGACAATAAATTAAATCAACAGAGCGTTAGTTGTGAGGTTAAGCACACCTGTCAAATATATCAAGAGAACAATAAATTTACGGCGTCAATTATCGCAAAAATAAGTAAATCTCATATAGAAATATCAAGCAAAACTTATTTAACAAGCAACAAAATTCTTATATAACTGCACATCAAACTCGAAGGCAGTTCTGAATTCCCCGTGGGCCAACATGGCGGCCAATAACAAGGAACTAGACTTAAACAATCGGGTAGGCGGCTTTTTGTGTCAGTGACGTCACAAATGATTAGCAGCTAATTCCCGCCAAAGCATGTCTGCCAACTTTCGTTGCATTCGATGTGATATGCAGTGCATATAGTAATTAAAAAAACTGCATACGAGTCATTCTTTCATTTCACCTTTTGATTTAATTATCTATTATTTTATCGACTTGTTATTTGGCTGTTTTCCTAGATCTTCATATTCCTGTTGTTTTAATTCAATTGTAAATTTACAAAATCAAACAATATTATATTAATGAATAATTAAAGAAATTAGATGTAATTTAATATTATCTAATGAAGAAAGAAATGCATTAAAGTTAATTAATAAGAACGATGTTATTTTTATAATAAATTTCAGTCGTATTTTTAATTTTTGTCTAAAAAAAACTCAATTTGTTAAAATGTCAGTTGTAATTAGTAGACAAGAAATATACTAAAAATTATATGAGATCTTTGAGGACAACAATATATTTCCAGAGAATTGAAGAAGGAAAAATTAAGGATTTTTATTTTATATTTTACAAAAAGTACTATTCTAAAAAAATGCAGTGTTTTTCTATTATAAAAGAGTTCGTTTTTTTGTTCGTTATATTTAAATAAATGAAAAGAGGAATCGAATTGTGATATTACTTTACTTTTGATTTAAAATATCAGTAAATGAATAGTATTATTTTTTTAGTACATTAAACACAATTTATTAATATATATATATATATATATATATATATATATATATATATATATTGTTTTAAATGACATTAAATTTATTATTGTATATGGCCATCCAAATATGACGCCTAGATTTGTGTTTTATTGAAAAGATAAACAAACGAAACTATACACATGTCTTCTTATACACCACCCTATACACATGTTGTTTTTTAATAAAATCTAAACTAGGCGTCACATTTGGATGACCCTATATTTATGAAAGTGACTTTTCAAATTCCTTTTTTATTATTAAATAGTATTTTTACAAACATTTTTCATTTCAATAATTAAATGATTAATATTCACATTCTATATTTTTATTAAATACTTAACGATTGTTTTAAATAAGTTATTCAAATTAATGATGTCCAATGTATGCAGCGTAATCATTTCATACTTCACATCAAAAACAAAGCCACGGCTCGAGGCCAATTATTCGCCTTTCTTTTAGTATAGACTATACTGTCTCTTATTTCATTATTCGATTATTGATTGATTCCCGCCGGGCCTGAAACAAAACACTACCGCGCCCGTTGGGCGCTCTTAAACAATTTACGTTGAGTACTGGTGAAATCTAATATTTTTTAGTTATTTTTATCGACTGTTTGATGTGCCTTTTGTATATACAGAGCTGGTAGTTTATCTTTGAGACATTGTTCTATAGGATGAACACTTTCTTGGATGAAATTGTGTTCTTATCTGTTTAACATTTGGTTAATTAAACGATTATCATCGAGCAGAATACAATTATTTTACAAGCTTGCACGTTGATAACTATTTTCAGTAGATTAAAAGAATTTTACTATTGAAAATATTGTATTTTTTTAAAAAAATGTGGATATTAATGAATATAGAAATATTTTCAGTTTTTATATATAATATTGAAGTCTAATTTTTTGACATCATAAAAAAAAATATTTTTTTTTTAAATATATTCATAAATGTATTAAACGATTTGTTATTAGAAAAATAATTAATTAAATAAAAACTAGAGTTTCATAATATTAAATAAAATTAGCATTATTAAAATTATATATTTTAATCTAATATTTGTGGATCTAATTGTTTTTAAATCATAAAATGTAGTTTGTATTTTTCTTCATACTATAATTAGTTTATTATACTTTAAATTAAATTAGTATATTCTCTAATAAAAATTGAATATATATATATAAACAAATTTAACTTACTTTATTTGTCAAAATTAATAACTTATTTTTTTAATATTAAGAGTAGATACATTTCGAACATTCTGTAAATGATTGTTTTTGTTGAACCTCATTTATCAATCCACCTGTCATTCGAATCTAAACCTATAAAGTACATTTAAGGTATTTTTTGTAATCTATTTGCAAACCACTTCGAACACGTACGGAGGAATTTCATAAAAGGTATAGAAAAAGCCATTATGATGTCAGTACTTTACTTTAAAAAGCTTTTTATAGTTTTAAGCTTTCTTTCAAATATGTTGAAATACTCAATTATTGAATTACTAGGTAAATATTTTTATTTTTAATTGATAAATAAATTTTTTGATGGTTCGAAAATTCGTTAATAAAATATATTAAAAATAAAATGTTAATTATGAACAGAAATGTAATATTATTTAAAGGTATTATCAAGGTGGTAATATTTAAAATTTATGTTTAGTGTCCAATTTAATTCAGTATTAAATTAAATAGTTTATTTATAATGGGATTTATACAATCTATTTAGATAGTTTATTACAATATTTTATATAATATATTAAATTAGAATATGCGATATTTTTTGGAAAACGTTTTAATTTCCATTATGAATAAACATTAATAAATAAAACATATTTTTATATTGATTTTTTAATGAACAATTTTTTTCTCAAAAATAATAATTGTGATTTAAATCAGTTAAAATTTTATTTTTTTAAAAGTCTATAACATTTCTAAATGCCTTGAAAAATTAATTAATAATTTAATGTCATCTTCATTTTGTTCAACAGCAACTAGTGAAATTAAAATTGAATAATTATAAACCTTCAACTTACATATAAATATTTTATTATATCATGAAATTAAATAATTTTTCAATTATTATAGCAAAAAACTTACTCAAAAATAAGTAAATATACAAATTTATTTATAAATGTCTCAATATTCTGATCATGACTTTTAAATTTGTGGAATATGTAGAACAAATGTTTCTGAATACATGTTTTCTTAAATTATAATTTTTTTAAAAATATAAACCAATAATGAATAAAGTAGAAAGAAGGACGATTGCTTTTTTAAAAAACATGTGTCATGATTTGATTATTTATTTTTTTAATTAAAATCAAGAAAAACTACATATTAAGTTAAATATAATTCAGATGTATTTATTAATTTGATTTTTCCAAAAAAATACATTTAGATACATACATACATACATACATATATATATATATATATATATATATATATATGTATGTATATATATATCTTAATAGCATGTGAATTGAAGTTATTATCGACTCTGTGTTGCATTAGCCAAATTTTGTGCGATAGTTTTGGCGATACGACGCATCGTTGCAAAGTTCAGCATCCCTTCATTAGACAAACTACCCTTATGCTTTGTATAGCCATATATTTCTTTTCTATGTGAAATGTACACACCGTCGCAAAAGTGCTGACTCATTGTGTTCGAGTTCTTTTGTTTGTTGATTTATAAAGATCGTGATACCGTTGTTGCGCGAAGTCGATCGTCACGTGTTTAAATTTTACTTTAAAATTTTCATCTATTATTGTTTGGAACTCATGTCGGTGGATTTTCTTTTAATGGAATATAAAAACTAATTGTATGCAATTGTCATTTTTGTATAATGTTTATTACATAAAAGTTACGAATAAATAATAGAAATGATGATTTTGTGAGGAATTATAAAGGAATACAAAATAAAATTGATTGGATTATAAGTCCGATGTATATTTTTGGTTATTTGTTGGCGAAGTTAAAACATGCGTCACTTTGTAAAAAAATATTTCAAGTTCTTATTATAGAATTAAAATAATTATTGAAATACTCAAGTTCTAAAAATATTTAAATATTGTAATTAATGGTTTATTTATTAATTATCTTAATTTATTTTATATTTTATTAATGTATGAAAAAATTAAATTATATTTTTAAATTAATAATTAAACACATAATTGAAATCAAAGAGAATATATGATTATTAAATTTATGTTCATAAATACAAGTTATTCCAGTTGGTTATTTCCGTAACTTTTTGACAGATTCTATGATTTTTATATAATTTTAAATTTATATATATATATATATATATATATATATATATATATATATATAAAATGTAATTTCTAAACATGATTGAAAAAACTGTAAAGAGATACAAGAACAGAAAAAAGTAACGAATATAATAAAACAAATAAAATCGATAAAATGGGCATGGGCAGATATATAGCAAGAAGAGAAGATAATAGATTAAACAAAAATAATTATGAAATGGCGACTAAGAGATAAAAAAGACCGAGGAAGAGGCCTTATCAAAGATGGAGGGATGAAGTTGTGAAGTATAGTAGAGGCGAGGGTTGAATTAGATTAACCGCGAACAAGAAACAATAAAAGAATCTTGAAAAAACATTCAAGAATATAATGACATTCGATGAGGCTTTCGATTAGTAGTGGGATGATATAGGCTTTTATGATAATAATTATATATATATATATATATATATATATATATATATATTACTTAATTAATTAATGAAATATTAAATACCATTACAAATGATCAATAAAAGAGCTATTTATGAAAAAGTATACTAAAAACTGTCTATAAAAATTATATTAGTTTTATGTTTCTATGTTAATTATATACAATTTTTCTAATCTTTAACAACCTTTACCAAATTTCATCAAAATTTTGTTATAAAAAATAGGTAATAGATTTTAATCTGTTTAATAAATCTATTGATAATGAAATTTTATTTAATGTGCTTTAATGTTCTAACAAAATATAAAATTTTTTCGGCAACTAATATTATATCTAGATTTAAAACTACATTCTATAACGTAGCTCAAATGAGATTGAAGGATAGTAAGTAAGTAAACGTATATCTGAACCCTTCAATCTCATTTGGGACACCCTATATTTGAAACAATCAGTTTAATAAATTATATTAGGCAAGCAGTGAGAATGGATGTATATTCATTATTTAAAGAACATTAATTCATAATTAAAATATTTGTATTTCCATATTTCGCAAGAGTTAAGTTTTGTGAGAGTAAGTTAGTTTTTATTAGTTGTTTTGGAACTGTGGCTGATTCACTTTACACAAATGAATTTAAACCCCAACACCATAATAATTTAAAATGTTTGATAATAACTTATTGTTCACTTATTATTTATAATTATATCGGCTGATGCATTTCGATGGCGACGCCATCATCGTCAGAGCCTTTCTGATTTCATTAAAAAGGCTCTGACGATGATGACGTCGCCATCGAAATGCATCAGCCGATATAATTATAGATTATATAATTATAAATAATAAGTGAACAATAAGTGATTATTGAACACTTAAAATGATTGTGGTGTTGGGGTTAAAATTCATTTGTGTAAAGTTAGTTATTGTATTAATCAATTATTTACATAATTATAATGTACATAAATGTTCTGTTCATTAATCAAATTAATTAGATATTACTTTATTATTTTTAAACCTGTATAACTTACAAAATAATAGTACAAAAGTGCATGTAGAATTATATATATATAATTCTACTTGCACTCACTTCTCAATTATATATATATATATATATATATATATATATATATATATATATATATATATATATATACTTGAGAGAAAAATAAATATTACTTTTCATTTTGATTAATTTTTGCCTCAATTGCTAAGTAAATAAATAAAAATCAATTAACTTAATAAATCATTCTGCATTATGGTATATATGAGAATTTATATTAGCAAAAGTATTTAGTTTCTTTAAATTATGTTCTATTTCGATTTTATCTGTTTCTCTAATATCAAAAATTCCTAGTAAAAATTCGAGTAATGATAAATATCTTTTTACAAGTAAGCAAAAATATTTAAAACATTAAAACATGATTTTGCTTTTAAAATCATGTTTTGGTATATAAATATGTATTTGATAATTGCTGATAATTTGGATTTGTTTAAACTTAATCTACAAAATATATTAACAAAACTGTATACACATTTTCTGTTATATATATATATATATATATATATATATATATATATATATATATATATATATATATATGTAGGATACATTTTCAAATTATGATAAAATTAATAAAAAATAATAGTAGAATCAGCTTTATGTTTCTCAAATAATATACTTTTACATTTGACATTCGAAAATTTATTACTAGCTATCAGCACATGCTAATTCGAGCATAAAATTCTATATATGTCTGTACTTCTACATACATTACAATAATAAATATTCCAAATGTCTCGCATTGTGTGGGAGTACGTGTAGTGGTGCGAATTGAATACTATTCGTTTTATTTATAACTATAAGGTTGAATATTTGTTTGGTTTCATGGTATATATTCATTCATTCGAAGGGTG
>CP092090.1:26981067-26986067 GCA_029203775.1 Neoneuromus ignobilis | reverse complement strand
TTTTAAAATGAGACGGATACTGCGAAGCCATTTTGAATTTTCCACCCTTTTTTTACAAGGCGATGATATATATTTACATATTTCTTTTACGTAACTCAGTTAGCTAGGAAAATTCATGACGAGAAGTTGTGTTTGACTGTTATATAATAATTTTATAGTATGTTTTCCCTATAATTTTTGTGTAATGTTGTACTTTGCTTTTTTATTGATATTTAAATTTAAAAAAGGGGTGAATCAGTGATAGAAAATCTGTTAGAAGGGTTGAAATACCCTTTTTTATCATATAATAGATGCGCTATACTTGAATTTAGTTTACGGAAGTGAAACGGAGAGTGTATATTGTGCGTATGTATGTATTTCATAGTAGCGTCTTAGTCTGTAGTCAACTTCCGTGCAGTGAGTATCGATGAATGTAAAGCTAAGATGGAAAAATTAAAAATAAATTTAAATATAGATGAAAATAATAAATTGTCAGTTGAAAGTGTCTACAATGATGAATTTATGTTAATATTGATAAAAAAATTATTATTTTTCATGAAAATTAGTAAAAAAAACTTAATTTAAAACATAAAAAAATTTTGAACATAATTTAAAATTTAAAACATAATTTAAAATTATAATAATTCCATGATACAATTTGATAGCAAACTTTAATGTTTTAAATATAAAGTTTTTTAGATATATTTTTAATTTATTTATATTTAACAAAATAAAATTTGATTAAAAAATACTTAAATTCATGTCTGTATATATATATATATATATATATATATATATATATATATATATATATATATATATATATATATAAAATATAAATATTATGTTTAAATTATATCAAATAATAGTCATTGTGGTATCAAACTATACAATACAAAATAAAACGTCATTGTATTAAAAAGTGTTTAGAAAATAAAAATATTTCATTGTAGAATTATTGACGTCCAAATGTATAGATTAAAATATTAAATTGTGTAATAATACAAATAAACGTATAAATATTTTTAATTATTTATTAATGAGTATTAATGAAGTGAGTGAAATGAAATTATTTTATGAATAAAATGATTTCATTAATGGATTATGTCATTGGAAGTAAGATGCATGGACATTTGATGTATTTGTATTTTGTTCGTTTTATTTTTTTTTTAATTTATTTTATTGTAGTTATATGTTGTAAATATAGCAAAAAATGTTTTTAATTATGTAAATAAACGTTTTTGTTTTGTGATGTTTCTTTTTTAAAAATGTGTACCTTTCAATAAAATTTATATTTGGTATTTTTTTTGGATATGATATATTGTTTATTTCTATTTGGTTTGATATTACGGTAAATTACATAAATGAACAATTCACCTTAACATCACAAGATTTAATAAAAGTGTCCAATATTACTAATATATTATTGTTCATTTTATTCGCTGATATGAATTCCGATGGGCATGTTGTGATTGTTAGAACATCGCCTTATAAAATCTAAACAAGTAAAGTGAATAATTTAGCAAAAATAAATAAACAATGAGTGATCATTGAAAAAATAAAAACTTGTGGTGTTAGGATGACGGATTTATTTATTACTGTTTATTTGAATTTCATTTAATATCTTTTAATGTTACGTTTTTATATTTTTTTTAAAAAAATAGTTCATTTTTAATAAAGTACCTTTGGAATAATCCTAGAACTACAAAAAATCAAAAAGTTACTGATTTTTTTTATAAATACATAATATTCACACTGCATTTAACATATATTTGGTACTTACCACTAATTCGTTAATTTAATGTAATTTGACAATATAGTAAATCATGATAAGATATTAAAATAATTTTGTGCAATATTTTCTCTTGTATTTTTATTTCATGTTATAAACATATCATGAAATAAATTCAGTCGTCTAAAAGAAGAACCATTAAAATCTAATTTTGTACTTAAGTATATAGAGATTTATCTACTTACTAGAAAAATAAATTTGAAGTTTATATTAATTGCTTGAAAAGAAATCGTTTGTTGAAGAGACGCCAGGAAATATCTGGAAGGCGAGGTTGAAGATGTAAAAATGTTTAATATGTTGTATATTGATTTCAGTATTATATATATATATATATATATATATATATATATATATATATATATATATATATATATATATATAAACACATATCAATGATTGAAATATACTATTTAAATAAAATAAAAACTAATTGGGATTTAAACGTGAAATATATATATTGTATCTGCTGTGCATCTGAAATCCAAATATCTATCAATCCATTTAACAAATTTGAGTTTTTTACCGTTAAACATATAACATAAAAACGATAAGTAATACAATATACTAAAGGAAAGTTACTGATAACATCTCGTTGAAAACGAAAATTACACATTACAAAGTAACTTGAGTAAAGAATTTAATTTTCTAAAAAGCAAGAAGGTATCTTCTATGTTTCGTTGCTATGGATTACCGACTCACAAAGTTGTACAACATAGTATGAGCCCACAAACATATACACATAAACACACACATACAGGCACGCACAAAGTATTATATACACATAGTTCTGCATACACACGCACACATTGTGACAACACTGAAACAATACCTGTGTTTTATTTTGTAAAAGGTCAAATCAATCTTATGTTCGGTTGCAGTTCGCATACTACGTATTTGCAAAGGGTAGATAAATGTTGCGTATATCTACCCTTAGGTGTACTAGCTGAAGAGGGATGATTTTTATGTTGTCATTTTCCACCCCTTGAGCTAGACAAGGGCGCGTCCTTTTATCTATCAAATTGTGTATGATGAGAGGTCGAAGGTTAAACGAAAATTTCCCTAGTAAAAAAATAAATGTGTAGGAAAATATTACTGTTAAGTAATATTTTTATGTGTCATTATTATGCATTTCACTTTTTAATAAATAAATAGATGAAATTTTAATACATATACATATGTTTATACATACATATATGATTTTATTATGTACAAAACTATTAGAATATTTCTATTTTATTTTTCATTTCTTATTAAAATAATAATTTTAAAGTTATATATAGTACTTTTTTTTAGAAAAAAGTGACTATATAATTTATTAAATGTATAGTTGAATTTATTTCATAATTATAGTACTGATTAGTAGTAAAATATTTATTTTTAATTATGAATCTTTTCGTAAGTGTTTCTTCAAGATCATAATAACAGAAAGGCTGTGATGATGATGGCGTCGCCATTGAAATGCATTAGTTGATATAATTATAGACTATATAATTACAAATAATAAGTGAACAATAAGTGATTATTGAATACTTTAAACTAATGTGCTGTTGGGGTAAAATTCATTTGTGTTAAAATGAATCAGCCACAGTTCCAAAACAACAAATAAATAGATTTTATTAAGTTCAATAATTACATATTATTTACATTTTCATTCTTTATATATATTTTATTGATCTTGATATCATTTTCAAAAAGAAATATTAGAAAATGAATTATAAAATAAGTGAATATTGAATATTATTAAAAATTTTATAGTGTTTGAGAATAATTAGTTTGCAAAAGAGAATTAGTCACCGTGTTAAATTATTTGTGAAAAACTTCTTACACAAAATAAAAAAATATATTTTAAAGAAATGAAAATTCAATGGAAAATGAACATGAAACAAATGTTCAAGTTTTATTATACCAAATAAAAAATAAATTAATGATATTATATATTAATACGATAATTTACAAAATTTAGATACTTTTATTTAATGAAAGAAATATGTCATTAAAATTTGGTTTTTGAAAAAACATTAATTTTATAGTATCAGTATAGAAAGAACTTTTAGAAAGTTGATTGTTATTAGTTTATATTGTTTTCTTTCTCCGATTATACATATAAATATATATATATATATATATATATATAATTGTAAATTAAATAAGATGTAAGAGAAAAATAATAAAAACTAATTTATATTTGCTTAAAACATATTATAGTTTTTTAAACTGTTTTATTTTATAGATATTTATAAAATTCAAATTAATTTAAATTGTATTAATATAAATTGTGTCATGAAATGTAATTCAAAATTTGTTTCCACTTTAGTCGTAATCAAAATCCCATTGTGACGTAACATAACTTCTCGTAAATATAGAGCCCTGGGGGTTAAAACATTTACAACCACAAAAGATGTTTCACAAACACGTCTATCGGATTGCTTTATTTAAAATAACATTTTTGTTTGATTCTCGCTGTGTCAGGTCGCGAGGGGCTACAGAAGCCTTCGCCCCCGGCTCCCGTGGGATATACGAGCAGCTTCCGACGCTGCGAATAAAAAAAAAACACGCACACACACACATCCTTATATACATTTATACGTATATACACACTGTTTCTGGAAACTAGAAATTCTCTGTTATGCCTACAAGGACTTTTGCAAACAATATTTGTGGTTGATTTTACAAGGAAAATACTATTTTTTCTGTTAGGTAAATATGTATCTAAGAAAATTACATTGTATGGTAATATTTGTTTTTATGTTAATGTCTTTGTATATATATATATATATATATATATATATATATATATATATATATATATATATATATATATATATATATATATATATAATAGTGTCGACGGCTACTTAGTATTTCCTTTAGTAATTTTTCAATTTGTTAATAAACCATTTATAATTAGTTTTTATTATTTTTAGAGAAACACAATACAGTTTATTAATTTGGGCTAATTATTTTAACTAACATAATAATATAAATCAAACATTATAAAACAACATTTTAAGTTTATTAACTATTGACATTTTAAGTTTATTAACAAATTGAAAAATTACTAAGGAAACGGCGACACTATTAGTAGCCGTCTGTTGACGAAATATTAAAAATATCGTTGTAAATTATTAAATTAATTGTTGACATAAAATATTTTATTTTTCAGTTAATTACTAAATTCTTTTATGTTAATTTATATTTATCTTTTATATCTTAGAAAATTAAATTTTAA
>CP092090.1:26963567-26976067 GCA_029203775.1 Neoneuromus ignobilis | reverse complement strand
GGAGTTTCTATGTTTAAATTTTGAGATTAGTATTTTTTATAACTATATTCATTACATCATTTATAATGAATATTTTCTACAGTAATGTATATTCACTGATATTTAATTTCAGGTATTCTTAATCAAATAGTAAAATACCATGAAAATGTTTATTGATAAGAATGGAAGTGTGATAATAAGTCTAGAATGCTAGATGTATTAAGAACAGTTGTTGTTTATTTAATAAAACTAGCTACAAATATTTACTATATTGTGTAATGGAACTGTACAAAAAACAGGATATTTTTTTCTTATCAATATATGATATATTATTGAATGTATATGTTCGTTTTTATTTTATTTTATTTTGTTAAAGATTGAAATTAGAGTAGAGTATAATTTTATTTTTTTAAAAAAAGATTTTAGAGGTAATTATATCGAGTAATAATCTATAAATAAGAAATGTATTAATATGATACCTGAAACTGTTTCTTTAATTTTTTTTAAAAAAAAATAAATAAATATTAGAGCAAAAAATTGTACTCTTACCTGAAATTGGCTTTTTACTATTAAACTAAGTGAAAGTGCGAAATTTGATTGTGAAAATTATTTAAATTTTGATATATTTAATCTGATAAAATTTGGTTATTTGAGTTAATGTTTATTTTAAATTTATATGTGTAATCTGTTTTAAATAAAATGTACACTTGAAAGATTTATTTTTATGTTATATTGATATTTGAAATAATTTTATAGATGTATTGAAAATTTTCCATATATAGGATATTAATATAGAATATTGTTTTTTTATTGTTTTTTAGGATATTTTCTTATACGTGATAGAACTTTAAATTGAATCCCTATCGACAGATCTATCCAACCTAAAAAAACATATTATAATATAAGTTTAGCTAATAAGAAGTTACCTTCATAGGCAGTCGCGAGTTTCGATCATCAAACATTATAAAATGTCCGATTGAGAACTTCAAAATTTTCTTCAAGACTAATAGACCTAACCACAAGATGACGAATCTATTTATACTACAAGTATCTTTATCTTTTGGTAGGGTACTTGAGTACTGCCAGTTTTCTAAAATCGTAGTATCAGTTTATAATTTAATTGAATGAAATGTTGTGAATTCGTACAAGTCACAAACTGAGCTAATAACTGACAAATTCATATTGATAAGAGTGTTTTTATGTTTATTTCAGTATTTTGATAACGTACAGTTTTATAGAATAGTATAACGAATGTCTATATTGAGCTTAACATTTGTATAGTGTTATTAAAATAATTATTTGACTTTTAATGTTTCATTTTATGATTGGATTAATTTACTATAATTTAAAAATAAATAAAATTACAAATGAAAATTATATAAAATCAACATATGTATTTTTGTTCAGTTTATATATATATATATATATATATATATATATATATATATATATATATTTATACATATATTGGAAAAGAATACATGTGTTGGTTATATACAAAAGTTTATAGGATGATTTTAACAACCTTCAATGGTCGGTCGTGAACCAGTCATCGGTAACGATCGTTTCATTTCCGTTTCCTTCGAGCGCGCATTTCGAATATATATTGAATTTAGTTCGACTTGATCTCACTAATAACATATCGCATCGCATTTTGATTTTCTGCCCTTCGACGGACAGCAAACTTGGCACGCGTCTGTGTACACACACGAGTTGTTTTTGTTTTGTAATGTTGGCAATATTCGATTTCGTTGATTATTATTTAATGGACGAGTATTATAGCATCGTAAGTAAAGTTTATAAGCTATTTGCACTCGTTGACTGTCACTTCTGACGCGAGTTGGTGTTGAAGTAATGTGTTTGTTCCGTTTGTGTCATGCCGTATGACAGATATGTTGTCTTTATTCACGCCCATGAACATCAACCAAAGACACACACTTATGTACACGTATTTATCCATACCATATATATATATATATATATATATATATATATATATATATATATATATATATATATATATGTGTGTGTGTGTGTATATGTATATATATATATATATATATATATATATATATATATATATTATATATATATTAATGTTTGGTTACTTACATTTTTTTTATATTTAACAAATTACCGATCTTAGCTAATTACAATAAAATTAATAAGTATAATAATTACAGGTTAAAGATAATATATCTAAATACAAATTTACTGATTTGAGTTAAATGTAATAAAATTGTGTAATTGAATATTAAAATTATTTACTTAAAAAATGTATGAATAAATAACAAAACTAATAGATTACGAACGAGATTTTTTGTGTATATATATATATATATATACATATTATTATTTTCGCATAAAAACTGATATATAAAAATTCAAGAAAATATATATTTTCTATAGAAAATAAACAATGATGTTGAAACTATTTTTTTCATTTAATTTAATGAGTGAAAGTAATATTATATATATATATATATATATATATATATATATATATATATACATATAAATATAGTTTCTATCATGAGAAAAATTTCGTTATAAAATGAAAAGTGAAATTTTTAATAAAATAGCTATTCTTTAGTACACAAAAGAAGAATAAAGTTTTGTATTGAAAATTCTGATTGAGAAAAGAATAAAACAATGAAAATAGTATAATGCAATATTCTTTGTAATTACTTTTTAAATTATCTTCATATATTGCTCATTAAGACATTTTTTAATATGAAATTGATTTTGGATATATAATTTGTATTAATTATTTTTTTAGTTCCAGATTTCAGTGTGATCAAAAATTAGTTTATCTAACTTCTTTGTCTTTTAGAAATATCTAAAGAAAGATTTTTAGTATATTAGGAATTTTAAATTAAAAATAAACGTAGTGTTAGTTATATTTCATTTTTAATTATATATATATATATATATACAATATAAATGTATGTATGAATGTGTAATGTATAATATTGTAGTATGAACATTAAATGGTATTCTATATGATGTATTCAAATAATTAGCTATTGGAAGTTTTATAATTCTTAACACATTATGTATATTAATTTTAAGACTATTTGATTTTATTCGTTTTTTATAAATGAAAATTTAAATGTAACATTTAATTATTAATTATAATTTCGTTAAACATTTAATTATTTTGTTAAAAATGAAAAATAAACAATATTGTACTAAATTTATGTATAAATTAGTAAATTAAATTGAATTGAAATTCAAACGTTCTGATGGTTAAAAAATTAAATGGGAACATTTTATATTTTATGACTTGTACGAAAAATCATAAAAAGGTATTGATTGTGAAAAATAATAAATATCGATTTCCTAAGAAGATTTTATATTTTATCAATTTACATTAAAACAATCATAAGCTCAAATGCTTAATAATTTTCGACTTTGACAAAGGCCAGAGAAAACTTGAATAAAATAAATCATTCGAATATGTGAGAATGAAATCATTGGCACGAAATGAAAAAAAAGAAAACGCGATAATAATAAAGTAGATGCAATGTGAAGAACAGAGCGAATGACTACATCAACAACGGGAACGAGGTGAGTCTTCAGGAAGCGTCTGCGTCCGGAACGGAGGGTGCTGGCGACAGCTTTGTTGAAGATAGCTAAGGATATCGGTTTATTTATGAAATATTGGATATTGGAGAACGACGATGTGCGTTAGAAAACGCGATATACGTATGTAACGATGACGTATCGACGAAATCCTGTTAGGGAATGTACATAAGATGTTTTCGTATATGCTTCTACAGAAAAAATATGAAATTAAAATAAAATATTTCGATGGATACTATTTGTATCTGACACAGTTTTTGTTATATATTTTGAGTAATGGATTTCGGTTGTGATCATTTATTATTTAGATCGCGATTGTTTTATTCAGAAATGTTTATATTATTTAAATTTAATTTATGTACAATTACTACAAAGTATAAAAACAAACTTTAAAATAATTCATATTAGATTACAATATTTTTATCAAAAACATAATATTCTTCTTTTTCCAATTTAATTTGATTTCCTACGAGTTAGTATTTTTTTTATTAAATTAAATAATAATTTTTTTTATTGAATGGGAAGTTCATAATTTGATTAATGTACATAGAAAAGTTAATTTCTATAAATAAGACCATATTAAAGTATTTTAAGTGCTTTGAGACAATAAAAATTGATATCTTTGTATAATACAATAAAAAAAATTAAAATTAAAGTTCGATTCAAGAAAATTAATAACTTTTATTATATGGTATTTTGATAATTATTACTTAATACAAGTATATTTTTCATTTAACTTCTTTTTATTTAATTTACATTTGTAAGAACTTTTTCTTTATGAATATAACTTATAAAAGAATATTATATTTTAAATTTTCTTATTATTGTTTTATAATGTATTTAATTCTATTATAGATAATTTATAATTAAATGTTATTTAAACATCAAATTATTAAATATTCCTTAGAAATACATTTTAGAAAATTAACTTATATTTTTAATTCCATATATATTTTGTTTTTCACTTTTTAAATTAATTTCTATATTTTTTTCTATATTTATATTTTTCTTATTTGGTTTCTTAACTAATATATATTTGCATTTATAAATATATTCTAGTAATTCTATACTTATATTGTACATAGGGTGGCTAAAATGACACTAAGGGGTGCAGACATTTATTTACATAATTACTATCATTTACTATTTTTTAGTATCTTATATTTACTATTCTTTAAATATACATTTACTTCCTTATTTTTATTTACTATTAGTCAATTTCATTTTGAACACTATTATATATATATATATATATATATATATATATATATATATATATATATATATAATAGTTGAAATAATCAGTTTTGTGAATAAAAGGTTTGTAATTTTTGAATAAAATTCATTTTTTTAAAAAAAATTATAAGTGAAATTTTTAGAAATTTAAATGTAATAAAGTTGTTTATAAAGATTTATTTTTGACAAACATTTAAATAACTCCAGGATGATATTTTTGTTGTGTAAAAGTTAGTAAAAAATTTTATATTTGAAAATTTTTTAATGTAATAAGAAAGAATTTTGAATTTAAATGAAATTAATTTTTATTTAATAAATTACTAATATTTTATTATAGTTTCTATTTCGAACTTAATTTTATTATATTTATTTAAATATTTAATAGATTGAAAATTATTTTTCTAAGAACTAATTATATTTTAATAGAATATTAAGGTGATTATTTATGTATAATCGTGTGTCTTATTATTCTCAAAAACGAATTCATTATGAAAGTCGAGCGAATCCTTAAAAACGCAGGAATAGCTTTTATAATAAAATATCCAAAATAGACGCTGCAATTATTCACAATCGCACACGTTCAGCAAGTTCTGCGATGCTAACAGACTCAATAAAAGATGTACACGTATTGTGCGAATGAAGAAAGATAGAACGGGGATAAATGTACGAAGGACGTAACGTTATCTCACAAATGATATCAGCTCACTTTATATTTATTGCACACGTGACTCTTATCCATAAAGCTCTTTCCATAGGCATTCAAGTTGCGATGGGCTGAGGCAATCAATAGTACAATATCGCATCGATTAGCCACCGCCACGCCCCTGGCTAACAGTTGCGTGTGTAATATTTACAAAAATACGTTAGAGTAAGAGAGTCGTACAAGTTTTAAAAATTAACCAGCAGCGAATTCATTTCAGTTTGGTTCATGCTGAAAATGTTTATACAACCATCAATGGTATTAAGAGATATTTTAATAAAGGTTTTATACGATAAGCCAATCTAAAAAATTGGTTAAAATTGAATGTTTTTTTTTATATAATTCTATAGTTTTGAAATATATTTACATAAAAATTAGTTTTTTTTCTTTTTGTAATTGTCTCAGATCTTTTACTGTATGAATAAAGAAATCCATTAATAATTATATTTTTTATTTATGAAAAATAAACATTCGTAGACGAGTTAATTTTTTTTAATCAAATTTATTTGCTTTTATATTTCTTTGTTTGTACAAACTAGGTGTATTTTTTCTAATAAATGTTGCTTAATAATCAACAATTTAGAAACAGTTGTATTAAGTTTTATATTTATATATATATATATATATATATATATATATATATATATATATATATATATATATATTATTATTGTATAAATTTTGTCCTTTTTAATAAGCACTAAACATAAAATTAAAATACTTTTCTTTTTAGTGTTTTTGTTCAGTGTAATAATGATGAATATTAAATTAAAAGATTTAAAGAATATTGGAAGCAATTATTCAAGAAAATCAATACAAAATAGTTATATATTTATAAATACATGTTCTTATATATATGCACAAAATTTCTTAAACAATAAATTAACATTTTTATTATTAAATAAAAACAATAATTAAATAAATCACGAATATATTTCACATTGCTTATATTTAATAAAAAAGATAATTAATTTTATTAAAGAAATTTGTGAACATTTAAGCTAAAAACAGACATATTAAATTTAATAAGATATCAATTATGACGTTTATTTTCAATCGGCTTGTACCAGTTTTCTAAATGAATCTCGAGAAAATTGCGAAAATGCATGTAGCATGGTGGAAACCACTTGCAGTGAACACGTCAAGCCTCTGCTCCGACCACCCGTCGCCCTCTTGTTGTTAAGGGATGGGGGCGGCTTGCAAGTGTCACTTGCTTCGAGGGTGAATTATACCGTACAGTCATATCATAATAAATGCAGTATATTTGCAACTTAATCCTTATTTGAATAATATAATTTTGTGTTTTGTTATTTTGAGATATATTTCATAATCAATTATTGATATTTAATAGTATATAACGTTCAGAATAATATTTAAGTTTTAGAATATGTTTTTAAGTGTAGTGTTTATTACGTTTGCAATTAACAATAATAGTACATTTAATTATATCATTTAATTTCAGTTTCTTAGTTATTACGTAATAAAGTGATCTTTAGTAATTTGGATGTGTTAATTGAGAACTATTAAATTGTTAGGGAATATTAGTGTGTATTTTTAAATCTAATATAAAATGACTTAATCATTTATTAACTTAACGAGTCACGCAAGTGGTATGAAATTATTTAATTATCTGATGTTATTTACTTTGTAATGTAAAAATTAAGAATAGTTATTGAGAAATATATTTAATAACATAGTTCTTTAGAAATAAAATATACTCCATACATATTCATATAGTATATTTGTTTAATATATTTGATATTTGTTAAAAAACATATATTTTATTTTATTATTATTATTATTTAAATTGTAATTTTATTTATTGTACTTCTTAATATACTTCTTGAATAATTTTAATTTTTTAAAGATTCATTTTAAATGTACAACTTGAATATTTATATAAAATATAATTTTTCTTTTTGGATAAAACTACGATTAAAATGTTTTTAAACTAATTAATTATATTATTTTTAAGTGGTGTAATTATAAGTCTTTTAAGTTCATAAAGTCCAATATTACTACAATATATTTATCAAAAAAATGCTTTAAAAAAACATATTTCTTTTAATTTATACAACTATTTGATTTTTAAATATAATTTTTAACATCTTGTTTGGTCTAGTATTTAATGTTAAATATTTGAAAACTGCAAGTTAAAATTAATAGAGTATCATTAATATCTTTTTCAAAATTATTTTTTATTTATATAGTCTCACCTTTTGTCAGTTATTTCTACTTTTATACATGTGCATATATAGGGTGAACTAAATGAGACTGAAAGGTGTAGATATATATTTACATATTTACTATCATTTACTATTTTTGGATATCCTTCAGTTTCATTTGGGCTACCCTATATATGCATAATTAATTTTTATATAAGTTAAAAATTAATTTTTGCTTAGTTAGTTGAATTATTTTTATTTTCATTTACACGTTAAGCTGGTATTATATTTTTAATTTGAACTTTTTATAATATCAACATAGTTGTTTTCTTAAAACTGTAATAGGTACTTGTTTAGATATTGTATGTTTGATATATATATATATATATGTATATATATATATATATATATATATATATATATATATATCATTATCATCATCATTTAGTCTACTGTAGGATAAAAGTCTGATTGAATATAATCATTTACTGGTACGTGGTCGTACTCATCACGCTAACCAGACAGGTTGGTGAGGATTTTTATTCAGGGTTTAATCTCTTACGCAGGTTGCTTTTATTAAAGCTAAAAAGCTCTGCTAGCTCTATATCTACCAACTGGAGATCGAACGTACTTCTCCTACATGACAGGTGGTGATGTTAACCACAACACCATCAGTCGGTTATATATATATATATATATATATATATATATATATATATATATATATATATTTCAAGGAACAATCTTCAAATTTAACGAACTCTCAGTGCAGAAATTTCGAAACAGTCATTTTATTGCACCGCTATCGTACGGTATCAAAAACGCCACAAAGACAAATAATATCATTTCATAACCTAAATAAGCTCGAATAAAAAGAAGTAAAGGGAAAGGGACGAAACTCTCAATTTCAAATATAAACTGGAACACGATTTGTTCATCCAATAGCAACTGCGATTCGCCTACGGCCTTGCGGTTAACGGAAACGCCTATGAAAAATTGGATATTCGCTTTTTCGTTTGATCTCCGTTGTTATATTCGAATTTAGAACGACGCCGCAGCAGTTCCATCATGCTATCCGTCCGTCCGTTCGGTCTCTCTTTACCTTCGACTTTTTTTGGACGCCAGTGGCGGAACAATAAACAAAAATTACAGAAATGTAACTTTCAATTGATATATGTTCTACAGTAGAAACGATTTCCGGAGAAATGCTTTTTTAAATTTGATATTATTATTATTGACTTGAGAATATTTTTTTAAAGATAGTAAAAAACTAGTCAAAATAAATTCGATTGAATAAATATTTATTATATTATTTAAATTACAATGCATTCAAAATTTTTAATTACATATTGTGTAGTTAAGGAAATAGAAAATGTAAATAAATTACGTATTAAGATTTTTTATTTTAAAAAAAGAAGTAAAAACAATTTAATGAATTTATTATTCACGTTTTAAATATATTCATTTTGTAGAAACATGATCAGTTTTTACTGTAGCAATTTAACTGTTATAAAAAAAATTATTTTAAATTTGTATTTGTATGGTCAAATTTAAATCTTAAACACTAATAAGTACATCATATATATTTTTTTAATAAAATAGAATGGTATTATCATATATATCATCACAAAGCCCATATCAATCCACTATTGGACGAAAGCCTCAATGAATGCTACCATTCACTGGTATTTGGTCATATTCACCACGCTGACCAGGCGGATTGGTGAAGATTTTTTTATTCGGGGTTTACTCCTTTCTCAACAGTTATTTTTTACAAGATGAGGTTGTCGACTTTCGTGCTCAACCCTCGAAAATGAGGGACTCTCCGACTGGGAATCGACCCAATCTCCCGCATGACACGCGGTGATGCAAACCACTGTGCTATCCAGTCGGTTATATATATATATATATATATATATATATATATATATATATATATATATATATATATATATATATATATATATATATATATATATATATATATATATAAATATATATATATATATATATATATATATATATATATAAATATATATATATATATATATATATATATATATATATATATAAATATATATATATATATATATAAATATATATATATATATATATATATATATATATATATATATATATATATATATATATATATATATATATATATAAATATATATATATATATATATATATATATTTATATATATATATATATAAATATATATATATATTATATATCATCATCATAACGCCCAATATATATATATATATATATATATATTATATTGTAAGTTAATCGTTATGTTTTATTATTTTATATATAATTAATTTTAACACTTGTGTCATCATAAGATCAAATTGATGAATTACATCAAGTCTATCTAATAATTAATCAGTGAGATAAAAAAACTTCATTATGTATAGGTAAAAATATTTGGATTAAATAAAACGATAGTACCTCAGTACATACTGTTATTTTTAATAATACATCTTAATTCATATTTTATGAGTTAATTTTGAAATAATTTTTAAATTATTTAATATCATATTAATATTATTTTAATGAGAGTTTTTTTTGAATACTAGAACGTTCCGCACCCTACTCGATTCACTCGTCGACCCTCAAACTTGCTTTAGTTTTACAATGTAAATTTATAAAAAATAAAACGTTTAAAAAGCTAGGTTAATGCTTCTGTTTAGACAATGTTGATTATAGATTAGTGATATGGTATGCATTCAAATATAATGCCAATACAATTAAAATTTGTTTTGTCCGAAAATCTGTTCGAAAAAGTCTCTGAAAATTTATCTTTTTCCATTTTTGTTAATTTCAATATTTTATAAAATTTGTACTTGGGTAATTCTTGTAAAAGTTCAGGAAAGTTCGCAAATGATTTTTTTTCATTCACCATTCTTTCTTAAATAGAAAGATATTATTATAATCATCACCTGCCTCTTACTATTTACTGCTGAAAGAAGACATCTATCAAAACATTTCACTTTCAGCGATCGAGTTATTTTTTTATATTAGTTGTTGACGGTTTTCCGATCATTTTTGTGTCTCGCAAGTCCGCCACTGTTTTATCCACCGGTGTTTGCCTTTTTCGTTTACCACCTACGTCCGTTGGCTCAGATGTGGGATAGCGATGCCCTCTAGTTATAAATATTGGAGTCCAATAAAAGTTGTTACTTAGGATTCCAGCGTTCAGCGTCATCACTGGGGTTGCGTCAGATCAAAGGACGCCGCGATCGCTCGCTCGCGACCGACAACACGATTCGAGTGCAGACAAGTTGGCGTGTATACGCGCCGTGCGATTGGCAAAGCTGCCGGCCCACACTTTATCTGTAAAGCTCGCTTTTCCATCTATGTATGTGTGTACGTGTGGCCGTGTGTGCGTGCATGTTTCTCTTATACTGTCCAAATGGATTTGTCATCAGAAACCATGATTGTCGGAGCATAAATAAAGAAAATATCATTGCTTTCGGACAGCGTATTGGTTTTGTTTCGGCGTGCTCTGTTTTGTTTTGATTTTCTGTGTCAGCGGAGTGAAATTCCGTTCTTTATTTTGATTGTAATGTTTACATTTCGTTCTGTTGTGTTTTCGACAATGAATGTAGAATTACGCGAATAGAACGATTCTGTTGACAATTATTTATTTTGGGAAATATGTTGATACGAAGTAATTCTAGATATTATCAATAACTACAAATCAAATAATATGATTATAAAATAGAAAAAAAATCAATTATATTGTAATAAATACTTATAAATAATTTGAATTTGTTAATGTTTAATTATTGTATATAAAAATAATAATAGTGTCTTATAGTACAATATTTTTTATTTAAAATTACAATTTTGTATGCATATTTTAAAGTTGATAATTCTGGAATACTTATATAATATATAATATTTAGTTTATATTTGTTATATGTGTAATTATTGTATATATAATAATAATAGTGTCTAATATAGTACATATATATAATTATATATTTATAATTACTAAGATTTTTCTGTATTCGTGTTTTTGTGTCCTTATATTTCTAAAACTGGTGGTATAATTCTGGTCTGCAAGCATGTATTTATTTATATTTTTATTGTCTTTGCAACATGTTTTTATAGATCTGACCTTTTTTTAATGACATGAATTGATTTATATATATTGTGATATATATAATATATATATAAATTATATAATTATAAAAAACAAGTTAAGTGATTATTGAACTAAATTATTCTAAAATTCATTTGTGTAATTTGAAGTATGATAAATTTGTTTAAAGTATATTTAATTTATTATTGAACTTCGAATACTTCATGCATATAATGATTGTTTAAATAAAAGATACCAAAGTAAATAAAATATTTAAAAAATATAACTGATCAGATAGATATTACAATAATAATTTTAACATTTGATATGAGATTTAATACATAATTTGTCTGTTAATAATAGTAAACATATTTTTTTAAAAATATTGTATAGGATTTTATAAAAAGAGTAGTAAGAGACATTTTTTTAAAATTATAATATGATTACAATTTTTTTTTAATTGAAGAATGTTTTGTTATGAGTTTTTAAATAGTGAAATTACTATGCTTATTGTAACAATTGTACGTATCATACTTATTGGTGGTGCAATGTACATCTGAATCTTGTTTAAAACTAATTGATATTTTTCAAGATGGAAAAGAGAATAAAAATTTAAATATATTATGTTTTGTTAATTTATTCAAGATATTATTTATATAAAACTTGATCAATAGAAACCTCTATGGCGTTTGCATAGTTTATTAAAAAATAAAATTGCAATTAAAATATTAATACATT
>CP092090.1:26953567-26958567 GCA_029203775.1 Neoneuromus ignobilis | reverse complement strand
GTGCACGAACGATCCATCAACCCCTTTTCACAGGCTTCTTGACAGCCGCCAACAAGTCGTCGCGTTGAAGTTTTGAAGAAGATGGTATAAACAACTTCTTTCTATCATACACCTATGTCTTTTTACCAGTATATTAGATAGAGGTTGTACGAATGTTCTAATTTTATATTACACACACATCCTTATATATATATATATATATATATATATATATATATATAAATGTAAATAATTTTTAATAGTTGTCTAAATAATTAAAAATGATTTACACTTATCTTTAATAAAAATAGATTTAAATGAATAATACGAAGAACAGAGTTAGGTTCTATTAATAATATTAATTAAATACATACATTATATTATTAATACTCTTTAAACTATTAATTAAAATTTTGTGTTCATTATATGAATTTAGTACTTTAAATTATTCTATAAATGTTTTATGATATAAACTGTTATAAGAAATATAAATTGTGATTTATTATATTTGTGCATCAAAACAAAAATAGATCTAACGGAAAAATAAATACGAAAAGGGTAAAAATAATATAAGAAAAGGGTAAATACATTTTTATATTAGAGTGCATGTGAAAAAATTGTTAAACAAATACATCAAATTCGAACGTCAATCAAAAGAAGTCGACAAATTTAAGAATGTATATAGTACTGTGATTTCGACAGAAATTTGGAATCCCGTAGAGAAAATGACAGGTTCTGTGCACAGTGTTGAAAAAACCTTTAAAGGGTGCAAAAATTCCGATAAAAACGTCGTTGAAATAAATTGAATGACGCAAATATTCTAGTTCGCGGGAGATTATTCTTAAGCCGGTGCGTGGAAAGGGGACACGCCATTACCGTGAAAAAGAAAAAATAAAACGTTTTTTGGTATAAAATCGAATAACTTCGGGGTGTTTACACCTTCATTGTGTGCGCCCTTACAAATAGGGGTGTCTTTTAAATTCACTGCGTTCGAGTAAAATAGGAGATTACTTTGAATCCTATGAACCATATAAAATATATTCAACCGTGTGTTGATATAATTGAAAGACTTTATATAGAAATGTTAGTTTAAAAGTATATATAAAGACCCAGGAACAGATCCATGGATCGATGGGACCGAGATATAAGAAAATCCGTCAGAATGACTGAAAGAGAAAGGTATTTGATCAGTGGAAATGAAAAATTCATTTATAAAAATAAATGCAATTAACTTAAAAACATTTTTTTAACCAATAATAAGTAATTTTTATTAAAACTATGTGTATATTGTTTTTGAGTTCTTAGTCGTACTTATTTTTTTTAAGAGTTTTGTGATATATTGTAACTATTTTATTATAATATGATTTTGCATTAACACGATTTTCAGATAACATCAATGCTACTGATATTTGATGTTTATTTTTATTGATTCTTATTTTCTTTGAATATTTTTATTAGATCCAAACTATATTTAGATTGGATATATATATATATATATATATATATATATATATATATATATATCCATCTGATACTTTTATTAGCTGCACTTAAATTATTATTAAATTTTCAATTCGTCAAGTAAAAATAGAAATATAACTAACAATCAAATGTATATATTGTATAAATATTGAATCAAATATCGTTCTCCTATGATAATATTAATTTTGATGTTACATTTTTTTATTATTAATTCCACGGTTATTTGAATGTGAGAATTTGAATATATTTGTTCGACTATAAATTAAGTAACATCGTTTAAATGTACAAGACCAATAACGACTATTATACGTATACATGGAAAATGTAAAATCTCATGAAATAAACCTTGCAAATCTGGCAACTGTACTTTATGTTAGGGTGAGATCACAATTTTTTAGTAAAAAAATCACGTTTCGTTTATGCACCCCTTGTAAATTCTGACTAAAACTTGTAACATTGAAATGTTACATGTATGAATATAAAAGCATGAAAATATGTGAGTGTCCATACATACATGTATATATATATATATATATATATATATATATATATATATATATATGTAATAAGAAAATAATTATATAATATTGATATAGTGAAAAATTAAAATTAAAATTTTTTCTTGCATTCCTATTTTTTAAAAAAAATATTTGTTTAATATATAAATTATTTTTTTCTACTTTATTTTTTATTCTTTTAATATTTTTTCCCAGTTATTTATTTTGTTAAAAGAGAAATGCAAACTATTTAAATTTTGACAAGAAAGTAATAAAAATTATTATTTAGTTATTTATTTTTCATGAAATTTCTAGAAAAAATCATTTGTGTTCTCTAATATAATAGAATTAAATAATATAATCATATTTGTCTATTAAATTATGAGTTATTTCAATATTTAGATTTTGACTTTAAATCAACACGTTTTAGTTTGTTTTATAAATTTCAATATTATATTTTATTATTTCATTAATTCAGTTATATATTTATAATGAAAAGACTCTTTTTATAACATATTATCTCATATAATCATCAAAGATTATAACTAATCGTATTTGTTTACCTTTCATACATGTTTAAACTATTTTATTTTTATCTTTTAAAAGATAAACTTATTTCAAATAGGTGTGAACTTTTTTCTAGGAGTATATTTTATCTAATATAATAAGTAACATATCAATAAACATAATTATAAGAATACGATCGTATATAGGGTCACCAAATGTGACGCCTAGATTTATGTTTTATTAAAAAAATATGTGTATAGGGTGATGTATAGAGAAACATGTGTCCAGTTTCTTTTTAATAAAACACAAATCTAGGCGTTAAATTTAGATAGACCTATATAATAAATACAAATAATTTAATTATCAAATATAATTGAAAAACATTAAAGAAATGTTAAATTACCTGTAAGAGAATAGCAAATATTTGTCAATTGAACTGATTATTTAATATAATATTATATTTATGGATTATTATTTGTGTTGACTTAAATTACTTTCTTTGTTACCAATAACTTGATATTATAGTAACTAATATAATTGATTGAAATCTTAAATATTGTGGTTAATACAAAATATTTTTGTTAAAGATGAGTTAAATTGAAAAATTGTTAGTATCTGATGAAATAAAATAAAGTTACATTCAATAAATTATTTATTGAATGAAGTATGTATGTATATATATATATATATATATATATATATATATATATATATATATATTATATATATATTACAGATTAAAATATTAAAATAATTAATGGATAAATTTATTTTGCAATTATACATTTCGTGCTTATTTTTATACAATGTACTTGAATACATTTGAATAAAAATGTTCATACACGCACACACACACACACACACACATATATATATATATATATATATATATAAAGTAAAAATAATTCATTTAAAATTAAAATATTGTATATATTCAGTGCTTTTTATTTACAAAATGAATGTTCATATCTAACAATGATTAATAATAATTATCTAAAAATATTTGTATAAATATCTAAACGTAAATTTATTTTAATTGTTTTTTACTTCATTTCATATATTTTATGTGAACTTCATATGGTTCTTCAACTACAAAATTTACGACCATCTCAACTTTAATTACATTGATAAATTCCAATATTTTCACCCATTATCACCGCGAGATACCATTAAATGTCCATTTTATTACTGCCAACTGTGACTAAACACCGTAAATTAAGTTGCGTATCAATAAACTAGAGTTCGGTCACGTTTCACAATAAAATATCAGTATATTAAAACGCGATGGAAAATATGTCCTGATGGGTTGAGTATAAAAAACGAATAGAAAATTAATTTTGATATATAGAGTAGTGGCTCGTTGGTTCACAGTTTAGATAAGCGTTATATGGTTTTTTAGTATGCGTACTTAACACATTATGTGTACATTGGACGAGTTTACGTTCAAATGATTAGTTATAAGGGTAGTGTTTGCGTGTTTATGTTGCACTGAAGGGCTTTCAATTTAAAATCAACGGCGCACAAGTGATGTTCTTTATGTTTTAATGTGTTATGTTCGATAAATCAACAGCTGTTAAATAATTAGTGAACAGCTCATTTAATTAATTCGTTAATGATATAAATTCAACATGAATTGTCAGTTTGATTTTATTAACATTGTTGAGTTCGTTATAGTTCGTTCATATAATTACAAAGTATTTTCAGAGCAATGAACTTTTATAATTACAAATTATGTTCAAACGATTTTGAATAATTCGACGTTTTTGTGAGAATATATTAATTTTTATGAGATTGTAGCATTATTATGATAATTTAATCTTTTTCATTTTAATTATTTATATGAATTGTTGTAATAATATTATGTAAAGTTCTTATTAAATGCGTTTATATTGGTAAAATATGTAAAATGAAATAATTCATTTTTTAATTTTATACTTATATAAATAATAAATAAATCATATTTTACAATTTTGTGTTTAGTAAGACTTTCATGTTAAAAAGACTGTTAATTATCATCAGTTATATTTTTCGAATTATTGAGAGTTTTTATTCAGAATGGCAATTATGTTCTGTTAAACAATAGACTTTTTAATATTGAATATTTATTAAATAATAGTATCAAATATTTTTTAAAAACTTTCAATTTTAATTTTAAACATACATATATGTTATTGTACTAAATTAAAAAAATGTTTATAATTTAATTTTTTATTATATTTTTATACAGTAGAGTTTTCAAATAATTAAAATAACAACACGTTTCCTTTAATTAAATTATAACATTATAGTTTTCAAAATTAAAATTTGAATATTTTATAGGATATACCATATTTTATTTATAAATCTTATATAATAAAAGTCTGTTTTTAGTTGAATATATTTTTAAATACAATATGTATATTAAATTTTGAATAGACATTTAATAATATTTAACGATATAAAGTTTTTGCAGTGTAAAAAATTTTTACTTTTCAATAAATAATTATAAATAATAATGAGAACGAATTCAACAATATATTATAAAATAAATTATTT
>CP092090.1:26938567-26951067 GCA_029203775.1 Neoneuromus ignobilis | reverse complement strand
TTTTTGGTGTTTATAAATTTGATCTTTTCGAAATAGGGATTACATTTTCTTTATCTCTCATAACACTCGCTTATTTACGATTAAAAATAAATTTTATATATGAAACATTTTTCATAAAAGTTAATATTATTTCTTTAAGTTAAATTATTTGAAAATATTGTATTTTTAAAAACTTATATGTAACATATATATAAAATATTTTTATTATTTTTTTTAAACTTCAAACATGCATATATATATATATATATATATATATATATATATATATATATATATATATATATATAAATTATATATTATTATCACAAAAGTATTTTTTTAACGTTTTTCAATTAAAATGTTTAGTACATACTACTTAAGAATAGTTTTATTATTTAGAAAACATCTTTTACTATAATCAGATGTTTGATACACATATCGTAAAATCTTTGTGATTTTTATATATTTTTGTTGACATAACTTTTAGACATCTGGCCAAACTTTTCTATATTGAAAATGAAATTAGAAATAAAGATCTTTTAAATCAGGTTATTCTTTACTTTCATTTTTATATTTTAGTTTCCTCTTTTTCCCTAAATAGTTGATACTAGTTTTTAGATTTACATTTTTTTTTAATCATTTAGTTTAATAATTTAATTTTTTGGTTTTATGTTTTGAAATAATATATATTTTAATAAGATATATATATATATATATATATATATATATATATATATATATATTTCAAAATGTTTTTTTTTTAATATTATTCTTATTTTACATAATTTAATTATAAATATAATGATGATTACAATTTAATGAAAAGTTTAGAATATAGTTTTAATGAAATAAAATAGTTCGAAATATTAAATAATATTCCTACTTTTTATTAATAATAATATATACGTGAATAGTATTTATAAATTTTAATAAGAATTATAAAACTATTATTTTGAAAGATAAGTACAATAATATGCAAATAGAAATTATTTATAAATTGTACACAAATATATTCGTTTATTAAATGATCTCGAATTCAGTTCTCGATCGCATATCTAATAATAACAAAAGTACGAATTAATGGAAACTATATGTAAGGTTTTAATAGGCACTTAGTGTGACCAAAGAGCGTATTTCTTCGAGTTTTTGGTTCGAAATAAATATGAATGTGCGTCAGTTGGTGATCACATCGTCCGGTGGTCGAGTAATGCCCTTCTGACCGGTACCGCCACCATTCGTACAGCCGCAGCCACCGTTGGCCCGTGCTTATCTCACCTATGTGATTTATGAGTTAGACGCGTCTTCCACATACAGAAGTGGGTTATGTTGTTATAGTATAGAAAAGGTATTTTTTTATTTTTAGGTTTTGGTTATTTTATTTAAAAATAAACATTCTGAACCGTGTAATATGTATTGTATATTTAAGTCAGGCTTTATATAGTTTTTATGGATTAATAATATTTTATAATTTGATTATAATTACATTGATCAATTAGTGAAAGATATATTTATTTAGTAAAATGTGCAAAATTTGAATATATAATATTGGAATTAATTATTTTAAAAAGGGAGTCATTACCTTAGCACACAGATTTTTAAAAAAGTGTCAATAATCACTAATTTTCTTTTTATTATTTTAGAATTTAATTGATATTGAATCATTTTAAGAGCACAGATTATTTTAAGACCACAAATGATTAAAATGATAAAGAATGAATTTTTATTAAAAAAATACTTAGATACATAATTTACAATGCCAAGTCAGTTTTGATTACATTTATTTATAACTTTTATTAATGGATTTTAATAGAAATATCATTTTAATTTGTTAATGTAAAATTATATATATATATATATATATATTTATATATATACACGTTATTTTATGTAGTCACATTGATATATTTTCTTAAAATTTGTTAAAAGTAATATTCATGATCCATTTTGATATTGTGAGAAATTCATATTAACACAAATAAATCAGTCAATCAAACACCACATGATTTTATAAAAGGGTTCACTTTATTAACTAATGTGTAATTCGTTGTTTATACCATCATTGTCTTAATGATGATATAAAATCTTTCAAAAAAATATTTTATAATGAAACAGTGACGATGATGGAAAAACCATTAAAATATACTTAAGGAAATAAAATGAATAATAATAACTGAAAATCTTTTTAAAAATTTGTTATGTTTTCTGATTCTTTTGTGATATTATTTATTATATTAAAATATTTAGTTAATTAGATATTTTTTAGAAGAAAAAATATATATATATACACAAACACATACATGTATATATAGTTTTGATTTTATTTATTTAGTGAATATGAAATATATGTTCTTCTTCAAAATTATGTTTTATGAATAGTTTGAATTTTATTACGATTTAAGTATTCACAGATTCAATAATTTAATAATTGAAGATTCTGTTTTGTAACTTAATAGTATTAAAACTGAAATAAGTATTCGTGTTCTTATCTGAACAATACTAATTTTATATATTTTTTCGAATAGTATATGGTTAAATTATGTGCGTGTGTACGTGCACGAATTAATATAATACCTAAACTGTTTGCTATCGAAAGAAAATTGTAAAGGCTTTCTCGTTTCTCGCATAAACCAGTAAACGCCCGGGACACGAGCCGTGCAGATTGCCATCTGTTTTGGCGCCATTGTTACCTGGTTCTAGTAAAATATGGATTCGGAATATACGAAACAGTAACATTAAAATAAGTGATACATATATCAAGCAAACGTTGTTAATTATCCATAAAATTGAGGTCGTGTCTGACATGTTTCAAACTAGTATTTTTTTTTTAAATAAATGAATACTTTAAATGCATTAATGTTCACGCATATATATATATATATATATATATATATATATATATATATATATATATATATAAACGTTCAATTAAATTTTATTAGCAAAATAAATAAATAGTAGGGATTCTAGTTTAACTAGTCATAGTATTTAATTACGTATTTGCAAGATGTTCTTTTAAACATAGTTATATTGGTTTATCTATTTTTTTCAAAAATTGCTAACAAATAATATTTAAAATGAATAAAACAATTTTATTTCTGTCTTCTAAACTGTATATGGTTTTAAATGATGTTTTAACATTTTATAAGAAATCATATTGATTGCAAGAAGTTATATTCACGTCTTTCACATGAAAATACTAATATGTATTTATACCATCTTATATTCTTATATTATTGGAAAAATATAAATATAGCTTAAATACAAAAAAGATTTGTACGATGTATGAAGATGATATCGTGAATGATCGAGCATGGTTTGAAGTTTCGAATTAGATTTTTCCGGAAGTTGTTATATTAAGTCTTACGATTGATTAAACTGAGGTATTTATTTTAAAAGGGTGGCCGAAATGAGACTAAAGAATGTAATATATAAATATGTGTCTAAACTTTCAGTTTCATTCGGACCATCTTGTATTAAGAATAGTATTATAAGTCAGATTCGCAATTACTAGTTATAAGATATTTGGATACTTAATTGATGAGACGTAACGACGTTGTACTAATTAAGCAAATAAATTGGTATACTATTTACAAATTTAATAAAAAATTTAAAAGATAATTCCAATATTTTTAATATTTACATGTTGAAATATTGTTTTGTGTTGTTTTGAATAAATGAACCGGTTTCTATGATAATAGAATATTAAATTCTTTAGAATAATGGATTAAGGAAATTAAATAAAATGAGAAGTATATTAATAAATAAAGTTATAAATGAATATTTATTTTTTGAGCTTGAATTTTTGTTTAATGTACAAAAATTTTTTTTATTTAATATATATATATATATATATATTAAATAAAAAAAATTGTGTAGGTTTGTATAATATGAAAAAAATTGTTAGTGTGGAATGGAAGAGAAAAATATTGGATTATAAGAACTGGAAAGTTTTTAAAGAAACCTTTATTGAGCAGTAGATAGACAAATGTTGCTGTTGCTACTGCTTGTATACTTGTGTGTGTTTCAATAACAATCACATTGAGAAGTATGTACTCTACTATTGCTATTTTCACTGTATAAAAATGAACAGCATTGTAAATTTCTAATATTTTTCTAAATTATATAAAATTACAAAAAGAACCAAATTCATTGTTTCTATTATATTGAGAACAAATCACAAAATTCGATATACTTACTTTAATAAAAATCTATTTTTATCCAAATTTACATAAAAATGTATTCAGTTTTTTAATTAAAAACTTTTTAATGTGTATCATCAACTGATAGTTTTGGATAAAAATATCAAATAATAAGTAATAAAATAATACAAATGTCGAAACCAACTGCATTCGCATGTATTAATGATTGAAAATTTTTAGTAAAGGAGTTAAATATTAATGATTAATACAAAAGAGTGAAAATAAAGAAATATAATTCATAATACAGTTTATTTTAATTATTAAATTTTTGAAAACAGAGATAATAAAAAAATCAAAAAAAAATACCATTTTTGATAATAATTATTAATAAGAAATTTTATTTACAATAGTGTAATTAATAATTAAATGAAGATAAGTATA
Source organism: Neoneuromus ignobilis (assembly GCA_029203775.1). Taxonomy (NCBI): domain Eukaryota; kingdom Metazoa; phylum Arthropoda; class Insecta; order Megaloptera; family Corydalidae; genus Neoneuromus; species Neoneuromus ignobilis. Next base: position 26,946,508 of record CP092090.1, on the reverse strand, counting down.
TATTTTTTAATTGAAATGATTTTTTAAATTGGAGTAAATGAAATTGACAGTACTGTTTTTACACAGACTAAATATTATTATAATTTATGTTGAAAAAAAATCAAAAATTGGTTTAAGTAAATAAAATTAAATTATATTTTTACATAATGGAATATTTTTTATTTTTTTCGAAACATCCAAGTTAAATTTGTAAATATAATATTAATGTCAATTTATACTTTAAATAATTATTATTAATATGGTTATTATTATTATTATTAGTGTTACAAGTAACAATATAATTTTAAATATATTTTTCGAGAGATTTATAATCGGTAAGAAATTCTATTGATCAATAAAATACCACTATAATATTAATTTGTGTATATTAAAAACGATCCCAATTTTACCAGTTTGTTATTTATATAGTGGGTATAGAATATTTAATTGAATTTATTTTCGTTTTAACAAACAAAATATTTCTATTTTTACGAAATTTTAATTATTTAAATTCAATATGTTTTCATATGTTTAATTCTTTATATATATATATATATATATATATATATATATATATATATATATATATATATATATATCAAACATTTCCCTTATTGACCCCATGCTCATATTCAACACCATTTAATCGAGAACGAAAACTTCTTCAACACGTATTACCATATTCCGAACTTTCCATTTCATCAAAAGCAGACGCATACATATATACAGATGTGCGTACACACACACATACCATTAATAACGTAGTCGAAAGTTTGTCTTGTCGTGTGATGTTCATGCACGGGGTAGCTCTGTCCGTATCCCACAAACCGCGTCACCCTCGACAAAAAAAACCTTTTGCCACTGGCGAAAGAACGGATGTAATATGTATCGCGATCTCATTACGGATGCAGCTCGTGTCATTTGTGTACTTTAGTTTGGCTGAACATCACAGAGACTTGCCGACGGTCTGCGTTAGTGATGACAGAAGGCACCGTCGTACGTGTGGATGATGGTTAGTGCACAGAACTTGAAATATGTACTTATTTATATAGTTGATGAAGTCGATTTATCATAAAATATTATACGAATACAGATAGCTCGATAATGTATGCTTCTGCACATTTCAATACTATATTTAGGCGTTGAATTGATTAACATCTTTTATTAGTAAAGAATACTTAATCAAGGAACGAATGAATTATTTCTATCGAACATGCACATATATAAAATAGTTTGATTGTAGTCAGATGTTTATATATATATATATATATATATATATATATATATATATATATCCCTGTTAATAAATACAATTAAAAAAGTTAATTATATAATATTTTGAAAATACACAAGCAGTTGTTGTAATTATAATTTGAATTAAAGTTCAAATTATTTTTAAATACTTTATTAGATGATACTGGAGTATTTGAATATTTTTTATAAGTTAATTATTTAATTATTTTCCATAAAATTTATAAGAGTTTATTTTCTAGATATTTATTGTATAAGTTTGTAGGTTTTTATCTACCTTTGTATACACACACACATATATAAATATATATATATATATATATATATATATATATATATATATATATACATATATATATATATATATATATATATATATATATATATATATAAGTAATTGGCCGGTGGTGTGTTGACTTGCATTAATTATCATGCGGGAAAATATGTTCAATTCTCAATTGGAGAAACAGGGCAGGTGGGACTCTTTAACCAAATTGAAGGTAAACTTCTTAAGGTAGTAAATCTTGAAAAAAATCTTAGCGATTCAGCTGGTTAGTGTTGTGAGTGAAATCAAGTACTAGTGAATGTAACATTCAATGAGGTTTCTACTTTGCAGGAGACTGATATAAGCTATTATCCTATGATATAGGATATAGGATAATAGATTATTGATGATGATGATAACGGTGATGATATGTGTATATATATATATATATATATATATATATATAAATAGATTTAGTATTTGCAAAAAAATTTTGAAAGTATTAGAAAAAAGAAGCCTTAAATTTATATCTTATTTTTTAAAAAAAATTCTTAAATGATCACTGTTATTATTTTTTTCTAGATCAAATCTATCTGATTTAGGGAAATATGATAACTGATTATGATTTATTTTAAAATCAGGTTAAATTATTCGAATTGCAGTACTATTTCAATTTATGTCTTCCTCATAAAATTTATTAATTTTGATTGACGTTTGTTTTTAATCAGTTTAAAATAAGATAATGAAATTATTTTTTTTAAAAATAATATTTGAAAATCATATGTTGTATTTAGACTAATAAAATATGTGCTTAAAATAAAAATGTGTTGGAATATGTGATAAAAGTTAAATTTTTATCTCTACTTCGACTAATTTTTATCGTTTTTCAGTTTGTGAATAGTAGTATTTTTTTCAAATGCTTTAAGATATTCTATCTAATGAATGCACAGTTTTAAGAAAATAACATATAATAGTTATATTTAAAATTGTAATCTAAAATTGAAAAAAATACATATTTGTTTTGTTAACACATATTGCAAACTGCGATAATCAAATATAGAAAAGTTAATGTTTGAAATTAAAGCTCGGATAATAAAGAACGTTGTTTGGTTTTGGCTTTAGTTTAGGGAATTGTGAAAATAACTATACAATCTCATTCGCTGGCGACTCTGCGAACAATAAAAATCGACCGGCGTGAAGTCTTCAACTAATTACCTTGATAAAATGTAATTATCTGCGTAGTGTAGGTACAACAGTTCTAAATATTAACGCGCACCAAAATGTTTAGTATCGTTTTCGACGACCCACTAGCGCGTCCACCCCCCTTTTGTGACGTCATGGAAAGTCATCGTCGTATCGTCTGCAGGCGTGTGATAAGGGTCCCCCCGGCTCGTTGGCGCGCGTCTAAACCCGGTGATCTGCCTTTAAGGCGGTCGCTCGGGGAGCCTCCGTCGGAGCCAACGGTCGTGAGCGATATCAAACCTTAACGTAATGGATAATAAAAACTGCGAACAGTTTTTTTTAAAGACACTCCAGTCGCAGATGGTGTGTACTAATAGCGATGAGATACTCGTGAAGTTTTTCATAGTAAAAGAGACGTTGAAAATGTTAGCAATTTTTTCTTTTATAAGGTTTTTTGTTCTCTACACAAATGTGAAATTTATGTAAAATGTACTGCTTTAACAAAACAACAAATTATTATATAAAATTATACGTATATGAGTACTCGAAGTCAAAAACACACATAGATGCATACACACACATGTATATATATATATATATATATATATATATATATATATATATATATATATATATATATATATATATATATAGGGTCATCCAAATGCGACGTCTAGATTTGTGTTTTATTAAAAAGAAACTATACATGTTTCCCTATGCAAGTTTCTTTTGAATAAAACACAAATCTAGGCGTCACATTTGAATGACTCTCTCTCTCTTTCTCTCTCTCTCTCTCTCTCTCTCTATATATATATATATATATATATATGTATAAAATGAAAAAAAATAGTATAGTAAAAAAAATAATCATTTTTAAATTTTATTTTTATTTTTAGTTTAAAAAACTTCCATATGATCATGTGCCAAAAATAATTGTATGCTAATTGAGGTAATAAATACGGTCTAGATAATAAATTTACTATAATAAACTTTTATGCATCAAAATACAATACTTTCTTATTAAAAAATTAAAAGTATGAGTTATAAAAATTTGAATTCAAAAATTCAAAAGTTACTCTATGGAGTGTAATACGGTTTTTAAAAGTTCATTTATATTTTAGCGAAGAAAGTTTTATTCTCTCTTCTATAGTTAAAACAGACCTTGAAAGTTTTATGATTACATAAGTACAAAGAATTTTTCTGCCAAAATATCTTTGTTTTTAATATAAAAGATACATCAGCTTTGTTAATAACTGTTTCTGTTTAAATTGTGAGGTAATTTTTTATTTCATTTCTATAAAATATTATTTTGTGTTTAATTATCAAAGTTAAGTAACTATTTAATTATTAGATATTCAAATTTGTTTAACAAAAAATCCTCTAATCAATATTAAAATAATAAACAGATAAATGCTATGTTTTTAAAAATAATTTCTTTTCAACGATAAATATATATATATATATATATATATATATATATATATATATATATATATATATATATGTTGTTTTTTTAGGCATGATAGAACTTTAAATTGAATCCCTATTGAAAGTTCTATCAAACCTAAAAAACATGTATACATAAATATATAAGTACACATGTGCGTGTTTGTAACATATATATATATATATATATATATATATATATATATATGTGTGTGTGTGTGTGTGTGTGTGTGTGTGTGTGTGTATGTTTCTATAAAGGTATGATAAAGGTGTTTTTTGAGTTATATATATATATATCCACATTTTTTTCAAAAAAAAATAATTTTTAATAAAAAAATGATTATTAATATATGATTGTTAATAATTAGTTATAAAAATGTATCTATACTTAATTTCATCGTAATCGTTTTGTCATCGTGGCTAATTTGCTTCTACTAAAAAAAATATTCCTTAAACCACAAGACTTTGTAAAAATGTTTAACAATCATTTATTGTTAATTTTTCGTTAATCTGTATTTTGATGGTTTCAAATAATTCTAAAGAATATTTATTTATTAAATTTGAAGTCTATTTTTAAATGTTGCACGTTTTATGTATTAAGACTGATTCTTTTATAATCTGTTTCAAGCATATGGATTGTAATACAATGTAAAATAATTGTAAATACATTTGATAAAAAGAAATGCAAGAAGTATAAAAGAAATAATATTTTAATTATATTTATCAAGAGTATTTAACAATTTTTTTTAATTCCATTGCAAAAAAATTTTTTCTAGATGATAGTAAATGAAACTATGTCATGACTTTTTTTCTTGAAAATCATTTCTTTTTTACAAAATGTAAAATAAGTAAATGTCTCTTTGAATTAATATTGATGTGAACACAGTCCAGTATACTAAGTTAAGTATAGTTGTGATACCACTGTTATATTTTCCGCATTGATAGTGGTGTTGTTCCCGTTATACTTTTTTATGATTTTTTTTTATCTCTGATGGGCACTCAGACTTATATCATATGGAATTATATAATTCAATTTCACTGTCAAAGTGTAATGGAGCTTGTGAAAAATATTATATAACGATATAAGTAAGGGGAGATTCAGCGAGTCTCGATCCACTATGCATTTGTCAGGATAATATCGATCGTTTCAAATATTTTAATGCTACTAATTTACTAACACATGTATTATTTATATTTCTTTTTCTTTTTCATATATATATATATATATATATATATATATATATATATATATATATATATATATATATATATATATATATATATATATATATATGTATGTATATATATGTATATATATTTATGTATATGTATATACATGTATGTATATGAACAATTTTTAGTGATTTTTCTGCATGTACAATTTAATCATTTTTTAAATAATTTTTATGTTATTACATTAGATTGTTTTTTTATATTTCTAATATCCTCTACTAATTTGTTTTTCCATATTTTCTAACATTATTGTTACTACAAACATTAATTTAATATTGGTAATATAGTATAAAAAATAATTGTTTTTATGGTTGTTAATATGTTTTGTATAAATTAAAATATTACATTTTTTTAATAAATTCTACATATTTTGATTTGTTTACTAGAGGTTATAAAAAAAACTTGTTTATAATCATTAATATATAAGTAAACGAACAAGTTTTTTGTAATTTTTTAATATTTTTAATTTATTAAAATCAATAAAACTATATTCATTTTAATAAATAAATTTAATATAATTGAATATATAAATATATATATACCCCTATATATATATATATATATATATATATATATAAACACACGCACCCCTCTCCCCATATATATATGTATAAACCGCCTTTTTTAGAATTTATGGATTTCGTAACAGACTTTGTGTTTGTTAGTATATCAATGATATTGAATGCATAGAAAATTAACGAATTAAAGATATGTGTTTGAATTGTTAGGAAATATTTATAGAAAAGTTACATTCTCTATGTAAGTTAACGAAAAAACAGGAAAGTTGTGGTATCATTAAAGCTTTTGATAACGGCACTAGACGTGTTTAAGACACATGTCTAGGTATTTGATGAAGTAAAAGTAAAGGACGAGATACATAGTCATTTTTGATTTGCTGATGACATTACAATTTTCTTAACAAACTCAGAAAAATAAATAAAACTAAAAATTGAATAAATAGAAGAATAAGAAAAAAAATGTATAATGTATTTGCAGATTAGAGGAAAAGTGAATTAAGAAAAGTAGATATAAAAGAAGTTAAAACTATGTGTATTTAGAAAAGTTCATTAACCCAAAATGGTTATTTATAGATAAACTGAATAGGAGATAAAAATGAGGTGATGTTACTTTGGAAGAAATTTTTATATTATAAGGTCGAATTTTCTTTTAGATTTGAAGAAAAAAGTTATCGATTTATGCATTATATCTGTTTTTACTTATGACAATGAAAAATGGGTCTTAAATACTAAAATAATTTAGTAGATTTAGACAACAGAGTACATGAAAAAAAGAATGTTAGAAATTATAGAAAAGAAAGTAGAGATAAAAAAAGAAATGTATGAAAAACGGTTGGAAAATCAAAGTAATAGATATTATAACATGAATTTAAAATTGAATTGAGTCGGTCATAGAGCAAGAAAAAAAACATCGATGGACAAAAAAATTACTGAATGGGTATCCAAAGATAAAAAAGTTTTAGAAAAGGTATATCGATAAGTGGATTAGAGAAAAATGAAAATTCATTAATGAGGACTGAAAGATAAAGGTATTGAATTATTGGAAATTGAATGTTTTAAGAGAGGTCCTCAACCAACAGTGTATTGAAAAATTTGATTATTGTGTATATATATATATATATATATATATATATATATATATAAGGTGTTTTTTTAAGCATAATAGAATTTTAAATTGAATTCCTAGCAAAAGTTCTATCTAATTTACCCCCCCCCCCTCTATATGTATATGTGTGAGTGTGTGTGTGCGTGTAATTATATATAAAGGTATAATAAATGATTTTTATATTAGATAGAACTTTCAATAGGGATTCAATTTAAAGTTCTATCACGCTTAAAGACACACACACACACACACACACACACACACACACACACATATATATATATATATATATATATATATATATATATATTGTCAATCGAATAAAATGAATAATACGATTTTTGTGAATAACTAATTTAATTAAAAAATACACTAACTGATTAATCGTTAAAATACCATTCTATGAATACAGTATATCCGTTATAATATTTGTTTATACTATTATTTCGTTTTTCTGTGATTATGATTTAGTAATCAGATATAAGAAGCTGTAATTTCTACTGGGAATTTTTATAAAATAAGTTACTAATATTTTTTTCAGTTCGTATAAAAGTAGATTATATAGTGCATAGTTCATTGGTCGACTCGAGACACATTCTGTATAAATATGTATTTGTATGTACGTACGTGTGTATGTATATAAAAACTTTAAATGTATATGTGTATGTATAATTGTACACAAATAACTACTGTGAACGAACGTCTGAAAAATATTCTCGTCAAAGCAATAAATGTTTAAAACTTCATTCCGAAGTCAACTTGACGGATGTCTGACAGTCGACAAAAGCGCAACCGTTTAGTGTGACAAGGATGCAATGCATCCAAGACAAAAGATCGCTCATTATTATACAAAACGAATCCTTTTGATATCAGAATAAGTAACACACTAACTGTTTAATGAATTTTCTCCATGAACGGTTTTACTAAATCGTCACAGTCTCGTCGTAAGCGCATAGTGCGGG
>CP092090.1:26918567-26933567 GCA_029203775.1 Neoneuromus ignobilis | reverse complement strand
ATGAATATTTTCCTTCAATTTTGTTCACGTTTGGAACTATATTACTAAAATTTAAATAATATTGAAGTTTTAGTCACTTTTATTTCATACTGATACTCTTTAATGTTTATATTGATTTAATATTTAAAACAAATCATATTTAATGATAGAATGCGAACTTGACTACCTTATTTTAATAATTTTGTTTAAATACTTTTATATTTTTCATACTGTTTTAACCGTGTAAATCGATATTAATTTGTATATTTCTTAATTGTCGAAAGAACAATCAACATTCATCTTACGAAATTTAATAATCGGATGTCAAGCCCGACTTGAATAAACTTTCTCAAGGTACGCAACAGACGCATGGTTCGAGGCATTGAATTAGGCCCCCGATCGCTGATCCGAAAGGAATTCCGGGTATTTCATTACACAGCTCTGATTTGCCGGGAGGCCGGCGACGATTCTTGCTGTCGGTGAAGGAGGCAACGAGCCACCCGCCGATCGGATACGATCTCCGTTCACTCGCTGCTTGTACAGATCACTAGTTCGCTCGCATGCTCGTTTCCACTCGTCCGTGTTAGGCTATTGTCTTTTGTTTGAACGTCCGATGTTGTTATACACACACACACACACACACACACACACACATATATATATATATATATATATACACGTACACACACACACGTATACATCCTGTCTCAGTCCCCGTTAAATCCACGTTTTGTACCGCAATCGCTTGTCTATCAGTTTGTCTTGCATGAATTTGTATTAGTATTTTGTTCGTCAGGAATTTAACGATTTTATTTTTTCTCTACTAAAAAGTTTTTAGAGCTTATATGTTGTTTTCAGAACATTTTTTTAATTCTATTGATATTAATTAAATTTCACTTAATTATAAATTGAGATATAATTTATTATAAAAGAATTAAAAATTGTTTATTAATAAATTCGATAAAAAATCACTAATGTCCAAGGTATTAAATGAATAATAGACTTTCAAAGAAAAGTATTTTTAATTTAAATTGATAAAATTATATTTAGATTGAAATTTATACTATTTCATTCGTTAGTCCATTTGGAAGAATAAAAATTTTTCGAGAAATTTTCAAAATTGTAATACAAAATTTAAGTTTATTTCCATTTTATTCATTACAGTTTTATATACATACGAATGTACATATTCTCTCTTTTTGTTTTTCATACACATACACACACACACATAAATATATATATATATATGTATGAATCTACTAAAAAACTACATATTCAATCAAATACATTTTTATACATTTTAAGAAATAGTAATAAACTTAATATCAAGCAAGAAAATGAAAATGTTGGAATAATTCTAATTTATTTATCTAAAAATGATTTTTTTAATAAATTTACCAGAATTTTTAAATAAATTAAATATTTTAATATTATTCACAATTTTTTTTGAAATTTCTCAAATTGAATGCACAGACTCTTCATAAAAATATATTAACAATATATATAGATGGTAATAATTTCAAATATTTAAAATTGAATCAATTAATACAAATCTTTAAGTTTGAAATTTATAATATTTATATAGATTAGTGGCCATGAAAGTAAACAATAAAATAAGTATAAAATAATAATACAGCTTTTCTTTATTCAAATCTATGAATTTTAAGTCATGAATTTTATTTCTATTCTTAATAGAAGTTATAATAAATCAAAAATTACTTTATAAATTCTCTATAATAATGACGGTTACTAAAATCATTTCATTCTCTCACTCTCTTTATTATATAATAAAATAATGTCTTTGTTTAACGTGAAACATCTTTATTGTACGAGCTGGCATTTCGAATATATGAAATTTCATACGACCGTATGTACGATTTCGTTTCGAAATACAAACAACAACGGTCATAAAAATATAGAAAATTAAGAAATGGCACTATGTAGTATTATAGTATTAAATGTACTAGTTGAAAGCACATTTCAAAAAACTGTATAACGGTCGGGTGAGATTGTGTGGTATGCTACATTAGTAACAAAGAGTTCGTACATTTGGAGTGGAAGCTGTCTCGTGGATTTGGAAAACATTAAGAGTGTTGCATGTAGAAACTATAAGGGACGTATTTGCCCAATAAACCCTCGATTAAATATATATATATATATATATATAATATAATTAGGAAAGTACATTTTTAGTAAATTTAAAAAATATATATTAGGATAGCTTAAAATTTTAATTAAATAAAATTTTATTGTTTTAAATAGATAAAAGAAATAAAATATAACTGATATTAAGTTAAAAAAATATTTGTAAAACTAAATTTTAATTTTTCATTATTTATTATTATTTTCAGTTAATTACCTTAATTTTTACTATAGGGTAGGGCAAATGAGATTAAAGGGATTATACATACATTTACTTTTTTACTATCATTTAATATTATGTCATCCTATATATATATATATATATATATATATATATATATATATATGCATATATATATATATATATATATATTTATATTAGTTATGTAAATTAATTTAGTGTTCTTTTTTACAAAATTCAAAGTATATTTATATATAACATATATTTTCAAATTTTAAAATAATTTCTATCACTTTTTATTATATATACTTCACCTTATTTATTTCTGTATTTTTCACAATTTTTTCAAAAACATAATAGTTGCTTCAGAAAGCTCTTTTTGAAGTTGAGTTTGATTCTCATCCATTATCTGAATTCTTTGTTTTTTTTGTAGATCTTGTGGGTTTCAGTATATTTTCCAAAAAGCGAACAAGTCATTTTGACTGTTTAACAGCATATTTTTTAAAAAAATTAAAAGCGAAAAGAATTCAATGTCTAATATGTGCTTTATCAGATATTTTTTCCAAACTAATTATATATAATGTACTATAAACAGTAAGGTATATAACATGCATGGTTCAAAGAAAAGAGTTGTAATCTGAGTCGATAGAAATTATTTTTATATTTTCAAAATTTTTAAACTTTATAGAAATATTAATTTTAGAAAGTTATAGGTAATCGAATTTTGAAATTTTGATATTTTTTTTACGAAAAATGAATAATACTGGAATACATTTAATAAATAACTTTTTGTTGATATTTATTCGATTATTCTGTTTATTTATATTTATTCGATTCTTCTCTGGAGTCAACAGCATATTTTGAATATATATATATATATATATATGTATGTATGTATGTATGTATGTATGTATGTATGTATGTATGTAATCAGTTTCATACATAATATTTTTTTTTATAAAATACACTCCTGAGAAAACCCGCTCTGCTTCAAACAGCGTACATTTGCTTTTAGTGGCTTCTAATTGGATTATTTTACCACCATCATAGCTAGAAGCGCTATGCCACCTTATGTAATTATGACAGTTTCGTAAGATGGCAGCCGAGTCTCCTCTTGCTATTTGTTCATAACAATCGTATTTGATTAAATCATAAACAATAAATAGAAAAAAACATATTATTTGATGTATTTCTTAATACAATAATCCGACTAATGAATAGAAGGAATTATTATTCGCGTTCTATTTTCATCACTCGAAGTTGTTTCGTTTCTAGTTTACTGACATGGTTTTAGTGATTACATATACAGATTTTTAATTGAAAATCTGTTTTACAATTGCAGTTTTTCTTATTCAATGATATAGATTTTATTATATATATATATATATATATATATATATATATATATATATATATAGAGAGAGAGAGAGAGAGAGAGAGATTTACTAATGAGTAAAAATGAACAAAATGTGATCTTTGGCACAAAATAATAAATATGACATTTTTAGAATAATTATTTTCTTTGCAATACTGGTTAAAAAGTGGGTATGGAGATTTATTGTTTATATATATATATATATATATATATATATATATATATATATATATATATATATATATATATATATATATGTCATAATCATTAATGTACTTATTTTAGAATAATAATTTTACACTTCAATAAAAAAATAATAATTTTTTAAAATTCTTTTTAATTTTGGCAGTTATTGAATAGTATAAGTAAAATTTATTTTTGAAGTCTTTAGAAATTTATCTTCGTTGTTTTTAACTTTTTGACTGCTTAGAATACTTGGAAAAAAGAGTAAGTAGAGTACGATTGAACTATGGAAGTAGCCATTATGTAAGGAGTATTTATAAAAATCGTTTTTATATTTTTTGAATATCCTTATTTTATTTATGATTTATAAGAAAATATAATATCGAATCGGTGGGAGTCTTGTCTGGTTTGATATATAAGGTCATCCAAATATGACCCCTAGATTTGTGTTTTTTAAAAAGAAACTAAATATAAATATATGTGGTTCTTTTTAATAAAACACAAATCTATGCGTCACATTTGGATGACTCTATATAATATGAATATTTTTTTTAATTTAATTGATTTTATAATTTCTATTATTTTGTATTATGTTCTATTTTTGTGGATGTTTATTTATTCTATTTTCATATGGCATATTGGTTTAAATACAAAAAATATTCCAGATCGGGTAAAAATGTAGGATGTGTAGATTTTTTTTAGCTACTGTCCTTCAGTTTTCTTTTGATGTTTATACCCACATATGTGGTCTTGCATTATCTTATTGAAAGATAACACACATTCTTCTCACTATATTTGGCCTTTTGATATGCAGTGCTTTATTCAATTCAGTAAATTGTTGATAATAGCAATCTGAATTAATGGTTTCACCAGGTTTCAAAATATATCATGTTTCTGTAATCTCACCAATAGTACAAAATAAATGTATTTCGTAGTATTTTATATTTTTTAGTCGTCAATGAAGTTTTACTTTATGGTGAAAATGTCTTGTTTTTTAATATATCATTATGTACAATCTTTTTTTCATATCTTAACACAATTTGTTTAAAAAATGGATTTGCTTGAAGAGAAAGCAAAACTATGCAAGTATTAAGTCTGTGCATCAAATTTCTTTCTGTTAATTCGTGTGGTATTCAAACATATTGACAAATATTTATAAACTAAACAATTTCAACAACAAAAATTTTAAAGTTATTTTAAAATTATTATTATTGAATAAAAATGAATGGCTAAAGTTGTTGATAGGACACAGTGGGCGGTTTTGTAGAACAAGCTTAAATACAATAGTATGATAGAAACATATAAATTCTGAGAGAAAATTGAAAGATTTTTTTAAAGAGTAGTGAAAAGTATTAACAAACTAGAAAATCAACACAGCAAATAAATAATAGTATGTAATTAAGTTAATTAAAATTACAACATTTTTTCATTTGTGTAATAAAAATAATAATACATAATTGAATAGAATGTTATTTTTATTGAGATTAAATAAACAATAAACAAATACATAAAATTACAATATATTATAATATTTTAACTATATAAATGCTAATGTTTATATATTTTAATTTACATATGTAGATACACTTAATGTAAATATATATATATATATATATATATATATATATATATATATATAAAATCAATAAAAATAATGCAATAAGTGTATATATATATATATATATATATATATATATATATATATATATATATATATATATAAACATACATACATACGAGAAAATTACATAGATAAATAAATATCGTGAAAACATCTTCACTTTCCATGTATTTATTTTTATTTATAAGATCTTTCCTTAGTCCATATTTTTACCACCAGGGGGTCAATGTCATACCGAGGATATTATTATTGATCAGAATGGGTCTGGACGATCCGAGCGAAAATGCGAAAACTTTTTATCAAACCTATCTTCGCCTGAGTACATTATGATACAGCGGATTTTGTAAATTGAAGTTTTTAAGGAAAATATATGACCGCGACCGAAAAAGGGACATTAATGTGAAATATCGTTTGATTTTGTGAAGTATTTATTCGTGGGGGTATATTTTCAGTATGAGTCTATAATGTCTATTGCTTTGTTGACATAATTTTTTTGTTTGAATTATTATTTATGAGGTTACATATTTTTTTAATATATATATATATATATATATATATATATATATATATATATGAAAATTGTGGAAGGGAGAGTTATTATGTCATTCAAATTTCACGTTATATAAAAAGTTCTTATTCGTTATTATAAAATGTAGAAGATGGTTAATATTGTATTTGAAACAATCAGTTTATGTTAATTAAATTTTGAGAATTAAATATTATTTTTAAACTATGGCATGTTTATTATTTTATATTTATGAATATATTATACACACATATACACACACTTATATATATATATATATATATATATATATATACAAATATGTATTAGTGTTTCTAAATTTAGGGGTGCAAGCATCGACACACACGAATTCAGTCATGGCGTTGAATCGCTCGTTACGACATGTTTTCACGTAGGGTAGTATGTCGTGGTCCAGACGCGAGGGTGCATCTCTCAATATTGATCAGGCAGTGGACCAGTCATATACACTTAGTGTTCGTAAATACAGATCGTATATTCTGTACGACTGGTTCAGTCCTTTCGCCACCCACTATTTCGTTGGCATTGAGGCGGTTTTCACTCTCCGCGTACACTGTGCACGGGGTGCGAACTGAGGTCACTGCCACACTCAGTCATGATGTGTGGGAGAAACGTTTGTGCAAACGGTGCTAGAGCATGCAAACTCACATGTAAAAAGGAAAAGTAAACGGATGTATTTCGTTACGTTTAATTTTCATTTACCTTTTTAAGTACATTGACTTTGGAGTTTTGTTCAAAGTTGTATTTTATAACTACTTGTCTTTATTATTGTACATATATATATATATATATATATATATATATATATATATATATGTGTGTGTATGTACAAACATACATTTTTATATATAACTCCTATATAAAATTAGTATATTTTGTGATGTGAAGAGTAAAATTAGGAGCATAAAAAAGATTTAAAATTTGCATACTAACTTATAAGTACATAGTAATTTCAAAAAACAAATAAAATTTTATTAAATATATTATTAACAATGTCAATAGTTAGAAAGATAGAAAATAAAAATTTAATTTCCTATTTTTGCTTTATTATTGAGGAAAATTTGGTAATAATAGCTGAAAATACAATTTATTAGATTTTTTTTTTAAAAAAAATTACTTTCTAGTCAAATTGATAAACAACATCATACCTAGTTAAGATTATGTAAACTAATTATTTCATTAGAGAAATTCTGATCATTCAAAACAATGATTATATACCTCAATATAAAAAGGCATTTTTAATTTTTGAAATGTAAATAAAATAGTAAAATTTACTTGAATTTTAAAAAAAAATTAATCGACTATTTTTCATGACGGTTGTGATTGTTAATGGTTTGAAATAAAGATGAAATAAGATATCAAAACTTAAATTAAACGAATTTGATTCAGAAAAGTGGGGAAATATTTAGAAATTCGATGCAATTATTTATATTAGTATTATTTTATTAAGATGTATAGTTGTATATAAAAAAAGTTTAAATGAAATTATTGTTAAAAAACATAAAAGCATTGTATAGTGTATGTAAATAAAAAATACAAAGTACTTTTATGTAGTCTTTGTTTAACGTGTATACCGATTTCTAACGTTTGAGTAAATGGAGAAAAAGAAGGGTTAGTAGAATCAACAGCTACATATATTGCTCGGTCATCGTCGATATCATTCACCACGTACCTAATAATGGTATCCGTCGTGGAGCATGGACTGAGATAGCGACACCATCTCCCGATAAATATGATTAATGAGACCAACGCGCTGTCAGCCGAGTTGACTGATACACTATGCTAAAAGACTAAGTAACCAAACATTTTACCGCATAAAAAGTGAATTTTCCGTCATAAATCATGGCGCGCGGGCTCTAATGCAGTGGCACCGAGTAGCTCGTGCGCTCATCGAACGGGCGAGTGGAAAAATGATATTACCGGTATGTTACGTCTTTTATTAAAACGCCGAGCGGACAACATTGAAAAGTATTTTTGCTGTTGTCGATGTGCCGATGAAAAATGGATATTTTAGGGAAACTTTTCGGCGGAACGCTTTTTGAACGCGTCGAGATTTTTACGCCGATAAAAAAAGTTTCGGCTTTGTTCGAATTTATATACGATATCGTTTCACTGGTGTTAAGATGGATGATATGTATCGATGCCTTTCGTATATTTCTGATTTGAAAAACAAGATTCAGTGCTCTTTCAGATATCAGTAATAACGGAAATGTTGAAGTGGCGTTAACTTATCGCTGAATTTTATTGTTATTTAAATTAAAGTTAATTAATTTCCTCCAAATAAATACTTTTATATATACATATGTATATGTATATTTATAATTGTTTCTAAACAATAATCTATTGCTTAAGTCATTTTTTAACTTTCAAAATATTAATAAATAATTTGAAATTAAGAAAATAATTTTAATATATTTGTTCGGGTGATGAGTATGATTATATTTTATTTAAGAGTAATTGTCGTCAACAAATTTACTTATTGTTTTCTGTCATTTGAAAATTACATTTTTAGTAGGATTTTTTATTTCCTGTTAAAATAAGTATTTTGAAATGTAATGCCAAAAATTTACTTAGAAATTGTTGGTTCACTTTGAAAAATTGAAATAAATTTAAAAATGTTGATTTCGGTGGTATTTATATTTTTTTATCGATTATTATTTATAATTGCTTTAAGTAAATTGTAAAATATTGTATCCAATATTTAATAAAACGAATATATTGTTTAAAAAAAAAGAATAGAAAAAATACTTAAAAATACTTAAAATGTATGTACATTAAATATTAAAAGACTTTTATGATGATATTTGAGCATAAAATAAATTTTAAGATGAAACATATTTTTAAACATTACTCATATTAAAAAAAATCTCAATAGTTTTTGTAACTTGATTTAATGGATACTGTTCATTATATTTTTTGCATTATGTATATATATATATATGTTTGTATGTATGTATGTAGACGTTTTGAAAATAGAGGAAAAAAAATGAGAACTCGTGACAGTTGGAATTTTTATTTACTCTATGTTTTATGATATATTGTGTATAGAGAAAGACACCTTGATAGTTATATATTTTTTTGTTTTATTGTAACACAATGTTCATATAATTTGAACAAATATCTATACTTTTTTCTTGAACATTTTCAGAAACAGAGAACATTTCTCTGCAAATGAACAGTTTTCCGTTTTATTCTTCCACCATTTTCTTTTAAATTCCGTCCGCAAGTGAACTAATTTACAATTTCAAATAGGGGTGGATTCAAGATACGCTGCGATTGGAGAAGCAGTTTAAAAAACCTGTTCGTGATTTTATATAATGCTATTCTATGAGCGAGGGTGCTTCTTGAAAGGGTAGTTAACGTTTTGTGTTTGCCGATTGGCTGAAAGCTCATTTACATAGAGACTACAAACACTCGTTGGTTGTAATAGAAATATGAAGACTTTATATATATATATATATATATATATATATATATATATATATATATATATATATATGAAGTTTCTACATTTCAGTTTGAATTGTTTGTAACCAATGAATCAAAACAGTAATATTCTATTAAAGATAATTAAAATATTAAATAAAAAAAAAAAATTCAGAAATATAATCATACATTTTCAAAAATAACAGTTATTTGTTAATACATCACAAACACATGCACATATATATACACAGACCACCCCTCCATATATATATATATATATATATATATATATATATATATATATATATATATATATTCGAACACATTTTCCAATAACAATCATATTTATGAACTATTTTTGAGTTACATAAAAATTGATAAGGTAAATTTTTGTATGTGAGACAATTGAGTAATTTTAAATAATAATAAAATTATTTAATTATTCAACTATTTATTAGAATTATTTTTTTTATTACAATATCGAAATGAAACTTTTTAATTTTATGAATTTTAATAAGTGATAGGAAACAATTAATTGTTAAGAATTATTATTAATAGAACTTTTTGAGTGTAAAAGAAGTCAGAAATATTTCAAGTATTTTTTTTATAATGTTTAAATAATAATGAAATATATTTTGAAAATTTTTAATTCAAGTGGAAATTTTTACTTCAATTATAATATATTTTTCTAATTATTTAAAATGTTGTTAATACTATTGATAATTATATAAAGTATATACTTATATTAATAATTTTAATTACAAATTACTTTTTATTATAGATTAAATTAAAGAAAAATTGGATATAAAATTATATATTATTTTTATTATAATATGTATTAATTTTAACTATATATGAAATTTTATAAACATTCCTTATGCAGATTTCAAATATTATTTTATAAAAGAAGTAAATATATTTTTAAATTAAGAAAAATAATATAATAAATGTTTTCTTCTTAAAACGAAAAATCGTAGCAGCAGAAGTTAACACTTTCTTTATTTAGCAGCTTTTTTAATAAATTAATATTCAATAACTCGACCTAATATAATATTGTACAGTTTTTGATATACTAATTTTATGTTTATATTAATATTTAAAAATTCTTTCTTAATATATAAAATAAATTAAATATCTAGTACAATGCTTTAGCAGATTTCTTCTTTATAATGGCGTAAAATTTTTATGATTTATTCCTTGTTATTAAATAATATATAATTGTGATACATGTATGTAGAAATATATACAATATGTTTGAGTGTATATAAAAGCAAAAGTTGATTAAACAATTATATTTTTTTATTTAATAAAAAATACATTACCGTTTTGACTACTTTATGAACATACTGAATGTGTACCCTTATACATCACTCATCGATTTACTGTCAATTATTTAACCCTTAGCATTGCACATAATATGTGGACATAACACGTTATCAAAAAATTGAAATCTACTTTTTCGTCCTTTACTCGACTCCTTGACTCATTCGCTGTTCGCTATCTGTCGATTTTTGTGTCTGCCAACGTGCCTTACTGCCGATGGCAACAATTCTATATAATTACTTCCAATACGACCAATATAAATTTTCCTTTCTAAAAAAAATACGTACTGCATAACCGACAATTTTAATTTAGATTATCCATCAACTGATCTTTTTCAATACGATTTTTATTTAATTTTCATTTGAAAAATAGTAGTTTAAAATGAATTATTTCATTTTGTAGTCATGTTATACTCATACAGATATATATATATATATATATATATATATATATATATATATATATATATATATATTGGTTTGTGAAAAGTTTTTAGATTTTAATGGATGAAATAAAAATATTTTTTAATTTTTTTATGTAATTGAAAATATAATTATACTGTCATCCATATTTTAGAAAGTTTATTTATTTCATTATCAGAAAACGATATTGGTTTGAATGTATAAAATTTGATATATGGTTTTATTTCATTATACGATTTTTTTTATTAATATAAATTTGTAAACATTAGAATTGACTGTAATCTAAAATCTAAATAGAATGGATGTAAAAGGATTTTCTAGACAAGATTTTTCAATTTTTTAATGTGTTTATAGTCATATATGGGATAGATAACCTTTTTGTACACCAGTTTTTATCGAACCTGGCGGTAAGAACATGTTTTAATATAAGTAAAAAAAGACTATTAAAGAACTGAAGATAAATAGTGTTGTTTTTTCTGTTACTAATAACTGTGATTTTTTAATTAAAGTTTCAAATAAACAACTAATTTTAAAATAAAGTTTATATTTTTGAAGTTATATTAATAAAACACATTTCTATCAGAAAACTTAGAGTGATTATATTTAATATAGAAATTAATAGTGGTAAAAAATAAGTTACGTAATTTTATAGATAGAAAATTATTTCTATATAAAATAAATATAAAAAGGAGATGTAAATTATACGTGTGTGTAATATATATATATATATATATATATATATATATATATATATATATATATATAAAATATATAATATAATGTTTTTTGAAACTTTTTCAGTGTGTATGCATGTAAAGAAGGACCAACATTTTATTTATGTTATTCAATATACATACGTATACACAAAGCATCATAAAAAAGCACGAACATAGAGAAACAAATTTTGATACAGGAGACCAATGTCGTTCGTCCGTTACTGACGTCATAACATGCGTATGACATCGTGTTGTCGGGGTGGGATTTGAATGTGTCGGGACGCGTGTTCACGTCTCCGTAGGGAGTCGCGACCGCGATTCGAATTTCTTATGCTTATGGAAACTACACAAGTAGCTCGCATGGACACATTTGTGTTCTGTTCATTGTGCAAAGTGAGCGGAAAATCAAATTTAGATCATATAGATAACATGTGTTTTCAATATTTTCTATATGTATATATATATATATATATATATATATATATATAGAGAGAGAGAGAGAGAGAGAGAGAGAAAATATTGATAACAAATGCTGCCTACATGATCTAAGTTTATGTTCTGTTTATTCTCTTTCTCTCTCTCTCTCTATATATATATATATGTATATATATATATAAACAAATTGAGTTTAAATTGTGTTACCTGTAAATAATGTAACTAACTACGTTGTCAAGAAAATTTGTCCCTTGTATAATATGAATAAATAAATTATATATATATATATATAAATAATATATAACATTTATATTATTAATTGCAATAGAATATTCAAACTAACAAAAGTTTATATATATATATATATATATATATATACATATGCAACATTTGGGAGACTAAATAGTATAATGAAAAGCAATATACCAATCAGTTTGAAAAGAAAGGCATATAACCAATGTGTACTACCGGCCTGTACGTATGGAGCAGAAACTTGGACTCTAAACATAAGAATGAAACAGAAACTGTTAACTGCCCAGAGAAGTATGGAAAGAATAATGTTAGGAATTACTAAACTGGACCGAAAAACAAGTAAATGGATAAGGGAACAAACAAAAGTAATTGATATAATAGAGCAAGTTAAATCGTTGAAATGGACATGGGCAGGACATATAGCGAGAAGAGAGGACAACAGATGGACGAAGATTGTTACGGAATGGAGACCAAGAGATAAAAAGAGACCTAAAGGAAGGCCACATCAAAGATGGAGAGATGAAATTGTGAAGTATTGTGGAGGCCAAGGCTGGATGAGATTGGTCAGTGACAGGAAAGAATGGAAGAGGCTCGGAAAACTCTTCTTATTTTAATTATGACATTCGACGAGGCTTTCGCCCAGCAGTGGGTTGATGTATGCTGTCAGTAGTAATAGTAGTAGTATATACATACATACATACATACATTACTGGTATATATATATATATATATATATATATATATATATATATATATATACAAACAAATTGAGTTTCAACAAAATAATAACATTTATTTATATTACAATTAAAAAAATAGAATATCTCAAACTAACAAGTTTATAAAAGTGTTTAATAATCATTTATTCTTTACTTTTTTGTTAATGTATATTTGTGTGACCATAAAGTCAGCTTCAAATCACAGTGTTATTAAGAATATAAATATTCGAATAATCGAAATGTGAATTGATAAAATAATTATTATGTTTTTTTTAAAGTCTAGTAGAGTTTTAGAATTATTTGTTATGTATATTTTTCAAAATTTAAGTATTTATTTTTAATTGAAATGTCCATAAAATAAGTATCTTTCGATTTTTAATAACTATTATTAGTGAAATACTATTAAATGTATGGAATTCTTAATTTTTTTTTAATAGATGACTGAAATCATGCAATGATTTTTATGTAGCTACATTTTTATTAGTTTTTATGGAACAATGAAAGACCTTAACAAGAATAGAAGAAATAGTATGTTATGATATTTTGTAAATTAATCATATCATTAGTTCATATGACTATTAAGAGCATTATTATTAAAAAAAATACGAAATATCTACATTATAGCTAAATCACTTAATTAAATTAAAGAATTACTAATTAAAGATATCGTTTTATAACTTAATAAATATTAAGTTTGCTTTATTTTAGATTAAATAGATGTAGATGAAAAATAAATTATATTTATTTTCTAACACCATTTTTATGTAATCTATACTTTTATTACAAATTTAGGAAAAGAGCAGGTAAATGTAAAATACTGAATTAATCTAAAATGAACTATTTTTAATCTTTTTATTTTAAAGTTGAAACGTTTGGTACTAATATTTTCTACAACTGCATAATACACTGAAATATAACGCATATAAAAATATATGCATAAATTAATATCAAACCTAAAGACATATATTATAATTTTTAATGAAGTAATAAATTTTATTGGTTTGAAAGTTAAAGTATAGGTTTGTTTATTTATAAAATGATTAAGTTTTATATAACATTTGTAATGACGTATATATATATATATATATATATATATATATATATATATATATATATATATAAGCGTGTGTATGTGTGTACGATTTTTTATCAATTTTTTTTTCAGAAATGTAGGGAAATAAATAAATCCGATACCTGAAAATAATGTAACTAACTACGTTGTCAAGAAAATTTCTCCCATGTGAATATGAAAAAAAGTGTACGTAAAAAGCATGGCCTCGGTCAGGCTGGGGTAGTAGCCATCTCTACTACTATGAGCATTTCTTTTTCAAACGAAAAATATGTGAGCAAAACCCACCAGTATATATATATACACAAACATGCAGACACAAATGCCTATATATGTATGCATGACATACATATATTCATATGTATATACATGTACTATATATACATATATATATATATATATATATATGTATATATATATATATATACATATGTATATTATACCTAAACATGGACGTATCTAACAAAATTACATATATAAGATACAATGGCAGGTTTGAAAACTGCACCTTACCCAACTGGCCTGGAGTCCGGAAAATACATATTCCGGGCACGATCAGCTTCCGGCTGCTTTTCATAAGCATGCATGTCTTCACGTCTTTTATTCATTCCCC
>CP092090.1:26871067-26913567 GCA_029203775.1 Neoneuromus ignobilis | reverse complement strand
AAATATTTAATAATAATTTTATGATTTAATTTTTTAATAAAAATGAAGTGATCATTATTCTATAATACCTGAAGTAATTTAATTATATATATTATAGATTTTTTTAAACGTTAAAAAACTGAAAACGATGATATATGAATCAAGAAATAGGTTATAATTTCGATGAATAAAAAAGGTATTATAAAAATTGAAAAGTGTTAATAATGTTTATTCGATGAGAAATATTTTAGAGAAGTTTCATAAAAAATATGTATTGAAAATTCAATACGTTATTTAATATTCCTAAAAAAAATTTATTATCCTTCTACAGACAAATAATATTTTTTTATTTAAAATACAAAGTATACAAAATGATATTTTACAAGTCTATATCAACTAATCTTGATTAATGATAAATAATTTTCAGATGATACTTTAACAAATTAAAAATTAAATTAAGTACTAAATTAATAATTTTGAAAATTAAAATTGTAGATGTAGTATTTTAGTTTTATATTTATATTTTGTTTATTTATATTCTGAATATTTTTATTTTAATTATAGATACAAACATGAAAATATAAATATGTGTGTGTGTATGTGTATGTGAGTGTATGTGTGTATGTGTATGTGTGTGTATGTGTATGTGTGTGTGTGTATGTGTGTGTATGTAAGTGTGTGTGTGTGTATTTGAATTTCCCACCAATAATTATTTTTAAAAGTAGAAACGTTGGAAAAAGTTTTACCTCTATAAACAATGTAATTCTAAGAAAAACCGTCCAAAATAAACAAACGTTGCTGAAAAGTAAAGCGACCCCTTAAACATAATCAATTATTACAATGCAATCAAACGTTTGAATTAATTAATGAATGAACCATTATAGCCAGGATGACTATTTCAGGTCTAAGGCATCTACCGACAATCTTATGCGAAA
Organism: Neoneuromus ignobilis; assembly: GCA_029203775.1. Lineage (NCBI taxonomy): Eukaryota > Metazoa > Arthropoda > Insecta > Megaloptera > Corydalidae > Neoneuromus > Neoneuromus ignobilis. The sequence goes on along the minus strand of CP092090.1, from coordinate 26,912,653 downwards.
GAATCTTTCGTCTTCGAAGTGGGGTGACTACTGTTGTCGAGCGTACGGATGGTGGGTCGCGGTTAGGGTGGTTTTGCGCTACGCGTTGCATTATTCAAGTGTCGATTCGGCGGGGCGCGAAACTCCCAGGAACAAGTGGTGGGAAAACATGAACGGAGCATAGTTTTCTTTCCATTGTATATATACATATAAAATTTTTACATACAAAACAGACATACAAGCTTATATATATATATATATATATATATATATATATATATATATATATATATATATATATATATATATAATGTTAAATTAAAAAACAGGAAATTAAAAGAAGAAACCCAATGATTATACTATTGGATTTAGATTTTTACGAAAATCATTTATATTTATAAAAAAATTCTATTTCCAATTCAGATAGCTTAAAAAAATTTTTTTTGGCATATTTATTTAAAATGACAAATCTCTCTCTCTCTCTCTCTCTCTCTCTCTCTCTATATATATATATATATATATATATATATATATATATATATATATATATATATGAACATTATTAGAGTATTTTATGTTTAGACATTCAAATTATTGATTTATTTCCTTAAAATATTTTATTTTTGGATGTTTTCTAAGATTTAAACATATTAAAACTTTAAAATATTTTAGGATATATGCTAGACCTAACAAAGACTTTAAATAGATTACCAAGTATATTAAAACATTAGAGAAAATTTTAAAAAAATAAAAATAATGTTATTAAAATTAATTTACCAAAAGTACTGACATTATAAGGTCATCCAAATGTGACGCCTAGATTTGTGTTTAATTAAAAAGAAATAAAAGAAACTATATATATGTTTCCCTATACACCATGCTATACATATGTTTCTTTTTAATAAAACAAAAATCTAGGCGTCACATTTGGATGACCCTATATTTCTTTAGTGTTTTCATAATTAAACAAATCAACTTTTCATCTATCGAAGAAAAAATATAAAATGTTCTTGATTGATTTGCAATATTGATTTAATATTGAAATCTAACAGAACAATAAATGTCGTTGTCAGACTTGCGAGAAAAAAGAAAATTCTACGCCAGTGTACACGTGTATTCGGTCACGCGACTATATACACGTAGTGGCGAAGCTCTTTTCTAGGGAAATAGCGTCACAGAGGGAATTTCAAATTATCCACCTCCGTTGCTGCGATTCCTGGCCGACGCCATCTTTTGATGATGTTTTGTTAGTAACTGCAATTCGAATTTCTAAATGTTTATTCAGTTGATTTGATTCTTTTCTGTCGTCGTTGTGTTTGAACAGCAAGAATGGAATTTCGTATGAAGAAGTCGACAGCGATGCTGGACATAATATAGATCCAGTGTTACCTCTCTCCGAGTACTATATGTAAGTATGTATGTATATATGTATGCTGTTTGTTCATTGTTCTTTTATATTCGACGTTCTTGTTTTTAGACGACTGAATTTTTAACGTCTCGCTAGTCACAGATATATTTTTAATAGATCGACATTCGACAGAAATACAATATGTTGGTGGGATTAATTCATTTAACTTATTTTCGAATTTGTCAATAAAATAGATATCTTTTATTATTTTTATTTATGATTCGATATCTTTTTTGACATAAATACATTTATATTTATAGATTCACTAATATTTACACATATGTTCACATGTATACACTGTTTTCACTACTTAATTTATAATTAATTGAAGAGATCAATACATATTATAGAATTTAAAAAAAAAAAAAAATAAAAAACAATTCTTTAATTTTTTTTACATCAATTAATCATTTTTTAACCAGTTGCGCTGGAATGACGTGCTATGTACGTCAACTGCTTTCTGTACTAAATGTCGATAAGACGTACATAGCACGTCGTGTGTTTTTTTGCTAAGTTAAAATAACATCGGAGTTCAGTTAGCAACTGTCACACTTCTGTTTTGAAGGCATACAAGTGCTTTTTTATAGAACTTCATTAATTTTACATATTTTCATTGAATAATAATTAAGTAACTACAAAACACAATATTTTTTTTATTATTATAAAAAACTATTTTATCAAAGAACTATTTTATTCTGATAATAGCGCATCAGAAAATGTTGTACTGGATTTATGTGGACTTTTAGTTGATTTTGTACACACCTTCTTTTTAGATAACTGGTATACGTCACCAAAACTGTATCGGAAATTACATTTGCAAAAAATTAATACTATCGGAAAAGTCAGATCTAATAGAAAAAATATGCTAAAAGATCTCGCAGCGACAAAATTAAAAACATTTTAAGTTCTTTTAAGACCTTACAATGGTATCTTAGCTGTAAAATGGAAGGACAAAAAAGATATATATTTACTTTCTTCAAAACATTTCAAAGCAAAAATGATTGTAACAAAAAAGAAAAATTGTAGAAATTATACAAACCAAAATGGAAACATTACAAAACCTAATATAGTTTTAGATTACAATGATGGTGTGGGTGGAGTAAACCTGCAAGTATGTATCATCTTTTCCTTTAATGAGAAAATTTGCAAAAAGTTACAGAAAAATATTCTTTTATCTAATGGATATGGAATTTTTTAATACCTCTATTCTATTCGGTAAAATAACAAACGTACCAAAACCCAAGAAATACTCCTTTTCAAAAATTATTAATAAATTTGTTAATCAATTTAAGAGTTTTACTATAATGTTAATGTGTGTGTGTGTCTAAAACTTTCTAAAAAAATGATTTCAAATACCAACTCGCTGCGAATTGCTTTGGACGGATTTGCCACGCGTGCATGTTAATTAATTGCCAGCGCAACTGGTTAATGAAGAATATTTTCTAATTAGGTAAATAAAAAAAATAAAATGATTGAAAAATAATCATTTTTGTTGAATTTATTTATTGTTATGTGACTGATTCACTTTACATAAATGAATTTTAACTCCAACACTACAATGGTTTAAAATGTTCAATAATCATTTATTGTTCACCTTATTATTTATAATTATATCAGCTGATGCATTTCGATGGCGACGCCATCATCGTCAGAGCCTTTTTGACGATGATGGCGTCGCCATCGAAATGGATCAGCCGATATAATAATAAACAGTTAAGTGAACAATAAGTGATTATTGAACATTTTAAACCATTGTAGTTTATATTCATTTGTGTTTGTTGAATTTTTTCGTATTTTAGAAACAAATAAAAATGAATTGGTTGATTAAATTTTTATTGAATAATGTGCCTTTATGTACGATGAAATAATCAATATATATTTATGTAGGTACATTTTTTAAAAGTAATAGAAATAGAAGAAGTTAAAAACCAAGTGTATTTAAAAAAAATTGACACAAAAAGAACATTTATAGAAGAAGTGAACAAAAGTATAGAAAAGAATGGCGTCAGTTTAAGAGAAATGCTTATATGAAGTCTAATATTTCTCTCTATTTAAAGAATAAAGAGAAATATTCCAATATTTAGTCCAATTATTATAGTTGAATATTTCTCTATATTTATATATCTCTATATTTATTATCTTTTTATATATCTTATGGAAATATGGGTTTTAAATGTTAGAATAATCCAGTGATTATAGGCAATACGAAAAGCATGGGAAATGAATGTTAGGCTTAACATATATGGATAAAAAGAGGAATAAGTGGATTGGAAGAAAAATTATAGATGTAATAATAAGAATAGCAAATTTAAAATAGAAATGACTCGGTCATTTAACAAGAAAAGAAAACTAGTGGTGAGTAACAAACATTTTTGATTAGAATTCATAAAAAGTCTAAGAAATAATTCATGAATAGATACATAAAAAAATGTTGGAGAAAAGAATTCGATTGTTGGAAGTGGACAGTTTTGGAAAAGACTTTTATCAATCAGTGAAAAGAAAGAGTTTGATAATTGTTTATGTTTGGCGAGAGATACCTTTTGATTCCATAATTAACTTAAAATGTCATTTTACCTATTGTTTATGTTATTCGCAATATTATTTAACAATAATTTATCGCTTGATTACTTTTTGAGAAAATTAATAAAGATTTTTAAAATATTTTTTAGAAAAAAAACTATAAAAATAAAATTAAGATGAGAACATAAACGTGACTTACGTTTGTTAGAAATAAAACGTTTTAAATATAAGAATGTTGAAAAAATCTAAATTTTATACAAAACAAATCAACCGTGTTGAATAAATCTTTTTACATCTCTATTTTAATCTTCTTTACATCATATATAAATTTCATTAAAATTAGACTGTTGTACATGTTTGCTTTTATAAACATATTTTTTTATTTCTCTGTTGCTACAAATTTTATATTTGACTACAAATACAACGACTCTACTTTTGTGCACAAAAGTCAATAAACTTCGAACACATTTGCTTTGAATAACACGAGATTCTTTGTAGAGTTTAAACGGTTAGTATTTGTTACAAGTAGGCATATAAAAAAGTCTATTACACGAAAACAATTCGATTAGATTTTTTCATCATTCTATCAAAATATCACAAAACTAAACGCTAAAGATTTACGTATGCTAAGCTATTACAAATTGATTTTAAACATCTATTGATAACAAACGAACATTTCTGTCATGGACTGTTAAGCGTAAGGTAGCTGATACATAAAATAGGCATTCGTGATTTTTATTTTAGCCGTATTAAATTTGAACGTTACTTTATATATATATATATATATATATATATATATATATATATATATATATATATAATTCTTTTGATTTCGAAAATATCAATCTTTAAATATTCGGAAATCATAATAAAAATTTTAATGAGTACAAGCAACAAAAATGATTAAAATTATATACTATATATATAACAGGGGCGGTCAATCTTTTAGACGTTGGGGGCGACTTTTTTGGTGAAAGTGTACCTGAGGGCGACTACGTTTTTTTAGAATGTACTTACGAATTGGTGTTTTTTTATAAGGACTTTTTAGGTACTCACAAATATTGGTGACGTTTTTAGAAGATACTTACGAACTGATGACTTTTTTTCAATAAGACACGAATTGATGAAGATATTTTACTATGACTATTATTAAATTACTTATAAATAATTATTTTGTAGAACTAGTCCTGATTTTTTTTAAAAAATAAGAAAACATAAAGAAAAAAATAAAATTATTGTTTTAGAATTGTATTAAAATAAAGTAGATGCAAATTTTACAAAAAAAATTACAAAGTAAAAAAAATATTTTTTTTTATTTATTTTGATGACACTTGGCATTGCATAGTTTCGGCAAGTTTGTCAAAATTTGGCTCGTATGAACTTAAACTAATTCTTAAACACGATTCCAAATGTAGATCCGATAATTGTGACCTATGTTTAGTTTTTATCGCATTCATGCAGGAAAATGCTGATTCGCACAAATATGTTGAACCAAAAAATGCATTGAAATATGAATTTATCACTATAATTTGTCAATGTTCACGTCAGCTTCGCGGGCGACTTCCAGAGGCCTTGCGGTCGACGTCTTGGCCGCTCCTGATATATAACAATGATTTTAGAGAAAATATTATTTGTATAAATTAATTTGATCTTTTACAAAATTCAAAAATTAACACAAACGTAATTTTAAAAACATTTTTTTCACATATTTCTATCAATTTTAGATCAATTGTTTGATTTTGAAAGTAGATGGTAAAGGTTTTAAGTCGATGAAATAATTTTTGCATTTTTTTTATTCTATATGGTTTTGAAATTCATATTACAAAAATAATATTTCAGAGACAGAAACAGATGAAAATTGGAAAGAAACAAGTGTAGTAAATAATGTCGGGTATAGCAAAGTTTTCCAGCGAAAATTGAAAATGACATCTTTTGTAATGCAATTTTAAATTTCAAGCACATTTAATTTCGAAAATGATGAAATTATTTTCAAAATAAATTAGCAATATAACTAAGATTGTTCTTTTGTATTATTTTCACCTGTGTTAGATTATTAAAAATTATATTTTTTATGGTTAATAATACCTCAATTCTCAATCATTTTAGTTGTAAGGCAGTTAAGAGTTTTGTATACATTTTTTTCTAAAAAAACATAACTTATCGTTATCCTTCATTTGTACAATGTAAAATTATTTGACATTGTTATTATTGTTTAAGTTATCACCAAAGTATAATCTGAAATTATATTTTTCATACTTCACTGAAAATAATGAATAAAACTTCAAATGGCAATTTTTTTTAGAGAATATTTGAAATATTACAAACTACTGATTTATTTATTTAACATTACAATAATTTATTTAAAATACTTCTATCTACTTCATGATTTCAATTACACTGATGCATTGTTTTCAATTGTAGTATTAGATTATACAATTCTGAAATTCAGAAAATGAGTTTATAATTTTTCATATATATATATTATTTAAATTTTATATGCCAATAAAATATCCATTTGTTGATATTAATTAAATTTAATTTTCAGTCATTGAATATATTCATTTTTAAAAAAAGGTTTTATTGTAAAAATACTGTTTGTTCAAAATGACTAAATTATTCATTTTTTTATTCATTTTACAAAGGATTATAGAAGGAAAGAGCTGTTAAAATACATATCCTATAATTTATCTGTTGAAGATAAATTACAGGATATATATTTTAACAGATATATACTGTGAAAGGTCTGGAGATTTTTCATAGTGTTATATTGCTTTTATATTTTTTATTTGAACTGAATTTCATAGAACTAAAAGGTAGTTATTTTTTGTTATAGCTGATTTGAAATATAATATAAATGAATAATTGTTTTCAAATTGTATTATTTCAAAAAAATCATTAACAAATGTGTTCTGGAAATTAAAATAATTACGGTTTTTATTAAAAAAATTCTGTAAGAAAATAAATATATTTTTATATAAGAAATGTTCAATAAAATATATCAAAATAATATTTTACATCTTATAAAAATTGTTAAAAAAACACTGTTATTTACAGACTTAAATGTTTTTATTATTTTAAATATTTTAAGTTTTTTTTTACGAATTTTAAGTACTCAAATATTATTTTCATTTTTGTTCATAGTCAACTGTCAATCGAAGTGACTTATCATTTGAGGTATGTATTCCGGATTTCAATATAAGTACCTATTAGTTTTGGATATGTAGGATCATCCAAATGTGACGCCTAGATTTGTGTTTTATTAAAAAGAAACTGTACAAATGTTTTCTTATACACCACCCTATACACATTTTTCTTTATAATAAAACACATATCTAGGATACACATAACTATAATATTTGGATGATCCTGTATTATCTGTTTGGTATTAAAACCTTAAGAAACCATTTTTTTTTAAAAAAAAGAAAGATCATTGTATGTTTTAATAATTTTTCTATTTAGTGTTGAAATTTACAATAAAATTTTCGTATTTGAAAACTTGGAGGTAAATCAATGCATTTTAATTTTTGTTTTCATTGTTGTTATTTACACTTTTTATAGTTTTATTTTTAGTATTTTTAGTATTTTATAATCATAAATTAATGATTGATTTGTGACTGTTTTTTTTTTTAATATCAGTTTTCAAGAAACAAACAGATTATTATTTGTAACTATTGAAATTTGTTTTAGTTATAAAAATGAATTTTAATTAAGGACGAATCGTTATCTTTGATTTATATAATAAATGAATGAGTATAATATGCATAGGAAACATTTTATAAACGAAAAATGTGAATTCTTTTAAGTAAATTTCTTTTCATAATTCATATTAAATATACGTTCATAATAAATTGTTTATCTTTCCACGTCTTGCGTTTTAAATCTTAAATAGTTGCAGACATTAGAGCACAAATAATGGTATGCTTATCATTAAAGTTATAATTTAAATATGTAATTTATTGTTTTATTGATGACTATAAGTGATTGTGTTAAATTGTAATTTATAGACCGATTGTAGATAAACTATTCTATTAACAATTTAGTTACTATCGTCTCTAAATAACGTTTTATGATCAAAATGAATGGTTATGTGTATAATGAACATATTATTTGGCTTAAATTCGGCCAACGTGTTGTGCGAAACACGCCTAATTGATGCCTCGCAGGCCAGTGCACTTCTTTTTTATTTACTATTTACATCATAATGTATAGATAGATAGTGTAATACAATGAGAGCGCACGGGCGTCCGCATTGAAACAGTAAATGATAACGTGCACGATATGCATAATCCTGTCTTTATTTACGAGGACGTTTCGTGCGCGAGATGAAGAAGCGCTGGCGGTTATGCTCTATCGGCGAATGTTTTCAACGCCTGCTACTCACACCGATCTCGTCTCTTGTGCTGCTTGACCGTCGATTGCTTTACGTACTAGGTGTTTGCAGCAGATGGACTTGTGATGGGTTCAGAGGCTAAACTTCCTCGTGGATATAAGAAAATGACTTTTTTATGCGACGTAAGCACGTTCCCATGTAGTCTATTGGCCACGGACCGAGTGTCAGATGTCAGGCACGAGTTGCAATGTCTTCATGCACGCTGCTCATTTGTTTCGATTATAACTTGTGTATAGATGATTAATAAGTCGGTGTGTGCTTTAAAAATGTAACCATCAATTAAGTAAATCTCGCTCTATTATAATGATATGGTTGATTATTGTTACGAGCGCACTATGAAATTCATTATAGATGAAATTAAGTGGACGGATTTGAAGTGCAATGGAAATGTAATCAAATAAATGTTAAAAACACATTGGAATAATCACGGTTTGTTTCGCTAAAACAATTTATTATACATACATATATATATATATATATATATATATATATATATATATATATACCATCACCAACATCTTCATCATAAAAGCTTATATCGGTTGGGCGAAAGCCTTATCGAATGCTATTAACTCTACTTAAATGCTTTCCCGAGGCATTTTCACTTTTTCCTGTTCGTTGCCAATCTCATTCAATCTTCGTCTCTACTATGCTTCATAATTTCATCTTTTTATCTTTGATACGGTCTGATTTTTGTTCATTGTCTTTTCTTCTTGCTATATGTCCTAACTATGTCCATTTCAGTGATATTATTTATTTAATTATATCAATTAATTTTGTCTGCTCTTGTATCCATCTACAAGTATTCCAATCACATTTAAAAATTTCTAAAATTATCCTTTTAATGCATCGTTGGATTGTCAAAAGTATATATATATATATATATATATATATATATATATTATAAACCTTATTCTATTTATTACTGGATAGACGCCTTTCTCAAAACTTTCCATTTTCAGCAATTTAATGCTTCTGTCTTCCATTCTACATCAATGAATTTTTTCATGTTTTTAACTTATATAAGGTCATCCAAATGTGACACCTAGATTTGTGTTTTATTAAAAAGAAAGATGTGTATAGGGAAACATGTGTATTGTTTCATTTTAATAAAACACAAATTTAGGCGTCATATTTGAATGACTCTATATATCCATGAGTATTTTTATATATTTCTTTGTATCTTTGAGTTTTCAATTATTAATTTCTGTTGTGCTTCGGTGGTCTTCCCGTCTTACTATTTGATTAACGCAATTTAATTTTAAACTTATTATTACACCGTAAATTACACACAAACACACACACTTATATAATCATTTTTTTAAAACAAATTTAAGAGCCTCAAATAAAAATCATGGAGAAATTAAACATATAAATATACCTTTTTCTAAATATTCACATATAAGGGAAGGATTGTACACAATAGCATTTTTAAAATAATTCCTCTTTTATTTTTTCTCTAATTGTTTGAGAACGTTTGGAAAAATTCCGAATGAAAATACGTAATTCATTTTAACAACTAAGAAAATTTAAATGACATATTTTTGAAAGAAGTTAAGTGAATAGTGTTTAAATAAATAAAATGATTTAATTTGTTGGTATAAAAAAATTGTGATAATAAATATAAATAATATTCAATAATATATGCTGCTTTAGTTTCGTGTAATCCACATAACAATTTTCAAAATTTGAAAAAGGTATATTGGAACAGAAAAATATTTTCAGAAAAAAGGTTTCAATTAAAAGGAAAGAAAACTGATAGTAAAGAATAAAATTCGTTTGGTGTCTCAGAAATAGAAATATTAAAGCTCGAAGCAAAAAAAAACAAAAAAAAAACGAATTGAATTGAATTGATCATAACACATAGATTTTTAATATTTGAGTAGACATATAAAATAGGTTATATTTATTTAACATGTTTTAAAAATTATAAAATTAAATTGTGTTAGAGAGAATACAATTCAGATCATTTAATAATGAATCTTAGTTTTTCTTCAGATGAATTCAGATATATATTTTGGATAGAAAGGATTTAAGGAGAATAATGTGTTGAACAAGGTGAAGAAGAGTATAATGTACTTTAGGCTTTTAGTACTATTTAATGGTGGTCGTTGGGTAGGCATCGGTGGAACAATGAATAGAATTTTTATGACTATAAGCATAATTCGATGATTTTTTCCAGTTAGTAGTTATTATATTTGGAAACGTATAGAGATTCGTTTTTTATATGCATAAACATAAAAAAATACGGATGAGATAAATATCGTCAGCAAGAGATTGTGTATTTTTTTAAAAGAATAAATAAAATTATAAACAAAACTACTGATTAATAAATATTGAGATCTATCTGACACATATATATAAAATATAAATTTTCTCTTCAAAAATAATTAAACTCACACACTATGTACATATTTTTTTATACAATTGTATAAATAATTTTAATACTAAACAGTAATGCATAATTCAATTGTGTAACGAATTCAGAATCGTATATACATGCATCGTGTTAACTCTTAAATGAATTTGTGTGGCATCATACGCACTCACACAGTACAAAATCATTCAATCAGCTATATATTTTTTTGTCGTGGGTTCGAGCACCGTGCGATAAACACCGTGACGAATAGATCGGATATGGAATCGGAGCACAATCGATGTATTTTTTTGTGAAAGTGAATTTAATTTACATTAAACGTTCGACTTTACATTTATTTACTGTGAAATAGTTTAACTGCTCCGATCGGCCAAGTGGGTGGTATTAAATATATTTTATTGATTTCTTCGTCTTGTTTTCTTAGCCTTAATTTAAATTAATGCTAGCACGTTTTTAATGCTTACTAAGGTATTATGTTGAGCAATTGGTTGGAAATAATGAATATAATTTAAATTAAAGTACGTTTTGAAAAAAGTGTATATATATATATATATATATATATATATATATATATATATATATATATATATATATATATATATACGTATATATATATATATATATATATATATATATATATATATATATATATATATATAAGCCTGTTTAATTTCGTAAGTCCGGTGGTAGCGTTTCCAATTTTGAACATATTTACAATAATAAATTTTACCTCTCTTTATTTTTTTTTTAAATTTCAACTAATTTAGGCGGTGTTTTGAAAATATTGTAAATGAAGCAGATTTGGACAAAATTCAATTAAAAAATGTGACTAAAGTATAATTAGTGAAAATGACTAATGAATAAAGCATTAGTTTTAATCATAAATCTTCTGTGATTAACAATTAATCTAAAATTAGTCACATGATTAACGATTAATAACTAAATTAACCATTTGTACAAAATGATTGAATTAGTCAATTACATTTTAGTTTGACTGATATTTAATCGTTCATTAGTCAAAAACAGTTTCAATAACTATTTATTTTTTGAATTTTTGCTAAGTTTTTTTTTTAAAAAATGAGTAGACAGTTCTATAAATAGGTAATAAAAAACAAATCAACGGTTTTCAAAAATTTTATTTGAAAAAAATCAACCTAGATTTTTCAAACATAGTTATTTAGATCAAACAGTGACTAATGATTAATCTGTACTCATAAGTAATGATTAATTATTTGTGATTAGTTATGAGTAATGAATAATATATAGTCATGACTAAAATTATTCTGTTTGAATACAAATTAATAAATATAACTAATAAAGAACAATGATTTTTGACTGATAATTAACTTAGTTATGCCTAATCAGTAGACAAAGTTTTAGTCACTGTAATATAAAACTCAATTTGTACCCAACTAGAGAAAAAAAGAGTATTCTAAATTCGAGTACTTCGGCGAAAGACTGAAAAGATTGAACTTTTCACATTTATTTTTAATTTCTCAATTCAATTTTAGCGCGTTTTCATATTTATTAGTAGCTTGCTTTAGTCTCTTTTTAATGTCAACTTTATTAATTATTTTATAGTGACTTTAAGATGACTTTTTATTATATCTTATACTGATTAATTTTAAAAATTGTTTTTCTTTACTTGATTAATGTTATCACAAGTATCGAAATAGTCCCCATAAAATATTTTATAAAATATGTAAATTAACTTTTATATTTAAAAAAATAGAATTTATTTCTTTATATCAAAATATTCTTTTACTATTCAGTAATAACCTATCACTATTTATTCTTAATATGCATTTATATAGATATACTTAAATTTTTATAATATTAAATTATAAAATTTGATTTTCTTATTTAGTACTTTAAAATAATGTCATAGCTATCAAAATACGTATTAGTAAAAAAGTGAAGAAGAAATTATTCGACACATTTATATAGAGGACCAAAATAAGACTGAAAAATAATAAATGTTAGTAGACAAATAAATGTTTGTATGTCTAAACTCTTCAGTTTCATTTGTATCATCTTATATATTATATTATTATAGGGCAAGAATTGATATGTTTTTAAAAAAGTAAATGACATGTACCAAACTATCGTATAACCCTTGTATATTTAGAAAAAACTCATATATATATATATACATGTATGTGTAATTTTGATAACTTAATTTAGATTTGTATTTGTTAATTCTTCTAAGTTCTATCTTTAAATATTTGCTTTTTTCATTAAATGGCAATTTTATAAATACATATTTATAATTCTATTGAAATATTATAAAAATTCGATTTGCATACATTTGTAGTTCAAGAAATATTTTGTAATAAAATTAATAACTTTTAATATAATTAGTAATTAAATACATCGTTTCGCTTTATGCAATTTTGGTATAACTGAATCATTATATCTATGGTTTATAAATTAATTTTTATTACTGTTTATCTGTACGCTTAGTCTCGCGTATCTATCTCAAAACGTGAAAGATTAATTAGTTCATAATTTGCCTTTTACTATTCTTTTTAATACATAAAGTACTATTCATTAATATTAAATAAATTAACATTTTTTGTGATGAAGTTTAGAGCTTCATGTAATAAATTTAATTTAGGTAACTGCACATTAAGAAAAAAATACTTTTTAAGCAGAAATGAAAAAAAACACTTGTTTCAATTTAACTTCAAATGAGTTAAATATTTATGACAATATATATTCAGTCTAAAATAGCATGTGTATTTTGTTAATATATTTTTGATACATATTATAAATTGACAGGTAAAGAAAAAAATTAGTAATTTTAGTGCAAAAATTTAATATATTTGTAAAGAATTTTTATATTATTATTTATTATAATTACTAAGTAGATAAAAGTTAGTTAAATTATATTGTGATTTGTCTAAAATTTAAAATGATTTTGAATTTTTCAAAATTGAAATATGTACTGAGTTGACATATTAACATAATTTTATATATTTTAAAGAAAATTAGGTTTGTTTGATATTTTTAATTTGGACGAAATAAAAATAATCGTAAGACGTAATTTTCTTACTGATAACAAAAATTTAATTTCTCGTATTAATATTAGTAAAAAACAAAGTTTTTAGAATTATTTTTTCTGCATTGGTATTTTAAGTGAATGGATATATATATATATATGTGTGTGTGTGTGTGTGTGTGTGTGTGTATGTGTGTGTATGTGTATATATATGTGTGTGTGTGTATATATGTGTGTGTGTGTATAATATATTAGGTTGTCAAATATCTCCCTTCCGCCTTTTTGTCTTTTGAATTTCGCGGCTATGTAAAAAAAAAAAAAAAAAGCGGAAGGGAGATACTTGACAACATAATATGTGTGTATGTGTATATATACATATATATATATATATATATGTATATATATATATATATATATATATATATATATATATATATATATATATATATATATATTATTGATAATATTTTTTAATAAATGTTTCAAATTAAGAAAATTAATATTATAAAAAGAAAAATGTTATCAGTATATATATATATATATATATATATATAGAGAGAGAGAGAGAGAGAGAGAGAGAGAGAGATAAATAGAGAGGAAGAGAGAGAGAACGAGAGAGAGTGAGGAGAAAACAATAAAGTTAAAATGAAATAATGTTTACTATCATGGTAAGTTTTTATATTTTTATAAATACTCTCTATCACACACACACACACACACACACATATATAGATATATATATATATATATATATATATATATATATATATATATATATATATATATATTGCCCCCCAAAATGAGACTATAGTAGAGTAAATAATAATAAATAATAATAAGCTCATTTAGTTCATTATAAATATATATATATATATATATATATATATATATATATATATATATATATATGTATTTATATATGAATGTATATATAAGAGTTTATTTTTGTACAAATGTATATGCAATTAACGTTAGTATGTGATATTTTGACATAAAAATAAACGCAATGTTTTGATTACACTGCGCTTATACGGATCTTTTATCTAATAAAATTACATTGTTCAAATAGAAAAAAGAGCCACAATTTAATTAAGCGAAACACATACAGAAAAAGCACAAAACTTATAATTAAACGAATTAAATTTCCACAACAGTGGTTTGAGACAGACCGCGCCGATAATTCTCAGTTTCTCTAGTCGTTCAAAAGACAAACTTCAAAAGACAAATCTTATTTGAAAATAGAATACGAGTCCAACGGATTGTCATGATTTGCTTCCATCAAACATGAATGTGGTAGGCTGTATACATTGAAAAGAGGCAACAAGACGTTTCGGTCACGTTTGACGAAGACATAAACGTTTACTTATTTGAACGCGTTTTTAGTGTATTGTTTCAGTGACATTTCGTGGAGGAAAATCCAAGCTCTTCCCACGATCCAATCAAAAAAGGTTTGAAGAAATGCTTGATATATCATATATATATATATATATATATATATATATATATATATATATATATATATAGATATATAATAGACACATATATACACATGTGATATGTGTGTTGTTTTGGTGTTTGTAATATTTTGTGTTGAAAGTTTCAGAACTATGTTATTAGAAGTTCTATATACTTTCTTAAACTGAAACCGTTTTAAATCTGATATGATAGAATTGACGTTTTTTGTATTTCTTTCCTTTATGTTCACGTACTGTATTTAGCTATAAACGTATACGTTTTCATTAGTTTACTTTGATTTATGTGTATTTTTTGTTTAATTTTATATTTTATTATTCTATTTAAAAATACTGTCTCAATATTAATTATTTTATATTTGAATCAAAAAACATATTATACTTTTTTTTAAAAAAATATATATCAAATAATTCATTTATACTATATTTGAACATTTTTAAAGGATTCAAACAATCAGTTTTAAAAAAATATGAATAACTTATTATAAAATTAAAATTATGAAATTTAAAAAAAATTAGAAGCTATAAATATATTATTTATTGAATATTGAATAAATAATACATATTAATTATACAAAATAAAATATTTTCGTAAATTTATACCAATTATTTTGTACTGAGCGAAGATAAAAAACATTTATATATCGTTTGTAAAACGATTGTATTTTTGAAATTAATTTTTTTATTTACTCAAAAAATTATGAGCTAAATAAGATAAAATTATTACTATTTCTTTTAATAAAACACCATTCTTTACGCCACATTTGGATGACCCTATATATAAATGTACATATGTATATGTAAGTGTGTATATATATATATATATATATATATATATATATATATATATATATATATAAGATAATATAACGAAATATCTGATTAAAATTCTATCTGCTTTACTTTCAATGTTATTTCATGATATGTACACGATTATCTGGAATAAGTCCAATAAAATAAATAATTTATTAAAAATAAATCTTATCATAAAATAAATTTCAGTGAAACTACAAATTAATAGGATATAACACGAAAAAAATACGTTTCATTAAAAAATAATATATTTTACATAAATGAACTAGTAAAAAATATTTATAGTATCAAGAAAATTTTTGTTATTCTATAGTAATTAAAGATCGAATTTGATAACTTTACTATGTATAAAATGCTATATATATCAATAAAATATGTTATAAAATTAGTATAAGATTATTTGAATCACATTTTTCTTAAAATTCAATCAGCTGTATAATCTCGACTTCATTTTTGTTTAGAAAATCGTTTATCAATTTATCAATATTAATGCTTTCTAGAAATAAATTTTATTTGTACAAAGAAATATTTTATTATATTTTATCATTTATATATATATATATATATATATATATATATATATATATATATATATATATATATGATAAAAAATATGTAGTGATAATTTTTTCTCGTTGTTTAATAAATACAGTGTACAATTTTATTTCTATTAAATTGTAATTGACTTAAATTATGGCTAACAATATTTATTCCACGATAAATACATGGTTAAATTACATTATATATATATATATATATATATATATATGATATTTTTTATTCACAATATTATAAATATTCATATATTACAGTTTACAATGCTAAACGCCTTTCACATATATTTAATCAAACAAAAAATTAAATACACAAGTAATAAGTTTACTTTATTTATGTAGAAGTGTTCTACTTATACATTAATATAAAATGTAGTTTTACATTCTATGTCAGCCATTTTTAATTAAGTTTAAATTTAAATAATACATTTCTTATAAATACACTAAAATTTATACAAACAGCTAAATACATATATGCATATATATATATATATATATATATATAAATGCATGCATAAAGATATATCGCAGTTTGCATCAATCATTCTTTAAATTGTAATTGTAGAAAAATATATAATTAGTAGTAAATTAAAAATGGATCATAAATTTAATTTATAATCTCTGTCGATCTCTTTTGGTTCTTATTCTGTTTTTTTACATTGCATTTAATTTTCGAGAGACCTGTTTTATGCACGGATTTACGTTAAAATTATCTGAAATTTATGCTTTCAATAATGTTTTCATATTTGAATTTCAATTTCATCACTGTAGAATATTAAATTACTAAAAAAACAAAGTTATATTTATTTTTTTAAAAAAGTGATTTATTTTTTAATTATTTTGCATTATAATTTATAAAGTAATATTTTATTAAGAGAACTTTTTTTTCAGAATTCAAGAGGACTCTACAGATACACAAATTTTCAAAATGAATAATATTATTTTATTTCAAGGAATTAATTTATGAATCAAGGTTATTTGTAATTTTTTTATATTTTTCTTTCGATTATTAAACAATTATTAATATTTACAATTTTATTACATATAAAATTCGAAAAATGATTTAGTCTATTGTTTATATAAAGAAGAATTTTTTTATTTATTATTGTTGGCCATTTAAAAGTGAAAAAGAATAATATTAAATTAGTGCGTATTTTAAATTTTAACATACTTTTTAATTGTAAAATTTATATCAGAAATAATGCTTAGGTTTATTAATACAAAGTATAAACATATTTATTTGTATTGTATTATTGGTTGCATTCAGATTGTTTTCTTTAACAAATACAATTGTATTTTATGATTATTGCAATTTTCTCACAAAACAAAGTTTTCATTACTTAAAAAAATATGAATGTTAAATTAAGTATTTTTTAAAAGGCATTTTTTTATTGAATATAGTTTTGTTATAAATTCATTAATAGGAAAACATTTTATTAAATACAACTAAAAATATTTTTTTAAGAATTGAATTAAAAAAGATTTACAGTACATACATACATATACACACACACACACACACACACACACACATATATATATATATATATATATATATATATATATATATATATGTATAAAGTAAAAGAAATGGTTTATAATAAATTTCAATAAAAAAAACTAATGTTCAATACATTTTGAGTTAAAAAAATCGAAATATCAACAATAGAAATTTAGGGTAGCACAAATGAGACTGAAGAATAGTAAATGATATAAAGCAAGTAAAAGTATGTATGAACACTTTCAGTCTCATTAGGGCCACTATATAAAAGAAGTTCAAAATTATGTATATTTCTGACAACTCATTAATACTAAAAAAACATTTATATAATAAATGAAGTGAATAGAGAAATAAAAATGAGATTGTGTCAATTCGAAAGAAATTTGCACACTATGAAGTTGAATATACTTTTTTATTTAAGGAGAAAAGTTTTTGATGAATGTATTTTACCTGTTTTCACTTATGACAGTGAAACATGGGTTTTGATTTCCAGAATAATTCAGCAGCTCCAGATGGACAAGGAAAATTATTGATCAGGAATATAGATATATAAAAATGCTCAGGAAGAGATCTATGGATTTATAGGACAGAAACATAAGAAAATTTGTCAGAATGGACTGGAAGAGGAAGGTTTTTATCCAACAATGGATAAAAAGAAGTTGATGATATATATATATATATATATATATATATATATATATATATATATACCGACTGGGTAGTACAGTGGTTAGCATCATGTCATGCGGGAGATTGCGTTCGATTCCCAGTCGGAGAGTCCTCGTTTTTTTGAAGTCGAGGGTTGATGTACAACCTCATCTTGTAAAAAAATAACTGTATGAATAAAAAATCATGCAGCGTGGTGAATAAATACCAATATGTGTATTTTCCATAAGTGTATGATGATGATGATGATATATATATATATATATGAGTGTGTGTGTGTATGTATGTATATATGTATGCATGCAATAAATTGTACTGTATTTTATAAGTTATGGAAAGAAATCAAGATAAAGTTGAATTTAGTAGTTATAATTTATTTTATATCATTATTATATTTTAATAACAGTTTTTTTCACAATATTACACGTTACTTAGTATTACAGTTGAATTAAACATTATTAATTAATTATAATTATATGAAAATTATTAATAATAAATTAGCAGTAAAAAATGTATTGAAAAAAGAAAATTTTAATAATATAAAATACCTACTTTTAAAAATACGTGCTATATTACTGTTAGATTTCGTAAGTATTTATCTATGAATATTTCAATTAATTATTTTCAGTTTTTAAAAACGTTATTTTAAAAAAGTAGGAATGTAATTAAATTTTCATTTAAACATAAATTTTTGTTCATAAACACTTTGTGAATCGACGAAAATAAAAAAAACCTAAATTCATATTATAAATACAAATCAATATGTTGAATATAATATTTAATTGTAATTTTAGAGCTGATTGATTTTATTTCTAAGGAATTTAATTTTGAATTATCAAAAGTCAAATATTTTGTTTAGTTACTACACAGTTTTTTATTTTCGTCGGAAATTCTGTTATATAATAAATATTTGAAGTATTTGAAATCTTTGCTGTTTTTTCAATATAAAAAATTGTTTAAGTAAAATTAAAAATAAATCCAGAATAATGTATCATTCAAATACAATTATGTACTTATCTATTGAATATTACTTCAAAAAATTCAAGGTGAGATAAACATTCGGTTAACATTATTCACTGAATAATTTTAAGATATTGTAAAATATTTATTATTATTTTAATATAAGACTGTAAAATTATTGTAAAAAGATTTTAATAAATATTTATGCATTTGCCGTTTATTATAATTTACAGATGTTGCTTTTCGAGGTAAGTAATTGCATTTTTTTAAACGTTTTTTACTTATATATCATTGAAGAATGAAATTAAATATATAATATATGTATATATATATATATATATATATATATATATAATTAGAATAACTATTGTAATCTATTTTTTAAACTTAATAGAATTTTTCGTCATTTACAAAATAACTTTTATGGATGATATTTATCAGTAAGTGGAATTTTTGAAACATAAAATCCTCTATAAAAAAGTAATTCGACTAAAAATGTTCCAAATATACAACTGATTTGATTAATTTATTTACAAAGATTAATCAGTTATTAATGAAAAGACATCGTCACTATTTGTTTTGGTACTGTAATGAATTTACTTTATAACAAATACTAATGCTGTAATATTTTATAAAAATGTTCAATTATCATTTGCTGACTATTTTATATACTGATGAAAATTTCGATGGCCCTGATATTGCTGAAATATATTGCATTATAAATTTCAGATTTTATAAAAAATAGTACTTTGTCAATGATGGCATGATAATGAAATTAATAAAAAAATATCTATATTAGCAAAGTCTTGAAAAATTTTCAAATAATAGAAATTAAAATAATATGCCTAATAATTTTTAAAAGAAAACTCAAGAAGAAATATTGAATTGGTGGAATAAATATAAACTTTTTATCAGAGCTTAATTTAATTATTTTTCTGAAAAATATATTTTTCATATTAAAATAGGAAATTTGATTTTAATTTATTTGAATGTATGCCACTTTTTTAAAAAAATATATATAAATATAAACAATACTTGTACATATTATATGTTTACAGAATAAAATGAAAATATCTTTTATTAAAAGCATTTTTCATTTTTACAAATGGATTGCTACTAAATATTCAAGATAATATAAGTGTTCATTAATAATTTCTTATTCATTATTTTCGCTAATAGTCACAAGATTATTTATTTATATTTTTATATTTCAGGTTTATTATGTATTTTTTGATCACTATAATATAAAAATTTATAATGCTGTGATATGAGATTATCTAAATGGGTAGTAATAAAAAAGTTGAATGATTTTTTTAAACCCTTATAACGTCAAGAAGTGATTTATTTGTGAAAAGTAAACTTAGTTATAGTACCAAATCAACTGTCAGTGTTCCAATTAATTATTTGACTCAAAAAAGTCATTATTAACTAAATTTTACTTTACATTTTTTTATTATAGTGTAAATAATTATAAATGTATAGTTTCTAATATTGATAAGAAAATGATAGAACTGGAGATTATTTTCACATTGACTTCATAGAAATTAATTTACAAATTTCAGTTGAAATATTTACATAAATTAGTAAATTCTTTGAATTGTATATACAGTGTACATAAATTTACAATATTTTTAGCAATGTCATTTAATTTTCATATTTTTTTATTGATATCATTAATTTTTAAACATAGATTTTTCAATTACTATAAAGAATTATATATATATATATATATATAGTTTAAAAAAATATTTTAGATACAAAATTAGTTTTAATTGTTTGTTACTGAAACTAAATTCACCTAAAAGTATACTAAAATGTGTTTGAATATATTTTGATTAACGAATATTTATTCTATGCGAATTTTTAATTTAGTTGTGCAACAATCTATAGTATTTTTCAAATATTAATATTTAATAAATAAACAGTTAATATAAAATTTTCTATAAATAATTAAAAATCATAAAATGGCCAACATTTTATAAGATATAATTATTTTAATTTTTCTCCAATCGTTTTTATAATTATTTTTGATGAAATTATTTATTTACAAAATAAAATATCAAGATTTTTATAAGAATTACATTATTACATTTTATTACTTTAATTGTAATTTAAAATTAAAAATAATTGATTCAAGTGCATATATAAAAATATTCGTTAATACTATGAGTGCTGTATATTATATTTTAATGTAAGTCAACAAATCATATTTTTATTTAAATACGCTCTTATAATTTATTTGATTTCAGGCTACAATTTCTTTTATATATATATATATATATATATATATATATATATATATATATATATTAATGTATGTTTGTGTGATGTATGTTTAAAAGTTATCACAGATGACGCAACATTAATTTTTAAATTCTCCACCTGTAACGAATCATTGACATCTATTTACGTATTTCTTAGTTGCTGATAAGACATACATATTTAAAAAAATATCTTTATATAGGAAGTATCTATTAGTTTATTTTCAAAGTGATATAAATCGAACGTGTGAAGAAGCACGAGAAATTAATAAGTATTTTAGTTCTTACATGACGTTAATACGTTATGTATATATAAACTGTTAAAAGTCGTAACGTTGCACTATGTAATAATCAAGTTTTACGCTTAACGAGTTGGATTAAAATCGTAATAATAAAATAAAAGAACAATAATAGGGACCTTATTAATGATCGCATTTACATTTTGATGAGTCGTTTATATAATTGGATTTTATGACAAATTGTGTGCTCATAATTGTCTGGCGATTGCTCTTGTAACGATTGTATAAGTGTTGAATGTATGCGTGTTAGGTTACTTGCATAATTATAAGTTTTGTATTTATGATGATTATTTTGTGTTACTTGTACATGAAGAATAAGTAGAAAATTTAGTTCAGTAGTTAAACAGTTTTGTGATTTTAAGTGATTTTTTAGTGTTTTTTTGGTGATTAGTGATATTTTTTTGAAATAAACTGCAAGGTAAGTTTCATTCAAATGTTATTCTTGTTATTTATTATTATATGTTTGTATATATCTATATCTATCTATCTTTATGTGTATATATATATATATATATATATATATATATATATATATATATATATATATAAATATAAACACACGAGGGTCGTTTGATAAATATGGTAAAAAGTAAAAAAAACTAAATTGAAAAATTTAATTAAATTAATAAATAAATTTATCATACTTATCAAATGACCCTCGTATGTATATATATATATATATATATATATATATATATATATATATATATATATTTCTCTAAACAAATTATTCCCAAGTCAATGAATTTCATTATTACTCGATTTAAAATAAACAAAATGAAATATATTCAATTCAAATTTTATTAGTCTAATATTTTTGAGGTTATTTTCTTATTTCACTGAAATATAAATAAGGAACTTTTCCTAAAATTTATTAAAATTGAGGAAAGAAATATTAATTTATTAAGTAAAATAACTAAAATAAATTATTTGTTTTTGATATTATTCTTGTTTTTAAAACATTTAAATAATTCACTTCATATGCATTCCATAAAGTTAAAACCTAGAAAATGTAGATATGCAGACATTTCAATATGATTATTTTATAGTAATCCAATTTTATAATATAATCCGTATGCCTAGAATACTCTTTGTGTTTGAAGTGAAGTTGGTTGTTTAATATCAGTAACTGATTCTTCATTGAATATTTTAAATTTATATATTTAAATAATCCATATTCAATTTTTTATTTTCAATAAACAATAAATTTTTAACATTACTGGAAATCATCATATACAAACAATTAATGCAATATAGTCATTAAAATATTTTTAATAGGTAGTAATTTAATATTTCCCCTAGAAACTTGATACTAGATATTTCGAATATG
Organism: Neoneuromus ignobilis; assembly: GCA_029203775.1. Taxonomy (NCBI): domain Eukaryota; kingdom Metazoa; phylum Arthropoda; class Insecta; order Megaloptera; family Corydalidae; genus Neoneuromus; species Neoneuromus ignobilis. The sequence goes on along the minus strand of CP092090.1, from coordinate 26,889,122 downwards.
TGTTCAGTTATTTTTTATGTTTCAATTTTTAATACACCTTTATATTTACCTTATTATATTAGGTTGGCAAGTATCTCCCTTCCGCCTTCTGGTCTTCTGAATTTCGCAGCTATGTGCAAAAAAAATAAATAAATAAAAAAAAAAAAAAGCGGAAGGGAGATACTTGCCAACCTAATATATTAAAGAGTGACATCTAATTGAAATTTGCGTAAAAATAGGGAAAATTGCAGTTTAAATTTATTTTCACTAAATATTCTCATAATTAAATATATATATATATATATATATATATATATATATATATATATGTATATATATGTATATATATATATATATATATATAAATATATATATATATATATATATATATATATATATATATATGTATATGTGTGTATATATATATATATATGTATATGTGTGTATATATGCAGATATATTTAATTTACTGAAATTAATTTTAATTCTACTTAAAATTGATAAAAATCTTAAATTTGTTTTTGTTAAGAAAATTATTTAAATGAAATTTAATTGATAAGATAATAAGAAAGAGATTTGAAAAATGTTTTGAATTCATTTTAAAAAATATATGATTTCGATTACAAGTACTTTTGAATCATAATATTTTTTGGAATATAACCTATAAAGTATTTTTTTATTTTAAATTTCTTATAGCAATTTTTAATTTTCGGAATTAAATATTTTATGTTTGAGGAATGATTGGTTTTGGTTGTTGAAATATATAGTTCGAAGAAAATATTGATTTGTACAATATTTATATTAAGATGTAAAGAGATTTCTATAATGTATGTGTTTGTGTATATATGTATGTATATGTGTATTTTAGTTGATATATATATATATATATATATATATATATATATATATATATATATATATGAAATATTTATATTGTAAAAGAAATATTATTTTATTCTTTTTAATCCTTTTAGAATTTTATAAAAAGTCTTATAGAAACACATAACCCAAATTTTCGCTTAAATTTATTAAAAAATATTTTGCTTAAATTTTTATTTATTTAATAATTTTTTTCTTTCTAATAATAGTTTTTATTATAAAGTAATATTGTTATTGGTTCATAAATATTTTTTTCAAACAAGAATGGACAGTTATAAAGAAGCTTATTATTTAATTTATATTCATAATTTTATGTTATGGTTAAAAAGCATGTATATTTCAATAGGTATAATTTTAACGACGCAGTTTTATTCATACGATGTAAATGAAATATTTACTTAAGAAATAGATAACAATAAAGGAAAGATAATCTTTTCTGAGTATTTAACACGCATTAAAAAATAAATAAATATATTTAAACATACTTATATATAAATATGTATAGATGAATATATATATATATATATATATATATATATATATATATATATATACACATACACACACACACTCACAAGTGTGTATTTGTGTAAACAACTATCGATATGGCATAATTATTCACACTGTTTGGAAATAATAGTACATTTGAAATATTTGAACAATTTTAAACAAGTTACTTTACATTCTTTTTCAGTCTGATTTACATATATGTGTATGAGAGAAAAGTATGTATGGGTGTGACAATTTCTGGCAAAGTTTTTTATCTTATCAAAGTATTTAATAAAGATGTACTCAATATGTATTTACGATTTAATTGTCATTAAATATACACAATAATTAATAACTACACTTATCTTTGAGTATTTTACATATGACTTTTTAGCTTATATTGACTTAAATGACGAATGTTTATTAGGTTATAAGTTTTATATATATATATATATATATATATATATATATATATCATATGTATATGTTAAAACTATATTAATGACTCATCAAATAGTTTCATACTTGATTTATAACTATCTACAATAGTAACTTTTATCTTAAAATACAGACAATTACATAAAAAGATAAAATAAAATGTAATGTATTAAATTGAACTATAAATTATTATTACTTATATTAATTAATATATATATATATATATATATATATATATATATATATATATTATTTCTTATTTTTATTATATTCCTTATCCACTTTACATAAATTTTATTAAAATTCTTACATTTACTTCAAATATATGAATAATTAATTATTTTGACTTTAAATAAGGCTTTTTTATAAATATTAAAATTTGTTATTTTATTTTTTCTGTTATCTTTTATATACATTATTGATATATTTATAATACCATAAAAATAGTTAATGCACTGAGGACTAAATTATATTTAATTGTATATTAATAACAAATAACTTTTTTATTATAAATGTTTTTATTATTTTTTTTTTGGTTTATAACGAAACTCAATCATGTTTTATTAATCCGTTGATAAATACGAATATTTTATTTGATATTTTTATTTTTCACTTCGATCGAAAATTAGATATAAGGATTGATACTCGTATTATTTGAGTATACATTATTTTTAAATGAAGGCCATCATTTAAAGATATATAATGTGCATAAGATTTTATTAAAATGAGTAATTATCAAAATGCAGTTGATAATAAAGATATCACTGTCTATTATTCTTAATGTTTTATTTAATTTGCTTTTATCAAATATCACATACTTTTAGTATTACGATGACATATGAAAAATAACATATTACATATCATCAAACTCTTGGGAAATTAGGTTACATTTAAGAGTAAATTATATTTGTTTTATATACATACGTACATACATATATACATATGTATATGTTTGTATGTGTGTGTGAATGTAAAATCAATAGTTGATAATAACAAGATGTAAACAAAAATATTGATAAATTTATTTTTCAAAATTTTTTTTAATAAATAATTATTTTCTATATATGATATTTAATTAGTATTTAATATTAAAATTCGTCTATTTATGATCAATTAAAAAAATATACTAAATTTATATGAATAAAAGCAGAAATATTTTTTATTTCAGGTAACATATTAGTTTGTGTAATTACGTTATTGAATAAACATTATACTAATTTATATAAATTAAATAGAAAATTCAACAATAATAAATATAATAATGATAATTTGATTTTATTAATGCAAAAATCCATTAGCAATCTATTTTTTAAAGAGATTTTACGAAAGTGTTATTTTAAATATGTAGGAATAAAAATATTTTTTTAGATAAAAATACCTCTGTAAAATATATAAGGGGACTCAAATGAGACTGAAGGATAGTTAATAATAGTAAGCAAGTAAATTAATGTCTAAACACTTCAGGTTTATTTGGGTCACTTTATAAAAGTTTTTTCTTGTTTTTAACTTCATTATATAACATTTAATACATATTATTTCAATAAAAAAATTGTTATCTGATTAAATGATTTGTTATGTGACATTTTGTTAATGATTTTAAATTATCAATTTTGTTCCTTTTTAAAGTTTGTTTTCAATTTCGATTTATTTAAATAGACTATTGTGTATTTAAAAATAAAATATCATATTTTTTATAGTAGTTTGATATTTAATATTTTATAACATTTTATTAATGCACTTCTATTGTTAAAATTATTAATGGATTAAAAAACATTTTCAAAATAAAATTAATATTGATTATAATATTGGAAGATCACAAAATATTCTTATTAATTAATTTTGTTAGATGCGATCAAAAATTGATTACCAGAAAATTTTATTGTCTAATATAATCATAAATATTTCCTACTCAAATATTAATCATTTATTATGTGTTAGTTAAAGAAGTATTCTTTAAAGTTTGATTAAAATTATTTTAAAAATAATTTTAAAGAAATAATGTTTTTTAATGTTATTGTACAAAAGTAATTACTGTAATTAAATTAAAAAAACTCAAGAAGTTTTGGTTATTTTAATATTGATAAATGATTTACATAATTACATTTTGTTTGCTCTAGAAATAATTTCAAAATTATGTATACAGAAATGTACCAGTCTTTATAAAATACTTAAAAACTTAAAATATTCTTTAAAAAAAGTAATTTAATGTTACGCTTCATTTAGGGTATATTTTTAAATTTACCATTTTTAATTTTTTTAATATGATGTATTAAGGAATTTAATATTTATTAATAGATATATTTTAATAGAAATTATTTATTTTTTAAAGTTTTATATTGTTTAAGCAGAGAGGGTGTAATTTAATATTATATTACAAAAATGGATTTATAAGAATTTGATCAATCGGATAAATAGAAAAAATATCAATGAAATATATATATATATATACGTATATACATATACTTTTGAGACAAAATAAAATATATTCTATCTAAATATATTAAAAATGCATATGAGAGTTATTTTCAATCTTGTAGTATTTTAACGAAATTCATGTACACGATCATCATAATTTCAAAGTATAATAACCTTAGTGGCCACCTCAGACGTGTACTATTTTTATTCTGCATAAGTGTTAGTATTAAATAAACATCGTTGCAAACAATATTATGATCAATTTGATTTGAATTCTAAACACAATTTGAATCCCAAATCGCTTCCTAGTATTTTGTGTTTTATTGATGTACGGTCTGAATTATAATTCCGATACAATAATAATAATAATGAAACACGAATTATTTCATTCTAGACTTTACTTGCACAGTTCCGAGAATACACACGTACTATACTTTTGTTGAATTCTGATTTATATCATGAATTTTGATTGAAATAAAGATATTTCGATTTTTGGATATCCTATACAGATGTATTTAGAGATTAGATACATATTCTGAAAAATGTATTGAATTCTAAATCAACTGTTTGCACCATACATAGTTTCGAGAAACGAGGAAACGTTTTATATGAAGATAATTTAAAGTAGGAAATATCGACTACAAGTATGTTAACTGTTCATTGTTATAGCCGTATTTAAAGATGAATATATGGATGTTACGGATAATGAATATTTTCTTGCATCTTCAATATTCAATTTTTGTTGTACTTGTTTGATATTTTGTATATATTTTTATTTCTCTCTAAAGTCAAATATAATATATGATTTAATTTCTTGAACAAAAATAATATAAATCTTTAGATTACTAACTATATACTTGAGTGATTTTTCTGTTATTAAAATAAAAAATATTCATCTTTTATTTAAAGGTTTATATATTTATTAATTGAGGTACTTTGGAAATTAACGCGAATTAGATTTCATTACATATGTATATAATTATTTATCATAAAAATGATTAATTAAACACATTCATTAAGCATCCATTTCATTAAAGCTAATACAAATTTAAAAATACATTTCTGCTTATATATATATATATATATATATATATATATATATATATATATATAATTATAAGTGTATCGTATGATTTAAAAAAGTGCATTACTATCATCACTGTGTGCAATTATATGCCATCAACAGGTTAACTAAGACTTCTTTACTAAATGAGGTGTTAACTTATTTATCACGCTTGGGTAGTGTGGGTTGATGAGCATATTGTTGTTTTGTCTACATACCCACATACACATTAATATACATACATGTATATATATATATATATATAATTTTAATAAATATAGAGATAATATTGAAACCTGTAATTTAAAATGATTAAAAAACGAATTTACATGTTAACGATTTTTTTTATGAATCAATTTCATGAAATATTTGTGAGATAAAATATAAATATTAAATTGTGACATTTTTTTAAAACAGATTTTAATTTTCTTTATCAATACAAAGAAATATTATATGTAGAGATAAAAATAGAATAATGGTTTAATGTTTTTTTCTTGTAAAAATGTTAACATGTATGATATTTCTATATATATATATATATATATATATATATATATATATATATATATATATATATATATATATATATATATATATATATATATATATATATATATATATATATATATATAGCTGACCTAAGTGAGACTAAAGGATGTCATATATAAATGTGCGTCTAAATCTTTAGTTTTATTTGAGAAATAATCAAATAATCTAAAGTAATATGTTGAAAATAAAAAAATAAGCTCTATGCTTTTAGTACGTTTACCAATATTTATATATACATTTATATATATATCTATATATATATATATATATATATATATATAACACATATACATAGTAATAATTTTCAATTTCTATATTTTTAACATTATTGTATTAAATTTTTTTTGTTAATAAAATAAGAATAAATAAAATTATTATCTATTAAAAATTTTCTTGTTTAATATTTTATACAAAGTTGATATATAATAAATATATGTGGGTGGTCAAGAGTGAATTTATTTTATATATATATATATATAATTTAATGATGTATATTTTCGTCATTACTAATTGTTGATGATTTTTCATACCTACATATTTGCTTCGTAGAAATAAATCTGTTTAAATTAAAAGTTATAGAAAACATAATTGATCATTAAACTTAAGATAATATTTATAATATATTTCTTTTTTTAAATGAATAAAATCTTTAAAAAAATTATATAACAATCTATCTCATTTACTTTAATTTCAATATCATTTTTCAAATATCATAATTTTCTTAATATCTATATTTATCAAATATGAATTTATTATGCAAGTCAACGCAACAACTCATATATTATTTTACGAGTTTTATTTAAAGTATATAGTTAATTAGTACATCAAACATATTCTTTCTAAGAACATTAATCAAATACGTGTACCTTTTATTGATAATACGATTCGTTGAATTTTAATTGATGTCACTTTTGATATATATTTTTTACAACACGTTATTCATTACAATACTTTTTCCATTGCTGATTTTGATATTTATACGCATTTTCATTATTTATATAAAAGTATTATTTTAAGAAATTAATGTTTATCGATTAAAAACAATCGATTTATTCTTAAGTTTGATAAACACGAAAAGAAATGAAAAAATGTTTGAGTTTAAATTTAAGTTTTATGTATATGTACGTACACACACGCACACACACACGCATGCATACACACACACACTCATATATATATATATATATATATATATATATATATATATATATATATATATACACAATTCAAACAGAACTATATGTTTGTATGTATATCTATATAGAGATGCATACATACATACATATGATTGTAGGAAAATATTCGTCTAGCAAAAAAATACCGTCGGAAAATGACAAATGGCGGAACTGAAATGGTTGCTAGGAGACCGGCCAGAAATATGGCTGCATATAAATAAAAGAATATAGTCTGTGTGTGTTTAGTTCGTATCACGGCCGACCGAGAGCGGTGGATGTTCAATTTTTACATAAAATTTTCTCATTGTTATTTGATAGAAAAGCATAGTCATTCATATTTATATATATTTTTGGTAATTAAAACATATATGCCTTTTTAATTTTTGCGTCAACTGCATTATTGTGTATTATACATCTATATTTATTTATATGTATGATATTCAATTAGCAGAGATTTTATTGAAAATTGTTTATAAAGCACATAATTCCATGAAATATATGTTTATTATATATATATATATATATATATATAGAGAGAGAGAGAGAGAGAGAGAGAGAGAGAGAAAGAAATTGAATGATTTAGAATATAGAGTACAGAAAAAATAGATTACATACGAACTCAACCAAAAAGGGCAGAGTATATTGTTAGAAAAATAGATATTAAATATAAAAATTCATTATAATCATTCTTTTGTAAATCTAAAAAAAATTAAGTTCAAAGAAAAACTGAATATTCTTAGATATGCTATTGAACATAAATATGTAAAATTAAAAATTCTAAATTATTTAAATTGGAGTAATGTGGAAGAAACTTTTGTAGATAAATAAATTATTAAAAGCTGTGAATAGTAGTGTAAACTGATAAATCAACTAATAACTAGTAGACTTTTTTATATCCTTGAACATTTTATTTAATGTTTTATCAAAAATAAAAATAGTTCACATTTATAAGTAATAATCATATAAAATATGTATATAATCATGTAATTATAATAATCATATAAAATATAATATTAAATTCTAATAAAATATTTTTGAGAAATGTTGTTTTAGAATACAATTATTCCTCAGCAACAATATATTACTAGAAAAAATTTAACTCAAAAAATGTACTATTTTTAAATGTTTATAGAGAGTCATCCAAATGTGACGCCTAGATTTGTGATTTATTAAAAAAAAAACATATGTATGTAGTGAGCATGTATATAGTTTCTTTTTAATAAAACATAAATCTAAGAATCTCATTTAGATGAGCCTATATTATTGGAGATTGTATTGTTAAATTTTTGTAACATATTTTGATTTTGTTTAATCATTTGTATATTTTTTAAACACTTGCTATTCACTGTAAAATGGATTTTTTTAAATTACTAGATATAGAGTAGTCTTATAAAAAGTAATCATAAACATTTATATATCTTCAATGGCTTTAGTTTAAAATAAGAAGAATGTTTTTCAAAGCGTTGAGTATAAGAAATTAATGAAATAACTTTATTTTCTATATAACAAAAATACTTGAATATTATTTAAAACGATCAAAAATAGTAAATTAAAAAACTTTGAGTATTTAAAAATATTTTATTTGTACAAAATATGATCCTTTAATATAAAATAGTACGTTTAAGATGAGTAATATTTTCTTTAATGTAAATATTTTTTATTAAAAAAAATAGATTGAAAATCTGACATAAAAATTAAAACTTTAAAGATTTTGCGAGTAAATAAAATTTTCAATTTAGATTACATTTTTGAAATAAAAATACAGTAATTAAAAATAATATTATGTTTTGGCTCTAATAATAGAATAAAATAATTAATTTATTACTGTAATAATAATTAATTAGTATTTTTGTATTACAAAATGCATTAAAATTAGAAAATAGTTTAGTTGAAATCAAATATTGTTCTATTAAAAATGAGTTAATTAAAGATAGAGAGAAATAGTGTTAAAATAGAATGTTTTCTTTTAACTAAATTTACATGATCAATAACCAATTATCAGTTCTACAAAATTATTTTATAGAATATGTATTAATTTTTTTTTTAAATTATGTAACTAAAATTAGCTTTCCCTATGCTATTTTATATAAATTAAATAAGTATAACAATATATATATATATATATATATATATATATATATATATAATTTATAAGTTTAAATAGATTTATAGAATATTAAAAATATTAAATAAATGGATGAATATACTTTCTTTACAAAAATATGTATAAATATTGACCATTTGCAATATTTTGTGTTTCAATTAAAAGTATTATACAATAGATTAAAAATTATTTTAGTTCTTAGATTTTTATACAAACATTTCAAAATATATTGACATTTATTGTTTCTAAAAAGTGTACAATAGAGAAGTGAAAATAGCAATTTTTTAAATTTATTTCAATTTTAAATAAGGTAATTTGTATTATTTATTATAAATTGTTAAAATATCAAATGTATCTTGGAATTTTTGTGTAAATTAATATAGTGTATTTTTTTTAACTCTATTTTAAAAACAAACTATATCCATTCAATTATCAATATTCTCATTATGAGTAGTTGTGGTTTTTGGTGGTTAACTCGATCAAATCGGGATTGGTACGGTGTACCGCTCGCGGCGAATATTGAACGAAGGCGCGACCCCGCGGAGCACAAGGCCGTTATAAAGAAATACACTTTCGGCCGTGTTCCTTATTTTTACACGGACTTGGCAAAATCTCAATATAGCAGCAGATAATGCCCTCTCGCTAGTTTTTTATGTGAGCGGTGGAAATTGTTTCGGTAAAATAAAATATTTTCGGCGAGTGCAAAAATCATCGGAAAAAATAAAACGATAAAAATGTCGGAAACGCGGCGCTGGCCCCTGATATATTTATATATTGACATTTGTGTGTATTATGATGTATACACATATAAATCGGATCTTGACGCTCGAGTATACACATCCGTTTGTCGTTTCCGCACCGTTTAATTTATGGTACGAACTATGTTGTGCATTATTTGATTTTTATTGTTTTATTTTCGCCGTGAGTTATTCGCGAAGATACCTCGTATAGCCAAGAAATGATTGGGCTATAAAACGCTTATGCCTTAGGCAGGCGAACGCCAGCCTTCACAGTCTGTGTGCGCTACTACATATTTGCACAAAAGCACATATTATCGTATACATTGTGATTCGTGTTATACGAACCCGTGATACATTATTATTGTTACACCCAAGGCTCGAATTAAAAACATCCACTGTTGACATACATTTTCAACTTAACATTTCTTCTGAGATATGTTTCGATGAAATGACAATTTTGATTATTTGTTATCAAACAATTTATAAAAGGACACGGGTGGAACTCAATAGTAAATAATAAAAAAAAATCTTTTAAATAACAGATGATAAAAAATATTATTTTAGTGATTTTGAATATTTAATTATTTGCTATATTTCTGGATAATAAATTTAAAATGGTATACGTGTAACAGTACTAAGTCAAGTTACCAAAGAAAAAATTTTTTTTATTGAAATAACGGATTAAATTAGTTTATTTTTACAAATGAAATTAAAAAGTCTTTTGGCTCAAATACTTAAAGGTAGTTTCATATTTTTATTGGTATTTATGGTACGTCGTAATTACAGAAAATATTTTTTTTAATATAAAATAATATAAACATCAGTTTAAAAGGATAAAATAAATATTTTTTTTATAACTTTATATGAAAATAAATGTGGTCTTTATTAGCTACTTTATACGTGTTAAAACAATATTTGGTTCCATAACAAACAAAAGGAGTATTTTTATCAGCATTATTTTCATTTATAATTCATTGAATGTAGCAAAAAATAGTCTAAATAAGATCATTGATAAATCTCAATAAGTAAATTTTTTTGACGTTATATTAAAAAAATAAAAACCCAAGATATGGGATTTTTTAGAATTATATCCTAATCAAGAAAATTTAATTTTTAAGACCAACATAAAAATAATTATTTGTTATTACTTATTTTTGTTATAGTAAAAAGGCTCTAACGATAATGGCACCGCCATCGAAATGCTCATTAGTCGATTATTGTTATTATCAAAAAAGTGAACAATAAGTGATTATTGAACACTTTATAACATATTGTGGTGTTGAGGGTGAAAATTCATTTGTGTTAATTGTTTTTTTTTTTGGATATTGTAAATTAAATTTTTTTTAGAAGAAATAAGTTGTTGATATCACTCAGTTTTACGTAAACGATTGGTTATATTTTTATTAAATGCAGTTTAGTTATTTTTATAAATAATATAAATAATTAAGAAAAATATTTAAAAAAAAATAAAATTATTCATATAGGTAAACGTACTAAAGTTGAACTTAATCAGAGAATAATCTAAAGTATTCCAAAGTATTTTCACTTAAAGATAAATATTATAAAACATATTTCAATGAACTGAAGAAAAGTACATAAAAAATATATATTATGATTAAATATTTACAGGATTTTTATACAATAAATGTACTATATTAATCTTTTTAAATATTTTTGAAAGTATTTTAAATACATTTTTTAAAAATAAAAATAATATGAATATCAACATTTTTATTTAATTATTTACTATTTTTACAAATGCATTTGTGTTATTACGCGTAATATGACATACGTGTGGATAAGAGAATCAACACTATAGTCTGATTCCTGTCTTGAATGGATTTTTTATACGAGTAAATCAGAAAGAGTTGTTAATATAAAAAATGGTTTATTACAAACTTTTGAGTTATTTTTATTTTTGTATCTTATTCAAATATATTTCAAATATTTATATCTTTTTTAAATATTTTTGTAACTTATGTTAACTTAAGATAACATAAATGTTTTTGAAGATTGAATACAATTTTAATCTATATATAGGAATTATAAAATTATACTTGTTAATCACTTATATATAAAAAATTAAATTAGTATCATACGTAGGAAAATCTGATAAGAGAAGTTAATGGTAGTTTATAAAAAAAAATAAACGTAATTATCTATAATTACTCTAGATTTTTATGTATTTTAACTCAAGAAGAATATAAAACAAGAAATAATTCATATTATAATATTGTATATATGAAAAACTGAAATTATATATATATATATATATATATATATATATATATATATATATATATATATATTATAAATTAAAGACTGTTCAATAATTATTTACTTATTTCTATAGATAATAATTTATGTGGACAAAAAGAAAATACAATCTGTTATAAAATATATCATTGTATATAATTGCAATCAATAAATTAGAACGAAACAAATAAATTATTAAAAAACACTATATCAAATAATTAAGCATTTCTAACATCTATCATCTATTTATTAATTGAAGCTGATGCAGTTATCAAGCATTAAAGAAGTTATTCTCTGTGTCTAACAACACAATAATATTTATAATCATTCATAAAACGAACATTCATTAATTTATGTTCGTACCTTGCTCTTTATAGATTGACAGCGTGCTAAACGACTTTCTATATGCGCCAAAGTCATAAATTAAATTTTAACAAACAGTTACAGTTTCGTATCTCGTAAAATGAATATGTGAACAAAACATGAATAAAAAATAGTTTGATAGAATCATAAATAATCAGTAAACAAGTATATTTTGTTGTCTGTTAAACTTGTTATATGATATGCATGAAATCTTATCTAATAATCGTCTTATATATAAATCGTCTTACAATATTCATGCTATCTATATTTAATGCATATATATTTTAATATTTCATTTGATTTCTGAATATTAACAACTATTTCTTAAAAAACACATTTATTAAAATAATTCAGTTATTTTTAGAATAAAATATAAATAATTTTTAGATATATTTTATTTTTTTATTTCTTGCCATTCGTTATTAATAATATTATTTTTATATATTTCTCAAACAATTTTTATAGTTACCTAAGTGCTTGATATAGAATATTTATAGTTATTTATAACAATAATAAAATTCATATAATAATGTTTTGAAAATATATTTAGTTGAAATTTCTATGAAATTGAAATAAAATATCAAGTTTAGATTGAATATACACACAAATATACATCCATATATATATATATATATATATATATATATATATATATATATATATATATATATATATAAAGAAAATAAAAAAGGTGATAAGGAAGACTTGAAGAATTATCGACAGATTAGTTTACTTTCGAGAATATATAAAAAAATTAACAAAATTATTTCAAGAAGACTACAAAGTCACTTGAATTTTTTACAACTATGAGAACAAGTAAGATTTCGAAACGGATTTAGCACAATATATCACATTTAAGTAGTAAGAGAAGTCATTAGTCAATGTAATGAATATCAACAATCATTTTGTTTAGGATTTATAGATTACAAAAAAGTCTTCGACTTAATCAGCGCATTAACGATACAAAATGGACTGAAAAATCAAATAATTGAAGAAAAAACTTCTTAAACTTTTATGAAATATTTATAAAAACTCTACATGCTTTATGCAAGTTCATGAAAAAACAAGAAAGTTTAAGATTGTAAAAGGAGTGGAGATATGGCATTGTGATTCATTAAATTTATTTACAACAGCACTAGAAGTGTTTAAGATACGTAACTGAAGGACTAAAGAAATAAAAGTAAATGACGAGATAGTCATACTCGATTTGCTGAAGACGTTTTGATTTGAGAAAAAGAATAGAAAGTTAGATAAAGAAAATCAAACGATTGATTCTAAGATAAACCATAAAAAAGTAGAAGTAATGTACAATGAATTTGCAGATCGGAGGGAAAATAAATTAATAGAAATAGAAATTAAAAAATATATTTTTAGAACAGATTATAACATAAAATGGACAATTACAGATATTAAGTGAATAGTAGTAAAAAAATGTGGTGGTATCAATTTGGAAGAAATGCTGATGTTATGAACTTGAATATTTATTTGTTTGAAGAAAAAAGATTTTAATCAATACATCCTATCAGTTCTCATTTAAGGCAGTGAAACATAGGTTTCAAATACCAGAATAAAAAGAGAAGCATGGAAAGATTTATATTACTATATTAATAATTTATAGAGATGAGAATAGACAAAAGTGGATTTGAAAGAAAACTAAAGATTCTCTTTTAACAAGAGTGAAAAGTTTAAAATTCAACTAGGCTGTTCATATAACAAGAAGAGAAGACCATTGATGAACAAGAAAAATAATTGACTGAGATTCTAATAAAATAAAAAGTACCAAGAAGAAATTCATTTTTGGGCAAATTTATGACTATGTATTCTTTTTTCTGTATTTGATACAAATTTCCAACTTCACAAATGAAATTGTGAATTACCGTGAGTTTATTATTTCATGTTTTGTTTATATTTTTAAACTAGATATTGTTATAAATTAATTGTTACTGTTTGTCATTTTGAAGAATGAAATTAAAAAAAAGTATCCATAACAGGAAATTCATAAAATACAGTTTCTATTCATACTATTATTTTAACTAAAATTCTGAAATAGGATTTCATTTTGATTAATAATAATTTATTGATAATTTTTAAGTATATAAATTTAATTAAATGGAAATTTTACATCTCCACATACAAAGAAATATTTAACAATTGTATTAAACATTAATGCAATTTATTTTCATAATTGAAAATTAAAAAAATATGTTGAAGTTTTTTTAAAGAAATATGTATTAAAAATGAATATTGTTTTACATTTTCAAATAATATTTCGAATATATTATTAAAATAAATATTTGGCTTTTCACGAATTTAAAAAAGGTAGAGTAAATTGAAAACAAAAGAATTAATTTAATTTTCTTTAAAGTAACGAATAAAAAAAATAAATTAGAAATTACATACAAATTTAATAAAACAAGTGATTTATCTTCATAAATATGTATATCAATATTTATAAGACATTTTCTAGGAATTTATTCGAATGTAATTATTATTAATGTTTAATATGCATTTTCACGGTCAGTTAAAAGTACATAATTTCATATTAAAAATATAATATCAGTATTATAATAAGTAATGTCTTTAATTAACATGTTACTACACTGTGAGATTGAGTTAGTGAATTTTAAATCATAAAAATAAATGGTACAAGCACTTATTTGAACAATTTACAATTTAATACAAAAATATTAAAATTATTTCACATTACCACTATAAAATGAATTTAACTTATTTCAAATCTCTTCTATGTAAATAATTTTTACTAAAAAAGTATGTTTTGTACTCTTGAGTTTTTTTATATTTTGTATTTATATATATATATATATATATATATTTATTTGTTATACACACACTTATATATGTATATGTACTAAAATTTAGAATTTGTTTTGTTTTAAGTTTTGTACTTGCTTTAAAGAAATTGAAATATTTTTATTTTATATGTGTACAAAATTTGGATGTATTATAGTAAAGATTTTTTCGAAATTATATTAAATTTTCCCTATAAAATAAATTAAGTAAAAAATAGAAAGTCAAAGTACAGTTAATAAAAATATGTCTTATTTAAATAATTCCGCTACTTTAACTTATGTTTAATTCATATTTATTTTAAAATACATTACTATATGTCTAATAAGTGTGCTTTTTATAATATATATATATATATATATATATATATATATATATATATATATATATGCGTGTTTATGTATTTTATGTAATGTTTCAAAAATTACCATTGCCTCAATTACTATTTCAGTCCTAATTATATTTTATTCATAAATCTTCTAGTTAGCTCTATAAGTCATATTCGGACTAAAATAATATCGTTTGCTTAGTAAAATATCGCAAATAAATATATCAAACCCGTTCGACAACTTAATGGTTTTCACTTGCTGTATATTGAAAGGCGAGCTATCAAACGTCAACCATTTAATTTGTAACAATTGAGCGCTTAGACTTACAAGAAACTAGTATATGGTTTAACGACAGGTTCATCAGACTACACTAAAAATGTTTATATACGAAGAATTGATAATAAGGCAAATATAAATTATCTTAAAAAATATGAGATATAAGAATTTTCTATACACACATAATGTGATTATGAATGAGAATACAATTTTACTCTGGTAATTATGAATATTATAAATGTAATGAAAGTAATTAGAAACGAAAAATAAAAGATATTTATTTATTAAATACATACAGTATCGGGTAATTATATTAGTAGAATATTTTTAATCAATGTAATTAAGAAAAATGGAAAGACAGAATCTGTTAACTTTTTCTAAGTAATTATTGATTTTTATCTCTTATTCAATTATTTAGAGAAAAAAACATTCATTATTGAAATGATAAATGAAAACGAAATATTATTAGATGACTAAAACTACATCTGAAATTCTTATTAATGAAATATACTTTTTTTAGTTTATTTGCGTGATGTCAATATATGGAAATAATTATAATATAAAATGCAGTATAACTTTTTTTAAAAAAATAATTAAACATTAGATTTCAAGTTGTAGAGCTCTTTTCTAAATCAATACTAAATATTTAAATAAATTAATTTTTTAATAAATCTATAAAAATTATATCTATTATATATATACAATATATTACATATACACACTACTATCATTAATGATCGACCCTAAAAATTTTGCGGGGCATTGGATTTTTTGAAAATGCTAGCCCAGTAGTTTTTTTATCATTGAGTTCTATATTGACTTTTTTATGAGCTGAAGTTATTAGTCCATACCCAACCTCCAACTTGAGGAAGTTGTCGGACTGGAAATCTTCTGAATAATAGGCAGTGATGTGTGCCACTATATCATCAGTCACATATATATATATATATATATATATATATATATATATATATATATATATATATATTTATATAACATAATCATCATCATCAATTCCTTTTTAATTATTGTTAGATGAAGACAACTCTCAAAACTTTTCACTTCTAGCAATCCAATAGATTTTTTGCCCATTCTATATTGACAATGTTCCTCATGTTTTTATTTCATCTATTCATAGGTTTCTTGGGCCTAATGTCCTTTGATGTGCAAAAGACTTATCGAATGACATTAAGTTCTCTTAAATATTTTTCCAAGATTCTTCCATAGTTTTTTGTCAAAGGCTAATCTCATTAAACTCTCACCTTCATAATCCTTTACAATATCATTTCTCCATCTTTGGTAAATTTTATTCTTGTGTTTCTTTTTGTCTCTTTGCTATTCTATATTGAGTCTTCTTTTCTTGTAACATGTCCTGCCCATGTCCATTTCATAAATTTTATTTGTTCTGCTATATTGCTTATTTTTGTTCTTGTATCTATTTACAAATTTTCCAATCACGTTTAGAAATTCCTAACATTATCCTGAATATTTTTGCTTCATTTTTGTATTCAGTGTCCATGTTTCTGATCCATAAGTACAAGTAGGTGATATATATTGGTTAAAGGCTTTGCGTTTAAGGTTAAATAATATATATATATATATATATATATATATATATAAATATGTATATAAACGTTTAATTTTCAATGGTGTAATTAATATCTATTACTCAACTAAATTAATACTCAGAATTTTATTACAATTTTCCAATGAGACCTCCAATATTTGTTTCCTACTATAAAAATCTTTTATTATAAACTCGATTTCAATCTTCAGGCTTGTATACGTAAAAAAAAATCGACGGACTGTAAGTTTTATTAAACTAATAAATAAATATACATAGCACAACATCAACTAATACGTCCACCTTGTCAGAGGTTGACCGGTCTTTCGTAATTTACAATCACTGCACGCTGTTCACGCATGTTGTAGATATTTAAAATTGCGTCAAGTAATCATTCCCACGATATTGACAGACGTTTTAATGATATATATATATATATATATATATATATATATATATGTATATGTATATAATAAATTTTAATATGAAATACTAGTGCAACGACGTACTGAATACGGAATGTCTTGTCTTTAACAGGTATTGTTCACTCGTACGATTGAAGTAAGAAAAATTTTATAAGAATTACGGTTATTATATATCGTTTGAGTTGTACTATTTTCTATTTTGC
>CP092090.1:26821067-26866067 GCA_029203775.1 Neoneuromus ignobilis | reverse complement strand
ATATTTTTTCATTTGAAAATAGTAAGTAATTTTTTTATTTTTTTTTTATATACTTGTTGAATAGCTTTGTTGTGTTATTAATAACACATTAAATTTTGTAAAAAAAAATTTTGATAATAAGAAAAAAATTTAAAAATTAGATAATGATAACTTGAAAATATATGTATAAATTTAAAAGAGTTCAATTATTAGAAATATTAATTTTTTTTAAAAAAAAATACAATCTATGTAAATAATAAAAATAAAAATCCCATAAAAGTGACGTACATTAGCATTTATAAATATATATAAAGAAAAGTATGTTTGGTAATTACTTAACAATTATTAAGTGAAACACTTTTCTTGGAAATAAAAATATGTTTTCTATAACTACGATTTAACATATTTTATATATATATATATATATATATATATATATATATATATATATATATGTATATTATATATAAATGTAAAAATAATGTCGTTAACATTAAACTTATTGATTTATTGATAACATTTAATGTGAAAGATATAAATTATCAAACGAAAGTTAAAGTAAATAAACATGATTAAAAAATGATAACTGAACATTTGATTACCTCATATATATTTTTTTAATAAAAAAATGACTGAACGTAGCTAGACTAAAATTTTCTAGAATGGAAAATTTACATGTAATTATTATTTATTTGGAAAGTTGAACATTCTTATCTTTTTCACCAAATTCCGTATAAATTATAAATACTTTAAGCACTTAATAAGAGATAATGATTATTTACGCAGGTGTAAACATTAACACGCATGAATATTATTGTACTTTTGTTTTTATAAAAAATTAATGTATCTTGTCTCACTATATTTAATTAACGATAAATTATCAATAACGATTGAGTTATTAAGCAATCCTTTGGATTATAAAATGTTTTATAGTTAAATACGACTATTTAAATATGAGTCAGTTTTATATGTATTTATATAAAAAAAATATTTGTTAATGTTTGTTTACAGTTCTTGGTAATATAAAATATAACTTTACCGTTTGTGTTTGTATTAATTTATGTGAATTTAACACGATATATATATATATATATATATATATATATATATATATATAAGTATATATTTGTATGTATGTATATATGGATTGTGTGATTTCGTTGACGTTTATTGGAAGTAATTTTTAAAAACTAAACATTTCAAATTATATTTTAATTCATTCAAAATTCATATATTAATTAAAACTGTTCCATATGATATCACTAATAACAGTAATCCGTTCCTGACAAAAAAATCATTAACTATGTTAGGAAGTTATTATTTACGATCTGTTCGTAAACGTAATGGATTTCGAGCACGCATGTGGTTAAATTGGCATTAATATGTAAATAAATGACATTTAAGTTAATATACCATTCACGTACAAACATATTTTTTAGATTGAGCTCATTTCCGTAGATTAATTTATTATATAATGAAGTGTTGTTGTCTGAGTTTAATTCGATATTATAATTGATTGATTCAGATTCAATTACATTTTTATAATTAAAATCTTTTTTATGCTGTTATACTCAATTACACAAATAAAATTGGATTAATAATTGTTTTTGATATAAATAAACTTATGTTATGCTTGTATAATACCAAATAAAATAAATGACATATAATGTAATAATTACTTTGATATTCATACTAAAAATAAAGAAAATATATTTAGAAGATTTATTTTAAAAAACTATAAAATACATAGAAGCAAGTATTTATTTTTATTTCAATGGAGATGAAATTAAGTGAAAAAAATATTAAAGAATTTATTTTGAAAATAATAATTGAAAACCTGATACTTAAATGAATCTAGTGATATATTCCATTCAGAATTTTTTATCAAAATAAACTTTTTATTTAAATTTTTAATGAAAGCAATAGAATTTATGTCTAAAACATTAATTATTTGAGATTAGATTTTTTTGAAAATAATTATTACTTTGATTTTCGAAAAAAAATGAGGAATCTTATAAAAATAGATTATATAGTTTTAAACAATAATTTTTAAACTTTATGAAAATGGATTTTATTTTAAATACCATACTTTTATTATAATTTGTAAATGAAGAAAAATACTTTTTAATTTTGTCATAAACAGACATTTTGGTCTTTGAAATGGGTATAATATACAACACTAATTAAAAAATTGGATTTTATACGAGGGTGGTCCCAGAAGTACCCGACCCAACAAAGAAAACAAACATTTTGGAAAAAAATATATTTATTTTTCAACATAATCTCCTTTCAGCTCTATACACTTTTCTCAGCGATGTTCAATAAGTTCGATACCGTTTTTATAATAAGAACTGTTTTGCTCCTCAAGATACCCATTAACTGCCGACATCACTTCTTCATCGTTGGGAAATCTTTGACCACTGAGCCATTTTTTCAAGTTTGGGAACAGAAAATAATCCGAACAGGCTAAATCTGGCGAATAGGGTGCATGAGGTAGCAATTTAAACTTTAATTCATTAATTTTGTCCATTGCAATAACGGATTTGTGAGCTGGTGGATTGTTTTGATGAAACAACACTTTCTTCTTAGCCAAATGCGGCCGTTTTTGCTTGATTTCTTCGCTCAAACGTTGCAATAACTTCGCATAATACTCGCCGTTGATAGTTTTTCCTTTTTCAAGATAGTCAATGAAAATTATCCCACGCGCATCCCAAAAAACCGACGCCATGACCTTGCCTGCAGATGAAACGGTCTTCGCCTTCTTTGGAGCCGGTTCTCCCTTTTCAGTCCATTGTTTTGATTGTTCTTTTGTCTCGGATGTGAAGTGATGGACCCATGTTTCATCCATGGTTATGGAACGGCGCAAAAATTCTGCTTTGTTGCTGTGAACACTCAATTGAAACATCTTCACGACATTGTTTTTGCTCGAGTGTGAGCAAACGCGGCACCCATCTTGCACACAGCTTTCTCATGTCCAAATTTTCAGATAATATGCGATGTACCGCACTTTTTAAAATGTCTACTATGTCTGCTAGCTCGCGCACTTTCAGTCGACGGTCATCCAGTGCCGCTTTGTGGATTTTCTTCACCATTTCTGGAGTCGTCACCTCATTTGGTCGACCACTGCGATGCTCGTCTTGGCAGCTCGTACGGCCTCGTTTAAACTCTACTACCCAATATTTCACTGTTGTAAACGAAGGAGCAGACTCACCCAGAGTAGAATCCAGTTCAGCTTTTATATTGGTTGGGCTGAGGCCTTTCAAATAAAAGTATTGTATCACGTAACGATGACCAATTTTCTCCATTTTCACAAATTCACTGAAAACGTTCACTATTGATGGCTGCCAAACAAATACTAAACAACGTGGCGTCCTCAAACTTGAAACATATGCTTTATAGATTGTGTACTTTCTAATACAGTGATATTTTTCAAACAACTACCGCCATCTCTAGGTCAGGTCAGATACTTATGGGACTACCCTCGTATAAAGACAATTTATGAAAAATACTGTTTTTTTTAAAGTATGAAAAATATTTAATTCTTTGTCCGCTATAATCATTTAATTACTATTTAACAAACATAAAGATCAAAAATGGATTATTTAATTTCAACAATATTATACATATATAAGTATATTTACATATATACATATGCATATATATATATATATATATATATATATATATATATATATATATATATATAAACTAATTAATGAGAATAAGTACATTTAAATAAATGTAATTACCTACGCCTTTATTTTGTTGAGTACCGAAATTTGTGTACATTTTTTTTATTATGAAACCAAAACGGTTCCTGTTTATAGTCATTTAATTTAAATAGAACGGCATTTTATTCAAATGATATTGTAGAATTAGTAAAGAATATGTGAAATTAGTATTCAATTAAAATAAAACAAATACGTTTATTAAATAAAACATTTTTAATTCATTCACATTGTACACACGCTAATTAATCCCGTAAAACGAAATGAAAACACATACTATGTTTATAAATGAAACAGTACGTACTCGTAAATTATTTAAAAACGCATTAAAAACACATGTAGATATAATTAAAAATTAACCATTAACGTTGAACTATTAAATGAAATGAGTATGCAATTATAAAAAGATTGTGTTGGATTTGAATCCGTATATAAATCATTCGATGCCACTTTAATTTCTATTTCTAATTATGAATTATCTGATTTAATCGTATTGTATTATAAGGAATTTATAGTATTTCAAGGAAAAATTAAATTATAAAATATTTTGTTATGTATCAAATAATTATAAATTAATTACTAATAATTATATTTTAGAATTTCTATAATTGTCTACAAATATAATACATTTATTCACTTATGAAAATATAATTTGAATGCCCTTGTATATATATATATATATATATATATATATATATATATATATATATAAATTTATTTCTATACATTATTAATATTTATTTTTTGTTTAAAAAGGTATATTAAATTAATTTAAAATTTTCAAATATGTGTTAAACATTTACTATGGCTATTTTATATTTTACCTGATTAGAAAATATATCAATTGGTTACAAATATTAGGTCAAGATATGTTTTTAATTTGTAAAGAAATAAGATTATTTAAAAAGTATAAAAGCAGTATTATCTTTTTTTAAAAAACTAATAAAAATATAATAGTAACAAAAATAAAGTATTTATTTTGACCATCAAATTCACTTTAAAATAAATAAATTATTCACCTCCACCATCAAACAATTTATAAAATTGTTCAATAATCACTTGTTCACTTTGTTTTACTGATACACATTTCGTTGGCTATGCCACCATTGTCAGAGCACGGAATTATGAAATCTAAATGTTTGTTCATATTTTATTGTTTTTATATTATCGCTTTGTTTTGTGGAGTTTTCTGTTTGTTAGTCCGATAATTTTGAATAATTTTTCAATGATATCATCTATTAGTAATATTTTGATTTTGAAATTAAAATTCAGTTCTTTTTTTAATATTTTCATTTATGCATTTTTAAAACTATCAAATTATTGGTTTATAAAAAGGTCTATTCATTATATTTTCAATATTTTACGTTGCCTATCTTTTGTCTATTTTAATTTAACTATTTACTTAGAGTATTCATTTTATTACTAATTTTAGGTTTTATAATGACAATCATGTTTCTACAGAAACTGTTCTAATTTATGTATTAAATGCTGTTGAGATTTTTTATTAATTTAAATTATAAAAAATAAGCTTTTACTTCTCATTTAGTTAATCCTCTAAATATACTTTTAATTCATGACAAGGGTTGGTTTTAAAAAATATAACTCATTTTTTGAGTAATGTAATAATTTTAGGAATTTTTTGTTATTGGTCGATTTTTTAAAAAAATATAATGAACAAATTTAGAAATATCTCGGTTTTAGGCAATCAAATAAAAATGTAATTAATTGATTTTCTAATAATCACCCTGTTGATAATGGCATAATAATTGAAATGCGCGTCAGTAAATAAAGTTCACAGTAAATTATTATTAAACACTTTTATGAAATAATATGGTGTTTTGGGAGGAGTGGTTGATTTGTATTGAAGAATATAATATTTATTTTTTTAAGTATAAAACCTTAAGGCACTTTTTCTTGTCTATTTTGTGCTATGACTTACTTAAACAACTTATACTGTCTTCGAGTAGCTTTTAAGATACTTTTATTAAAATAATTTAAAGGCACTCTGAAAATAATACAAGTTATCAAAATTAGTCACAAGGTAAAATACACAAAGAGTGACTATAAGGTTTTGCATATAAAAGAGTTAGAAATGATACAATAACAGGAAAGAACATTAAATTTAAAAATAAAATTATTTAAATGATAAAAATATTTTTTTAAGAAAATGAATTATTAGTTTATTAACAATAATTATTTTATATTTAATTTTGTGAACAATTTTAGAACTCACTTGGTAAATTTTTGTATATCAATTTATTTATTAAGTATAATCTTCCTACGACCAATTTTAGCGTTAGTATTATTAAAATAATTTAGAAGATTGTTAAGAATCTAAAGCTAAGTAATAATAGTAATTTTACACGTGTTAAATGAAATTGGTAAAAATTTATAAATATCATTGATACTAAAAGTTTTTTAAGTGTACAATCGCTTAATATAGAAATTAGTGTACAGGAATAGAAGCAAGCAATTGTAACTGCATATTTTTGTATATATTAACATAGGTGAATGTCTCTTTAATTTAATATATGATATATAATTTATAAATTTTTCTTCAAAAATAAATAATTAATAAAAAGTTTATAATAAATAAAAAACTTATAAAAATTTATATAAATAATATATTTATAATATCGCATTAGTTATATAGAATATTATTGTCATGAAGAGTGCAAAAAGTGTAAATAAATTAAAATTTGGTAATTAATAAAGTATAGTCAAATTTGGTAATTAATAAAGTATAGTATATTAAATTTCAATAAAAATAATAATGATATAAATCAATTTTATACTAATTGTTTATATAAATGTTTCAAATATTTTATCAACATACTTAAAATAGACAAATTGAGATATTTTAAATGTAATTAACTGTTGAAACGTTATCGAAAGCCTTGAAGTGCGTGTAACATTCATAAAAATACTCGTTTTATTTACATACATACGATTTTTATTTACGTACATACATACATATATATATATATATATATATATATATTTGTATGTGTATGTGTATGTGTGAGTGAGTGGGTGAGTGAGTATATATATATATATATATATAAAATTATTCTAACTATTAAGTATCTTATAAGCTACTGACCTCATTCATAAAAAATATATATGTGTGTACTTAAATGAATGACGAAACTAATTAAAATTCAAACAAAGAAACATGCCATGCTTGAACATAACTCATTAAATTTACGATCCGAATACATTTGACGCGTATGTAACTTCTGTTTGAATAAAATTAAATATTTTCGGAATTATCGGGCCGAGAAGGGCACGCACTCTGTTTTGACGAAATATTATGAACATGTATAGTATAATTTTTCAGCAAGTTTTCTAGATAAATAATCAATGCATATCATATATATATATATATATATATATATATATATATATATATATATATATTTATTGTGTGTGTGTGATTATTTGGCTGTTTAACTGTATTCATTTTTAGAAAAAAATATTTTTAATAAATATATTTGAAATTCAAAATCTATTTTCCTTTTAAAAAATCAGCATCTACTGTTTCATCATTTTATATATTAAATATTTTTTTAATTTTTTACTTACAATTTTCAGCTAATTTGTTTGATTTATTTTGATTTCTTTATTTAAAAAGTATTTAAAACAATAGATATTAAAGTAATTTATTATTATTTAGAAATTGAGTTTATGATAAATATAATCTATTCATAAAATTATAAAAAAGATTTTTAAAATATGTATTCATAAAATAAAAGTACTTATATTTGAATGAAAATTAATAATGATAAATATAGGATTTTAAAAGTCCTTTACAATTTTTTCTTATTTTCTAATAATCATTGTATATATAAATGTAGAGAAATTAAAAAATGAGTATAAAATATTATAACAGATGAAAAAAAATATTTTTTTGTGAAAAATTCTATAGCTGTAATTTAATAAGTTTTATTATATAATTTGTTTTTTTTCATTTGGTGCTTCTATTTAAATAAATGATTTTGTGTAAAATTTCTAATTTTTGAAAATATATTTTTTTAATTTTCGAATAATGTATTTAAATTTATTTATTGTCTAAATGATACAATGTATTATTTAATTAAATAAAGATTATCCATATTTTTTTTAAAAAAAGTAAACTAAAATACTAAATAATCCATAAAGTATTACTCACAAATGAAGATTTTTAAATTTTCTTTATAATTAAAAATCAAACTAAAACAAAATTTATTTTATTGAAAATGTTTATCATATGGCAATTATTGAAAAATATAATGCATAGTGAGATTTTACAAAATTTACAATACTTAAAAACTTGATAATTACTTTAAAAATTCCGAAAAAGACAAAATAAACAAGATTAGATTTTTACACCTTAAAATAAAAGTAATATTCAAATGAAATTTATTTATAGAATTAAATTAATATTATGTACATATATACAAACATTTTTAAAACTTAATAACCGATGAGAGTACTAGAATGTTCAAGAGCAACAAGTACCGAACCCCTATTTAAAGTTAAATGAGTGGAAGGATTTTGATTATTAAAATGCTTGTATATTTTTTTCCTTATAAAATAAACTCGTGTACTTTTTAAGTTATAAAAATGTTATTTTTATTTCTACGAATATTTTGTATATATATATATATATATATATATTATTTTATAAAAAAATTTTCTTCATAGATAAAAAAAAAGATAAATTTCTAGTATATTTTATGCAAGCTATAAGGTGTTTTTATATAATGTAAAAATTTGTATGATACAAAAAATAGTGAATCAAGTAGTTAAAATTATAATTCGAATAAATTTATTCTTTAAAAAGGAACAATCAAAATTTATCACGTTATAATCAACAGTTTAGTAAGTTAGTAATTTACTATACGCTAATGTTGTGCGTATATATTGGTATTTATATGGCGTTATGTAAATATAATAAAATTAATAGTCGATTTACATATACGGGTATAATTATGCATATGTGTTTCTAGTTGCACTGGCGCAATGTACTATTCTATAAAGCCTCATTTATAAATAATTCAATGATTTATGTTATTCAAGATATATGTTTGTTTCAATGCAAATGTTTGAAGAAAATTTATTACGTTGCTATAAAATATTCACTTTCAAAATAGTAGTAAAAAATGTGCTATAAATAAATATATGAAATGAATAATCACACATACACACACACACACACACACATATATATATATATATATATATATATATATATATATTCATACATAATGAACAAACAAAGAAGGTAGTATATTTAAAATAATTAGAATTCATAAAAAAACTCTTAAATTTAATCGATTTAATAGGCTGAAATTAATATTATTCGTATTTAATGAAATAAGTATACATAAAATGTATTTTTATAAATGTGTCAACTACAGGTAAATTTATATTTTAAAATAATGAAAATTTGTAAAATTAAATCATGGTTTTATGATTATTATACAAATATACATTTTTCAAAACGGAATCGTTTTCTTTGAATAATACATATGTATGTATAAGTGTTTTATATTTATAAATGAAGAATGATATTATTTAAATATTGTAGTATAAATATATTTTCAAAATATTTGATTGAATATAGAAAAACTATTAAAATTTAGTAAAAGTTATGTTTTATTGAATGTTTATTTTGTGTTATTTGCTGTATAAAAATTAACTGTCAGTAAATGTCTGTTGCATTTTTTTCAATAGAGAATCATTTTTTTATTATGTCATATTTTAAATTATATTTTAGAAATATTTTAACGATATGATAATATTCCAATTTTGTGTTTTATATATATATATATATATATATATATATATATATATATATATATATATATATAAATAAGATAATCTAAATGTGACGTCCAGATTTGTGTTTTAAAAGAAACTATACACATGTTTATCTATGTATCATCCTATAAAAATGTTTCTTTTGAATAAAACACAAATCTAGACATTAGTTTTGGCTGATATATATATATATATATATATATATATATATATATATATATATACATGTATGTATGTATGTATGTATGTATGTATGTATGTATGTATGTATGTATGTATGTATGTGTGTGTGTGTGTGTGTGTGTGTATGTATGTATGTGTTTGTGTGAATATAGTGCGTATCTTAAAATAAAAAAAATAAATATGAAAAATAAAAACCGCAATATATTCCATCTAAATAGGCTTGATATTGAAATATTTATTTTTTGTCGAAAAATTTTTTTCCATCGAAAACAAATTCTGGAGAGATACATTGTATTGGTACATAATATAGTCAAATCAATAATTTTTCCATATGATTTCTTAGCTTTATTCTTTTTAAAAGAATTTAATTATGTAGTTATTTTTTAATTTTAGGAATTTTTGATATGAAAACTTAACAAAAAAATTTCGATTTTAGTAACTCAAAATGAATTCTTTGTTTAATTTTAATATTCAATAATTTTTGTCACGTTCAATAATATTGGATATTAAAATATGCCTAAATCTTTCTTTATTTTTTAAGTACTAATTATTTAAAAAGGTCGAAAAAAATAAAAACTACAATTTTGTATATAATGTTTTTGATATTTCATTTATACGTAGATATATAAATTTATTTAGCGAATGTACGTGTATATAGTAATTGTGATTTGTGCTTCGTTATTTCGTAGAATAATATATATATATATATATATATATATATATATATATATATATATATATATATATATATGCATATATAATGCTAGATATTAGATTCATCAAGTGATAAAACGAGTCAATCTGATGAAATTTTAACTGTCAGATTTTTTAATTAACTCAATATTAAATTTGGCCTGTACATTGTACAGCAGTACACCTCGCATGATATATTTTATTAATGAAACACGCGTGCAGTATATTCTCGCCGGATACGAATCGTCCCCATTTCTTCTTCTGTCGTTCCCATAAAAAGAAAAAAAACAAAAGGATCGTCGCGCGTGCGCAACGCACAGAAAAGTTCTTAATTTTAATCATTTGTGAAAAATGAAGACATGTTGCTATGTATAGTTATGACCGGTACGTCTCGGCGGCCGGCTAGCAAGTCCGTACCGCGGCGTGTATAGCGACGCCGATGTCCGCATTAGCAGTCGGTGCGTGGCCCACCGTATATTAAGGGTGAAACTTGAAATAACGCGGCAAATAATGAGTTCCGGACGTGACGTCATTATAACTTGACCATGTTATTTATTTCGTCTTATTTCTCATCGTCCGTCGCTAGCTGGTGTGGAAAATTAACGCAGGGAATTCAAAGGAGACGCGAATATTGTACGAAAAACTTTATCCGTACCGGCGGACACGGGATAATTCTCGATTGGATGTTTTTGATATGTGCCGCCGTTCCGACAACAGGGGGTTCGCTACTAATTTGTACGAGGTTTTCATAACAAATTTACTGTTTGTTGCTGTCATCCGTAGATTGTGAGCGAACTATATCACGGAAAAATTACATACACGTTCATATACTGTTTTGGACTCAATAGTCTGTCTATGTAATTGTATTTCGAATTATACATAACTTTTAAAGCTATTCGACGTTCAAATATAGATAATAAAATCTTCTCTAAAATTTCGTACATACGAAATTGAAAATTCTGGAAAAAATTCTACAAAACAAATAATGATTTCTTTAAGAAACATTTTTGTTTTTATATATTTATTGATAAATATATTCAATTTATTTCTTAATATCTATTTACTATTTTTTTCGATTACATAATTTAACCACCTGCATATTAAATCAATTACTCTCGTAGTTTTTTCACTTTCACTATTTCTCTAAAAGTAGTTTAACCAGAACACTACTTTGTATTATTGTAAAATAAATTTATATTACATATTTTAACACAAAATGTCTAGAACAAGTGTCTTTTAATATATTATTTAATATAAAGTACGCATTCCATTATACAATATAATATAATATTTTTAAAGGAAACAGTTTAGTTTGAATTAATTTTCTTTTATAATAATTACACCTAAAACCTGTCTTAATAATTGCAATAAATCATTTTATAATTTGAAAGATATGTTATTATAAAAAGTATGTATTTTATTTGCAGTAAAATATTAATATTTATAAGGAAATTCATTGAAATTACTTCAAACTGACTCAAAGTAAACAAAATGAAAATTAAGTTAAATGTTAACTGAAGAAGTACTAAAAATTTATTTTCCAAGTTTCATTAGGCTTTCTGCATTTAAATAAATGATTGGTTCATTTTCTGTTATTTTTAATATATATATATATATATATATATATATATATATATATATATAAAGCACATACACAAACACACACACACAAACATATATATATATATATATATATATATATATATATATATATATAAGGTTTTCCAATAAGAATATCAGAACTTTGATAGCTTGTGGCAGCCATGTTTGAATTTTTTAAAGCTCATTTTGGCACGTCAACTTAGTATAGTTTAGTAAATTATCATGAAATGTTTAACACTTCAAAAACACTTAAAAATTTTAAAAAATTCAATAGACTTATTGAAATAAATATTTAGTGAGTCCAATATTTCACGAAATGGACCCATCAATTTGCCACCAAGATCATGTGATATATATATATATAAATATATCTTTTAGTAAATGATTAAATTTCATTTAGAAAAAATGTAAATGTAAAAGCAATTAATAAAAAAGTAGAATTAAAAGACATTTATCCTTTAATGTTTTTTATGGAGATTTAAAGTTGATAAGAAAACTTTTTAAATTAAATTTATAAAATAGATTTAATATAAGTAAATATTAAATATGCTTCCATTATACAATGATTTTTATAAATTATTTCTGAAAATATGTGTTAAATTGTACAGAAAAAAATATTATAATACATATACTCGTACCTAAGAAATGTTCAGTGATTTCAAAATTTATGTACGTTAGAATATTTACCACTTGAAAAAAATATAACGATAAAAAGTATTTAGTATTAATTTGAATAAAATTCCAAAACATTTTTGAAATAAATATATATGATTTTTAATTACAACATATATACCACAATTGTGTGTAATTTGGTGTTATTGTTTTAAATCACAAAATCATTTTTCTGTATCATAAGTAATTTCTATTAGTTTTAATTAACATAATAGATTGCTAATTTT
This sequence comes from Neoneuromus ignobilis, assembly GCA_029203775.1. Taxonomy (NCBI): domain Eukaryota; kingdom Metazoa; phylum Arthropoda; class Insecta; order Megaloptera; family Corydalidae; genus Neoneuromus; species Neoneuromus ignobilis. The sequence goes on along the minus strand of CP092090.1, from coordinate 26,853,178 downwards.
GAATTTTTATCATAGGTTAAAAATACTTTTTTGATTAACACGGTTTCTTTTACGATTTTTAATTTTTTTATCTTAGTATATAATATGAGAATTTTTTTTAATATTTATACATTTTAATATTAATAGTCATATAATGTTTATAGTAATTTAAACGAATATAAAAATTTCTATTTACTAACAAAAAATATTTTCGTCAGTTATAAGTTAACATTAGAAATATTTCGTTACATGTCGTATAGTGAAACATGTTTTTGGAATGAAAGTATATTTTATTTTTAACAAATATTTTTAAAAGTATATAGTTACATCTATATATATATATAAGTTGATTTGTATGTATCTACATAGACATGTTTTGTATAATTCATTGTTTTCATTAACCTGAAACTACATCTCAATTATTTCTTTTTTGTATAATATAAAGTTTATGAACCCTATTATTTTGTATTATAATTTATACGGATGTAAAAGTTCACGATCGGTTAGAAAATACGTGTTAAAATGTTTAAAATATTTCTGTCCGTCTAACTGATCCAGTGAAACATCATACGAGCATCGAAAAATATATACACAGTAGAACAAACAATGAATATTCATAAAACGCGCAATTATTATTACCAGAACTGAACAGTATAACTAAAGTAGCACAAGATGAATGGACGGAGATTACGAATTAATTACAATGATCACGATTTGGTCCATATTATATCTGTGACCATCTCTCTGAGAACAATTGTGTTTGATCTCGGATGGCCCTGCCAGGTGAGGCACAGCCTCAGGCCACAGCTTCAAGTATTGTCGATACGTTTTCTGAAACGTTCCACTTCGTTCAGTGCAACTTTCTGCTTACGAGACGTTTAATTATTTATTAACTTGTTAGATGAATGATAAGTACATGTATTGCATGCAAATTAGTTTATTATAGTACTTTTTTTTACAAATACGAATTTCATACAATGCACAGATCGGGCTTAGACCCAATAATACAACAGTCGTAGAAGAATTAAGCTTAATTAATTTGATTATTCGATTCAACATTTTAATTGATTTGCTACAAAAAATGAATAATATATAATAGTTATTCAATGATCGATTTATAAAAAAATATTTTAAAATTTGGAGATTTATAAATAGATTTTTATAAATTATTGTTAAACCACAGTCAGATAAAAATAATATACAGTAAATTTGCAAATCAGAGGAAAAATGAATTAAAAGAATTATAAATAGAAAAAGTTAAAAACTATGAGTATATAGGTCAGTTTATTAAACACAAAATGAACATTTATAAATTATGTATAAGAATAAAAATGGAAAAGTGTTAATTTGAATAAAATTCTTGTATTATGAATTCGAATATTCCTCTATGTTTGAAAAAAAATAGTTTTGACCAATGCATCCTATCTGTTTTCACTTTAAATAGTGAAACATGGAATTCAAATTCTAGAATAATTCAGTAACTTGAAACAGTATAAAGAATTATAGAAAGATTTTTATTAGGAATAACGTGTAGAGTTAAAATGAGAGACAAGTAAATTCGAAAGAATACCAAAGATATGGACGTTATAACAAGACTGGAAAGTTTAAAAAGAGAATGGATTGGTCGTACAACATGAAAAAAGGACTACTGAAGGATGAAAGTAAGTTAAACTGGGATTCCAGTGATATAAAAAGGTCTAAAAAGAGACCTATCGATGGATAAGATAGAGACATAAGAAAGTTCATTAGCGTGGAATGGAAAAGAAAAACATTGAATCACTGGTAGAGGAATGTTTTAGAAACTGTCTTCATCTGGTAATGTATAGAAAGAGGCTGATGTTTGTGATAATATATAATTATATATAATAAATAATATATTTTTTTAATATTATTTACTTTTGAACATAATAATATATGCACTAAACATAGATAATCTGCTTGAATAGTAACTTTTTTAACATCTATTTTAAAATTGCATTTTTTTATTCATTTTTCTGTATATTTGATGTGTTTATGTATTCGTATAAAAGATTTGGATCTATTTCAAAAAATTATCAAGATAAAAAATAATATATTTATTATATGAAACAATGGCATTTTTTTACATAATATTCAAATTAACACGTACGAAAATGATACTAAAAATTAAATAAAATGTACAATTTTCGTAATATTTTCATAACTTCATATTATTATTAGATAACTTCAAATACTTAAATATTTTTATTTTACATATTTTAAAAATAAGAAGGTAGAAATTTTAATTTAGATCAAAGTTGATTTCACTTTTGCTACAATTAATTATAAAATAAAAGTTTTTTTTCTATTTTACATACGGTATTCAAATGAATATTTAAATAAATGATAAAAAAAATTAGTTAATAAAATAAATTTTAAATGTATGTAGTTAAGATAACAAATAATATTATTTTCTTAGAATTAGATTATTTTATACGGTTTGATAATTTCTTGATATAGAGATTTGTTTATTTAGTAAAAATAAATATATGATTGGAATAAATAAATATTTAAAATTAATAGTGAAAGATATTTTATGTTGAGCTTATTAGAATTTGATGCTATATAAAATAAATGTTACTGATTTGCTAGATATAAATTTTGAATTCACAGTTAAAACGCTATAATATAGATGCTTTTTTAAAAACAACAATTTTAAATTAAATCCTTATCAAAAGTTCTATCTAACCCAAAAAAACATTTTTATCATACATTTATATATATATATATATATATATATATATATATATATAATGTTTTTTTTAGGTTAGATAGAACTTTCGATAGGGATTTCATTTAAAGTTCTATCACATTTAGAAAAAAAACTTAAATTTTGGATAGTAAATATAAGTAGCTTATTTTTTAAAGCTATATATCGTCAACATCATCATCAGGCTCTTTCTGACTATTGCTGGATGAATGCCTTTCCCAAAATTTTTCACTGTGATCGATCCAATGTCTTTTTCATCCAACCCATTAAAACAAATTTTCTTATTTTTATTTTTATCCCATCCATCCATGGATTTTTTTCTGCCCTTCTTATATGTCTACATTCTTAATAAAAACATTGATGATCCCCTTTTCTTGTTATATAACCAGCTCATTTCCATTTCAAACTTTTACTTTTGTCATAACATCCGTAACTTTTGTTTTCTTTTCTATATTTTCGTGTTATTTCTAACATACATTTATCTATGCTTATTTGTGTTGTCTAGAACAGCTGAATTATTCTACCATTCAAAACTTATATTTTAATTCCATAGGTGAGAACAGGTAGAATTTTAATTTTATGATTAATTATTTATAATTAATATAATTTTTAACAGGCGAATGAATAATCAGTTTAGATTTTAACTTATTTTTAATATTAATTATATTTATAGAATTTCAAATAAATTGGCGAATAAAAAAAATATACACCGTTGTATAACTATTTTTAATTGGCTGTTTTAACATTTCAATATAATAAATTTTAGTTCTTTAATCGTCTTCTTGTATTTTTAATTTTAATAAAATAATTCTATAATTGTAATGTAATTTAATTTCGCTATATATTTTCATATTTAATACATAATACATAATGCCATTAAGAATGTAATAAATTTATTTACTTTGATTTTTATAGTCAACTGATTTATGAAAGGTAAATTTCCATACAATTGAAATTTCATGGAAAAAAGCTGTATATAAATACAAGCAATGAATTATGAATCTACTGGAGAGCGTAATTTTAATATGACGTCACTGATATAAAGTACATAACACTAATAAATATCTTACAAAGTCGTGCCCACAATTTACATACTGATTATATATGTAGCAGCATCAGAAGACTCTCAGTTAGAAAACGAAAACATATCTTCGTACAGACATCTCGTGCGAAAGAAAAGCGAATGTATGATGTAATTTGGATATGGAGCGTCTCTATCTTTATCTCAGATCGTTCCTACATATTTTTTTTCTTATATACAACTTGACAGAATTGTATTTACGTGTTGAGATACCTGTACACGGTACACTACTAATTATAAGATGCTATGCGAGGGTGGTCTTCCATATACTGTTTAATTTAGTACAATGTAGAAGCAAAGAAGTTGTTGTCTTGCGTGGCTTTAATTATTTATTTATTTTTGTATATTTTAGCATAACTTAGTCGTGTTGGCAACACTTTATTTAAGGAAATTGCTGCAGGTTACATGATTGTTTTACATTCAATTATATTGAAAAGCGTCAAGTCAAATGGGTCTCTTACTAATAATGTTTTAAGACAATGCTAAGAATGTTTATTGTTTTGCTATGTAAAAATTCTTAATATTTCATGCTTGTTCTTGTAATAAACACGAAGCTATATAATCTATTTCAAGTAATTGTTTTTGAAATAATTTATATTCAATACTTTTTTTTGATTGGATTATAAAATTATTTTTTATGAACTCATTGATAGAAATTAAAAAATTTAGAAATTATATTTACAACGAATGGTTTTGTATTAAATTGCTGTTAACGGACAATAAATAAATTTAATACTTTTTTCTTTTTTTACTTCTGTTAAAATTAAAAGCAATACATAAAAATATTTGCTCATAAGAGCTAATCTAGGGATTATTCTCCAATAAAAAATAAGAATATAATTTTTAATAATCTCTTTTTTAAATCTTTTACTATAATAAGTAACAGTTTCAATATTCAAGAAAACAGTTATAAATATCTCAAGTGATGTTTATAATTTAATTATTAATATGTAATCATTTTTTTTAGTAAAAAGGAGTTATTATCTTTGCTTTTATCTAGAGCATAAGGCTTCGGTGAAGCAATGCCAGTGGGTGGGCCCTGTTCTGAGCGAGAGCTTTTAGCTCTCTCCAAATTTTTATTCTTTATTAATCTCTTTTTTAAAGCTCTTTGCCCTCTTGTACTCTTGATTTATTTTGTTACTTCTTTCCTTAGAGATTCCATAACTGCATTTATTTCTTCAGAACGTTTTGACTTTTTCATTGAGTATATCAAATTCACTCCTATTTTTTTTTTGCTTCCAGTAAAATTTTTAATTATAATAAATAATGTCTGTTCTTCAAATTCTCTTAATAGTTCTTTTAGTTACAAATTTATATATTATTTCTCAATTTGATTTTAAAATTTATTTTTTTCTGACATTATTAAAAAAAATTAATTCTCGTTGCTACCTTAAAAGTATTGGTTTACTAAAAAGGTCTTATATTTTATTTAAATTGTTTTATACACATTTTTGTGGATACAATGGAATGAAATTACATACATTATAGATATGAATCTCGATTCGTTACTTTTCAGTTATTTTTTTTTGGATTTTTTTTACATTTTTTTAAAAAAACTAATGTTTAATTGGGACAATGGAATAATTAAAATTAAAAAATTAGTCATGCTCAATAATCAAATTTCGTATTAGTTTTAAAAGTCATTCAATGATTATTATCTTTTATAATACATAAGATAAAGTCTGTAAATATAAATGAAATTACTGTTTATTTATCACTTGTTAAAATTGGTATAAATGTTTTTTATTTTGATCAGAGCAAATGTATTTTATTATTTTAATGAATAATGTGAAATTATTTTTATTTTTTAAAAGATAAACATAGTTATCGTTAATTTTTCTAAAAAAATATGAATGAAATGTTTTAAAATCAAGTCTTAATAAAATATAAATAAAGTTTAGTTTTTGTCTCAACGATAAATAATAAAAAAAGTCGTAAAATCTCTAGTAAAAATATCTTAAAAATTGTTTTCAAAATCGAACAAGAAATAAGTTCCCATTGTCGAGGTTGGAACAAATAACAGTGACCGTGTGTGTTGGTAACTGCATCGCAATGCGTACGCATGTGTATGTATGTACATAGGTACGTATAAATTATTTAAATGCTGGTTAGATATGTATGCATGTCCATCAAAGTCGACCGCGACACCAGCAAAAACTCGCGTACACTCGGACGCAGCATCATCATCTTCAGTCGGCGAATTCTGCATTTCTTGTGATCTAAACTCGGCGGGGATTTGTTGCGATGACAAAAGCGAAACGGACAGATCGAGAATGAGTAAGAGGACGTTTCAATGGTCGAACGTAACATATTTTCAACTGAATTGTGGAAAGATTTTTTTTCCAACATTCATGCGGTTTTTGTGCCTGCGAGTTTGTTTACTTGACCGATATCTTCAAGAATCCGAGAATATTTTAACGATACGTTATTCAAATTTACATCGAAATGCTCTAATTATAATATCATATTTGAATATATAGATTGTGGTATATACATTCATAAATTCAATATTTTCAAATGCAAATGAAATATGAATAAATATTTACAATAATTATTTACAGAAAAAAGAACATTAAAATTATTGAAGTGTGGAATTTTAAATGTGATATTTACCTATTAAATTTTATATCCATATATATATATATATATATATATATATATATATATATATACACATTAACATAAATTTGTTTACTTATATTAATTATAAACAATTTTAATAATTATATTTTTCAACATTTGTTGAAATTTTTTTCAAGAAAATAAATTTTTCTCAATATTTTTAAATTACGTCTAAATTTATTAATATTAAATGCAATTTTGTATTTTTGATATCTTATCAAGAAAAAGTTTGTTTATTAAGATAACCGAACCAAATATTTATTACAGTGATTAAAAATAATAAACATGATGAAGTAACATAAAATATTATTTTGAGATTTCTCCTTATTCTAGAAATTAATAAAAAAACCTATGTTTAATTCATTACAAATATGTGAATATAAAACAGAATTATGGAAAAAATAATTTACCGTATAATATATATATATATATATATATATATATATATATATGTGTGTGTGTGTGTGTGTGTGTGTGTATAGGGTTTTCCAATAAGCTCTTTAGAAGTTTAAATGAAAATAAAACAAAAAATATTTAATTAATTAGTTATTTATTTATTTTTAAGTACATTCTATGGCATTAATGATAAAATACAATTTCATTCATATGACTATCACGACTTTGTTTGACATAGTGTATTCGTTTAGTCCAATTTTTAGTCACTCTTTCATATAATTGTGGTCTAGTTTCATGAATTACACATTCAATGTTTATTTTTAATAATTTTGTTGTTTGTGGTTTATCAGCATAAACCGATGATTTCACATAACCCCACAAAAAATAATCCAATGAAGTTAAATCACATGATCTTGGTGGCCCATTAATGGGACCATTTCGTTAAATAATTGACTCATTAAACTTTTTTTCAATAAGTCTATTGAAGTTTTTATAATTTCTAAGCATTGTTGAAGTATTAAACGTTCCATGATAATTTTCCAAACTATACTGAGTTGAAATGTCAAAATGATCTTTTAAAAAAATGTAAACATGGCTGCCGCCAGCTGTCAAAGTTCTTACATTCTTATTGAAAATCCTAATATACATAAAATTTATAATGTTTTAAAAAATTATTGAAAATTTGAGAATAAATATTTTATTTTCTAAATAGATATAGAGTTTTCAGTAAATTGAAATTGGCCTAATTTTTTTTTGTATATATTTTTCTTAAAAAAAATGTGTTTTAATTTTATTCTAAGAGGAATTCTGTCATTAGATTAATTTAATTATAGTAAACATATGAGAATGATTATTTTTATTTTAATCATAGTGATTTATCTTCAAGATAGTTAAATAGAAATAGAAAATTTGAATTTAATAACAGTGTTATAAATGATTATATATATATATATATATATATATATATATATATATATATATATATATATATATATATATATATCAATACCAGCAGCAGTAGTAATCTCTTTCTATATATTTTAGAATAAAGACCTTTTTCTAAAACATTCCAATTCTAGCAATCCAACGTCTTTTTCTTCCATTTTACATTAATATATATTTATATATCTTTATTTTATCTCTCTATCGCTATCTTTTGAGTCTTTTAAAAATTTTTGAATTTCTAATCAATTATTATTGTTCATTGATTGCTTTTTTTGTTATATGATCAGACTATTTCCATTTTAAACGTTTTATTCTTATTATAATGTATGTAATGTTTATTTGAATTGAATCACTTTTTGCTATATATATATATATATATTTGTATTACTAAAAAATGAAATTTATCACTATATTATAAATTATAATTTAAAAAGATTTATATGCTTTGACATGACATGATGAAAGTCTTTATATAAAAAGATAGATGAATTTTATGAGACGAAAAGTGATCGTTTTTTTTTAAAAATAAATCCCCAACTACATAGTCATATAATTAATTAAATATCTGATTAGTAAACAAAAAAATATTTGAAACGACCGACACGTACAAAGTTTATCTTCAGAAAAAAGAATATATTATTCAAATCGTTAAGTCGACAAAAATAAAGTATAATTATACCGAATCATAAGTGCATAATTTCATCATAAATCATTTCGAAAAATTTAAATGTATCAGTAAAAAGTCACTCTATTATTATTCAAAAGCGCCGGTCGGTTTTTGGAACCACTTCGAGTCGACTACGTGAATAAGCAAAATCCATAGAGCATAAAAAGTTGCAGATGCTAATCGTAATGCGTTCAAAAATGCCGTCGAAATATAAAAAGACCGTGCCGCCACTACTAGGCATTGTCTCTCACTCTGATCGTATGATACTATGTATAAATTTCTTCTCATCTTTATATTATCGAATGAATCTTTCGTCATTCGAACATTGAGGTCTTGTTTATTCGAAATTAGTGTATTTATTTTATTCCCTGTTGATTGAAATAACTGTATTTTATACATTCATACATATATACAAGTTCAAGTATAAACACACACACACATACATACATACATACATACATATATTTATATATATATATATATATATATATATATATATATACACACAATATATTGTATAAGGTCGATTTTATAATCTGTGTATATTTCAATATACATTTTCTTAGTAAATGCCATGTTGAATAAACATCTTTTTAGAATACACACTGTCAAATTTTCAATTTTCTCATCTTTCAATTTGAAAACCGAACGAATAAAGTATAGTATATATAATCTGGTTGTCACAACAAAACACGAAAAACATTTTAAAATAATGCACATCAAAGCCTTCAGAACACACTCCAATATGCGCGTACATACAGTCAGCTCTAACAAACATTTTCAAAAAAACGAGAACATGTTCCTATAAAAAGAAAATTGGAAGTCGACGAATATGTATTTCAACCCAAATGCGATATGTTGTTTTCTTTTCGAAACTGTTATATAGTTCGAACCGGTGTACCAGGTACACGGACAAACGGACACATCGTACGTAAATTTGACATTATTATGTCGATGCTGTATGCAGACCGCTGTACAGTCATCGTACCAAGAACTACAACAATCTCAATGGGATAGCATACACTATGTACCCAGAAAAATCGGAAAATATACTCTTCGCTTTTCCTATATATTTTCTCAGTACACTGGGGTAAAACAAAGACAGATATTCGAGTGAACGTGAGAAAGATTTTTCTTTAATACATACATATATGTTCAGATATATATTGTGTATATATGTATATATATATATATATATATATATATATATATATAATACATATTTTTGTATCATATCAAATCACAAAATAAAAGCACAAGAAACAGGTAGACCCGATTCTTTCTATAATGTGATCAATATTTCATCCAAACTACTGATAAAATTTCTATTGTGTAGTAGATTTTATTGATTTTCTATTTTTGCATACAAGTATATATTAAACATCGACACAATACACACACACACACACACACACACACACACACACACATATATATATATATATATATATATATGTGTGTGTGTGTGTGTGTGTGTGTGTGTATGTATGCATGTTTATTATAGAGAGAAAATTTACTTTAAATTATTTATGTGATATATAAACAAAGTTTTGATATATTGAGTTGGTGAAAAAGTCTTTTTGGTTGAAACCGTAAAAGTAAATGAACTGTGTAATATCCATATTAATTTTTTTTTATAAAATAAAATTCGTGTTATAATGAATAATTGTTAGTTTATAATTTTTTACTTTAAGAAACTTTTTATTTTGAAAAATATTATATATTTAACATTTGTAAAATTAAACACGGTGTCAAATAAATGTATAGTCTGTTAATAATGTTGTACAAATATCAAAAAAAAAAATATCAGTGTACTATAGTGAGTTTGAAAAATATCTGTGATGTGTTTGGAAGTGATACAGTTACTGAGTATACGAGGGTCGTTTGATAAGTAAGGTGAAAAAGTAAGAAAAACTAAATTGAAAAATTTAATTAAATTAATTAAACAATTAATAAATTTATCATACTTATCAAACGACCCTCTAATAACAATGTCTGGTTGTTTTTACTTAAATGATAAACCCTATTCCGGAAGATCTTTACTGATTGAATATAAAATTTTAAAACAGTGATAGCCAAAAATCCACTATAAATGTTAAGAGAATTGGCAGATAGATTCAAAGTTCAACATACGACAATTTTGAATTACGTAAAAAATAATATGGATTCAAAAACTGTATACCACATAAACTAATGAAAAGAAATTTAATAGACAGATTTATGACTTGCATGATTTGAAATATGCGAGTCATGAATTGAGATAGGATATGAAAAATTAGTTTTATATAGTGAGAAAAAGATATTAGTTGCCAAAGAGTGAAATTTTGTTGGTGATTGTAATATTGACTGAAATGTAATAAAATAAATTAATGTTGTACTGTTGTTGAGTATACAGGGACATGACTTATTTCGAAGTTTTAAAATCAGATTAAACTATTTATTCAGATTACTATTTCTTACAATTGACTGAATTGAAAAAAATAGTGCATGTCAAAAGGTTAGAATTGGTTATTATTATTGTTGTTTATAATGCAAGACTACATGTGATTTGAACACCCAAAGAAAACTGAATGATCTTAACTGGAAAATTTTTGCATATTCATATCTATCTGATAATGTCCGATTATTATCTTCTCCTATAATTACAACAATATATTAATAGGAACAAGTAAATTTGTACAAAAAAATAAAATCATTTATCGAGAACTTTTTTGTATTTAAACCAGTATTTTTTATAAAAATAGAATAAACAAACTTCCTAAAAAATAGAATAAGTAAAAAAAAAATAAAAATTATATAATCGGTTAAAATAAAAATATATCTGTTTCATACAGTAAAACTTAAAAGACTTTCGCATCAACCCAATATATATGATATTATTGATCACGTTAATAAATCATATGGATATGATTTATATCATTTTTAGAAATATTAATTTAAAACTATGTAATTTCATTCAGTTAAAATAAATGAATAAATATAAAGTGAAGAATATACACATTTGGATTTATTTATTAGTGTATGTTAATTTAAATAAATAAATTAAATTAGTAACAATGAATTAATTGGTGAAAATATTTGTTTATATTTTTGAATATTCTATTATTTGGATCAAAAAAATATCTGAATATTCGAAGAACAAAGTACATGTATGATTCAATTGTATGTACGATTTATTAGGTCTCAATAATAGAATGGTCCAAATGAGACTGAATGATAATAAAAAATAGTTAATGATTGTAAGCAAGTAAATGTACATCTAAACTCTTCAGTCTCATTGGGGTCACCATATACAAAATTTTGTTAAAATCTCACGATGTTTTTTTTTATTTGAGGATGTATTTACAAATAGTGTTCAATATTTAAAAAATATGTTCTAAAATTCGAGATTAATTTTATTTAATAAGTACTTGAATCAAATTTATATTATTTGAAAGTTCATTGTATATAATTAATCAACTCAATTAATTTAACCACTTTATCCTGTTTATTTTTGTTTAAATTACTATATTTCATATTTTTTGAATTTAGTAAATTTCATAATATTTGATTAAAATGTCTCGTGTGTTACAATAAACTCCATAAAATATAGTAATAAAAATATGATTTATTAAAAAATGTATTCAATATAAATTTGTGCTTAGATTTGGAATATTGCTTTTTCTAAAAAAAACCTTTTGTATTAATTGAATTAAAGTAACATTTTATTCGTCTATATACACCTGCTTTAATTCTATTATTTTTTTATGTTCACATTTATTTATTTCGTAATTTTTTTGGGAATAATCCAGAATCTACAATAAAGTTCACTTTTAAAAACGATCAATGCAGTGAATATCAAAAATAACAATTTAAATTATTTACTCAAATAACATTAAAAAATTACTCATAAAATAAAAAAGTAAAATTGAACATATATAATGCACTATTGATAATAAATATGTATAACTAAAAGTTATATTGTTTTTTTTATAATATTAATTTATTTGGAAAAAAGAATGATTTAGTAGATCAATAAAATAATTTACACTGTTTTTCTATCATTTTAAAATATTTTGAAGGTATTTATGTATTTAAATGATATAATATGCCAAGTTTATTTTTTTCTATTTATCCCACTTTATACTGGTCGAAAAAGATAATAACTTGATAATGAATTAAAAACTAAATTATGAATTGATATTTATAGAAAAATATTTAACATAATTTCTATACAGTTCGTAAATATTATGAACTATAGATGCAAAACGAAATAAATTATTCGATTGAATTCAGGAATGTAATATCGGATAAGTTGTAACAATAAAACTTTTCGAGAACAATTCGTATCTAGAAGTTATTTAAAAATTATTGTGTATGAAAATAAAAATTCCATAGCATTCATATAATAAATGTATCGCCATTGACAATTTCACAAAAGTTTTGCACAAGATATTACATTTCTTGCACGGGCGTCAGAGATTCCCACTGCTTCGACGTTACGTGAAACTTTTACACTTTATAGTTGGTGTAGACTGAGGGAAGAAGAAAATATAAATGTTACCGTCTCACTGCCGTGTTGTACTGACAATGTATATATGTATGTATTTATATGTATGTGTGCGCGAGTTTTTAGTTTCTTTTTCGATATTTTATTTTGTTTCCATCTCAAAACTTACAAATATATTGCAGTTTAAAATTTTATTTCTTTTATATTTTGCAAAACGATTCGAGAAAGTCATCTCTATCGAATAATTGTAAGATATGGTGGATTAATTTTGCTGATATGTTTTCGAAATAAAACTATATGTGCTATATTTTTCAAATTTCATTCTAAAATATTTTATTTAATATTTAATACATTTGAAAGATTTTATCTACAATGTTAATTTTTTCAGTTCTAACAATTTACCAGATTTGTCTCTTAATGTTGTTTTAGTTATTTTATTTTAGTTTTAATAAATATCTATATTATTATTTTATATCGAGCTCTATTAATTTTTATTATTTTTTTTTCATTTCTATAAAGATAAATTTCTTAATCAGTATATACCTTCATTTTACTCACTTTGTCTGCTTGTTTTTCTTGTTATACGTCTTTTAATAATATAATTGAAATGAAGAAAACTGTAAGAAAAATCTAAACGATTTTTATAGTAATAAGTATTATTTTCTATAATGAAGGTAAATTGTAATATATATATATATAAATTAAATAAATAAATAATCATCAGTCTCTTTTTACCCATTATTAGATGAAGGCTTCTTCCAAAACATTCCATTTTCAGCTATCCAATTTATTTGTCTTCTATTTTACATCGATGAACTTTCTTATATCTTTATAACATCTATCCATACGTCTCTTCTTGGGTTCCCAATCAATAATTTCTCTTGTCCGTGGATGGCCTTTTTTCTTTTTTGCTGTATAATCGGCCTATTTCTATTTTAAAATTTTCACTTTTGTTATAATATCTAGAAGTTTTCTCTATGATTAAATTCATTCATTCTCATTCTTGTCTCTACGTATTTTACCTAACATTCTTTTATCTTCTATACTTTTTTGTGTTATTTGAATTCACTGAATTATTTCAAGAATTTAAGATCTATGTTTTACCACAAAAATGGAAACAGGTAAAATGCAAATCGAATTTTGTTGTTCAAAAATAGAGAAATGTTATTTTGTGTTAATGAATTAACTCAAGTACATATAATTTGTGACTTATTCTATTTTTTTCAAATTTGAAAATTTATTATTTTTGTCTTATCTCGGTTCATCATAAAATAATTTTTTGTCATACTTCATGTCATTCTTATACAATATTTTTTGAGCTCATCTACGCTTATTGACAAAATAACAACATCGTCTCAAAATTGAAATTGAATAGGTATTTCACCATTTATTTTTATTTCTTCCAATACCTAGTTTAGTGTCTCAGATACTTCTACAGTTGCTGGATAATATCAATGAATGTATCATTTCTATAAATATTTCTTAATTTACTTAAATATATGTTTCTTCAACTCCTTGATTTTTCAATGCAATCAATATCGTTAATGCACTAGGTCAAAAGCTTTTATGTAATCTATAAATCCTAAACAAAATTGTAATTAATATTCTTTACATCGACTAATAATTTCTCTTACTACTTAAATGTAATTCAATGCGCTACATCCGTTTACAAATCCTATTTGTTTTAATGACAGTGAAAAATCCAGCTCATTTTGTAGTAGTCTTGAAAATTTTATATATTGTCAGAAGTAGACTAATTGATTGATTGTTCTTCAAGTCTTCTTTATGTGTTTTTGTGAATATATATATATATTTATATATATATATATATATATATATATATATATATAGATATAGATATAGAATCGATTTTTTTACTAATTACTAAAATTCAGTTCAAATTATTTTCCTAATATAACATGTGTTAAATTTCTTTTTATATTTTTAATCATCAATCTTGTATTTTAGGATAATCAAATATTCTTTCAAATGATTATCTATTAATCTATATTATTTAAAATAAATATTTTTAATTTTTTTTGTACTAAAATTTGCAGTACGTCTTAAATTTAAGGTATAAGATCTTACTTTTAAATATATTTTTATTGTAAAATCAATCGAGCTATATGCTTTAAATCAGAGAAAATCTTAAATTCTCAATAATATAGCTCTTCTAGGAATATCTCCGAAGGAAAATATTTTTCGAACATATATTACAGATGAATTCATGTATTGTAACATTTTTTTATTTTATATACATATCGAACAAGATCAGAAATGTTTCATTTCCACGTAATGCATTATATATGTGAGATAAACCGTATATGAAACGCAGAACGAACGAATCTTTGTGTCCGTTAATGAACTATCTTCGTCTCTATTTTAAATGTTTAATACGTATTGATTGATGTCGCGCGCGAAGTTGTACATGCCGTTGTGAAGACATGACCAGAAAACTTGCCATCGTAGACATCACAACTTTTCCGTTATATCGACAGCGGGAGTCGAATTCCACCATGTGTAATAATAATATCATACGTTGGCAACCAGGAAATTATATATTTTATTGAAGTTATTTTAGAATGATATCTGTTCACGCGTCATTCCTAGAATGGTTATGTATTCTAGAATATTTAATACCTGATTGAAATGTGTTCATAATTTTTATTCTATATGGTCATGAGGTTAACGATCCCTTTATTCTTTATATATATATATATATATATATATATATATATATATATATATATATATATATATAGAACCTAAACTGTTAAAAAAATATAGAACATTTTAAAACATCAATTTTTAAAATATAATTGAAAAAGATTATAAAAGATGGATGAGAGCATTTTTTTATAATTTATATGAAACTAGTTTGATTTAAATTTATTTATAGATAAATTATTGGAGAAATAATTTATCCATAATTATTTTATAAAGTACATAATAATATATTTCAAAGAACTGGAAAAAATCTTAATAATTATATTTTAATAATATTATTTTGAAATTATTTACGTAATTTTAGTATGTAATTAATTGTTGGCTTATTGCAGAAAAATGTCAAATATTGCTTTGTGGTAAAGAGTGAGTGTGCAATATAAATTTGATGTACATATATGGATGAGATGAACTTACAACTTTTTCATTTAAAACAAGAAATTATTTTAGTTGTAGTAAATTTTAATTTAAAATGAACAATTTGGTCATAAGAACTTAACTTATTTCATTGTTGAATGATTCTTTTTTTAAAAAACATAAAAATTAAATAAACTTATTTAATCTAATTAATAAATTATCTTATATAAATACACTTATGTTTAAATATATTGTACTTGTTTAGAAGTTAACAAAAAACATATATAGGGTTTTCCAATAAGCGCTTCAGAAGTTTAAATTTAAATAAAACAAAAATTATTTAATTATTTATTTATTAATTTATTTTATTTTTAAGCATATTATATGGCATTAATAATAGAACACAATTTTTTTTTATATGACCACTACGACTACGCTTGACAAAGCGCTTTCGTTTTTTTCAATTTTTAGTCACTCTATTACATAATTGTTGTCCAATTTCATGAATTACATATTCAGTGTTTATTTTTAATGCTTCTGTTTTTTGTGATTTATAATCATAAATCAATGATTTTACATAACTCCACAGAAAATAATCCAATGAAGTTAGATTGCATGATCTTGGTGGCCAATTGATGGGTCCATTTTGTGAAATAATGGACTCATTAAACTTTTGTTTCAATAAGTCATTTGAATATTTTATAATTTCTAAGCGAAGTTGAAGATTTAAATGTTCCATGATATGTTGAAAAACTATACTGAGTGGAAATGTCAAAATAAGCTTAAAAAATCAAACATGGCTACAGTCAGCTATTAAAGTTCTGGCATTCTTATTGGAAAACCTTATACGTCAGCGAATAAATAGAAGAATAAGTGATTATAAACTCTCTTATTAAAATCTGGTGATTTTGAGCGTGGTGATTTTTTTAAAAATAAAAAGCTCTCTTTTATATTATAAAGTGAATATTGTCAAGTAAAAATAATTTCAAAACAGTGCAGGAAAATTAATAAAATCATATGTAAAAAATGAAAAGTGAATTGAAAAAAAATCACTTAATACTTATAATGTTTAACTATAATAGTGATGGTAATAATAATATTATGTTATTTTGGAATGTAGTCAAGTAGTTAATTAAGGAGATAAGTAACGTAAACAATATATGACATAGATATATATATATATATATATATATATATATATATATATATATATATATATATATATATGAGTATTGAGTGTAGTAAATGATTTATTGTTTGAAAATGAATTATTTTTTTAAAAAAACAATTTTTAAAATCAATTCATTTTAAAACAATGATTGGAAATGATGTAAAAATTACAAAAATGTTCAAGAATCGACCATAATAGACGACATTTTCATTTATTAATTTAAAAATACCAATATAATAGCAAGAGTGATTATAAACCTGATAATCACATGTTGACTAAATACGTAGCATTTACGTTTAGTTATGCATCTGTTAAGTAAAAAACAGAAAGTATGTTATTTTTATAGTGAAATATTCTAAGAAGTTATTCATAAGAAAATATTCTTTATATAGTAAACTTAATTATTTGATTCAAAATATCGAGCAACATAATTATTATTTTAATTCATTAAGTAGATACTGAAATTTAGAAAAATCGTCCGAATTGAAAATCTATTATCTTATGTTCGGATGTATTTTTGAACATGTGACTTTAAGGTCAAAGAAAAAGTTCAACAGGCGATATTTTCAAAGAAACAACGAATCTGAATAAGTGACTCGACTGGTTTGACGGAAACTGAGAATGACATTGAATAAAGAGAGAACTCGACATTCGCATCGTTGACATATAAGTGAGATTCAGTTCAGTTTCGTTTGATTGAATGTACGCACGGTCATCATAGTCGTCGACATTAACATGATCGTCATACGCGTCGTAAAGTTCATCGTCAAGCGGTAGTGAAATAGGCAAATAATGTCTGCAAACATGGCAATCGAGTAATGTCGTATTATGCTTATACGTTCATGTTGATTGCGTGCTTTTTTGCCAACAAAACGTTGCACGTAAATGCAATGCTTGCACCGAGTTCACCGCGATCTGCGTACATACATCACGTTTAGAATACAGGTTTGAACACATTTCTAATATTCAGAAAATGTGTATTGTGTTTGATATATGTATATATAAATATATATATATATATATATATATATATATATATAATATATATGTTGAAAAAATTATTCCATAAGTAGATGTTGATATATATATATATATATATATATAAGTATATATATATATATAGATATATATATTTATGATCATCAAACTGTGACGTCTAGGTTTGTGTTTTATTAAAAATAAACATGTTTAGAGGGTGGTGTATTGGGAAACATGTGTATAGTTTCTTCAGTTTTTTTTTTTAATAAAACACAAATCTAGGCGTTACATTTGGATGACCTTATATATATAATAAGATTTATTATTTAAACACTTTATTAATATGCAAATGACAAATTTCTATTAAAGGGATTTTATTTTTTTTAAAAAAATACAGAATTATTTCCTAACAAACATGCCATTCATCGCAATCAATTCTTATTCGAATTACTGATTTTTTTTATTTGTTGTTTTGGAACTGTGGCTGATTCATTTTACACAAATGAATTTTAACCCCAACACTACAATAGTTTAAAATGTTCAATAATCACTTATTGTTCACTTATTATTGATAATTATATCGGCTAATGCATTTCGATGGCGACGCCACATCATCAGAGCCTTTCTAATATTAACACTAGATATACCAATTGGTCAAAATGACTGGTTTAAAAATTGCCCTAAGGAATATGAAAAATAAAGTAAGGGAGCTACTATTACCACCATTTATCATATGTAATTTCAATATTTAAGTGAAAAATATAATTTCTTATTATTAGACGCTCCTTTTTATTGCTTGCACTAATTAATTAAAAATTAATTTTTTTTCGGCTGAATACCAATCGATCATTTTGATCAGTTGATAGAGATAGATTTATATCAATTCTTTATATATATATATATATATATATATATATATATATATATATATATATATATATATATATATAGTATTAATGAAATGAATTGTACTTTATATACAATTGTAGTTAAATTACTTATTTATTTCTGAAGAGAAAAATAATTCAATTTTACTATTTTTCAATAAAATTAAAACTTGATTTTAAAGTAACTTTGTCAATAGTAAAATCGTGTAATTATTTTGATTCAAGTTAATATTTGCACAATTAAATTAGTTTTAATAAAATTATAAGATACAAATGAAACTTTTTGAAACGAAAATATATTCTTAGTGGAAAAGAAAAATGAAGTCTTATGAGAACGATTTTTTCTGGATATTTGTTTTTAATTATTAAATTTCATATTTTATTTTTAATTATTGACTACATTAATATAAATTTACATTGGACTGTTCGATAGAAACTTAAAATGCAGAATTCATTTCAAATCTTACTAACTACAAAGAAATGTTTCTTCGGATGAAAAATCAATTTTAAAAATATTTAACAATAGTTAATATCACTGATTTTATTTTATTTGATTTTTTCGTTATTAAATAATTATCGTTTTTATGTTATATTTTTATTATGTTTTTGTAACTTTTGTATAATAAGCTGAACTTAACGATTATTTTTTTTAAAGAAATATGGAACCTAGTGCAAATTGTAATAGTTTTTTTCAAAGTTTCGTTGTTTTCTAAAATAAATAAATATATCAATTCATTTCAATTGATATACATATATAAATATATACAGTTATAATCATATGTATTAGACACCACTGAAAAAAACCAATATTAATGTTGTTATTGAATTTCTAAGATAACGGGTGTTGAATAAACTTAAGTTTAGGTTCAGTAATGAGATTTTTTGGGTAATTAATAATTACTAAATTAATGATTATTAAATAATTAATGATTTATAAAGTAAATAAATACGGCGGGTATCTAATACATTTAAGCATGGCTGTATAAGTATATACATATATATATATATATATATATATATATATATATATATATATATATATATAGTGAAATCAGTATCGTTTTCGAGTTATATTTGTGTTTTTTAAGGATGATAGAACTTTAAGTTAAATCCCTATCGAAAGTACTATCTAACCTAAAAACAGCTTTATAATACGGTTTAAGTATATATATATATATATATATATATATATATATATATAAATATACATACACACATACACACACATATATATATATATATATATATATATATATATATATAAAGGTGTTTTTTTAGCTTAGATAAAACTTTCAATAGGGATTCAATTTAAAATTCTATTACGTTTAAAAGACACCTTTTGTTTATATAAGAATTTTAATAAGTATTTTATTTGGAAATTTTAAGTGTTATTATAAAAGTATTTTTATGTATATATATTAAAACGATCCTTTAGGTACCAAGAAAGATATCAACATATTTTGTATTCAGATAATTTTTATATATATACATACATATATATATATATATATATATATATATATATATATATATATATATATATATATATATATATATATATGTATATATATAAATATATCTTATTGTAATATTGAAGTAAATACTTTTTCAAAATTTACCAATGACTTATTGTATTCGAAATTGTCGTAATATAACTAGTATTTATCTACCGTTACTATTTAGTTCAAAAAACTCATTTGTAGTGATAAAGCAGGGAAAAATAGGTGTTAATTTAGGTAGCCATTTTACTTTTTGAAAATTGATTTGGAACAGATTTCTATATTTTTTTTGCATATTTTATAAAAATATGGAGTCACAGTCTTTTGATTAACATTTAATGTTTTTGAGAGTTGTGTGTGTATTGTATAGAATATTCCTTTAATAATAAATTATTTTTTTCTACAGTATCTCCGAGAGTATCTTATATTTAAGGTCTATATCATTATTTTAAATTTTGAAAACCAATCACAAAGTGATTTTTCAACTACAAAGTTATCATCATGTAAATGATAAATACTTTCTTCAGTGGTTTTATGTGATATTGAATAAAAACAGCATGCAGTGATAAACATATTGTTTACATGCAGTTTTAACCAAATAAGAATGTTCTTATGACAATAATAATAATCTATCATATATAAATCTTTATTCAAGTTTATTAATATTGACAAAACAAATAAAATAAAAATATTCATTGATATTACTTTTAATACCGTTCAAAATAGAAAATGTTGCCAAAACTTTACATAGGGTAATCCAAATGTGACCCATAGATTTGTGTTTTATTATTACATAAACGCCCGTTCACACTTCAACGTGTGTTTCGTTTAAACTAAGTAAGTCCGTTCACGCGTTAACGCGTGTTTCGTTGTATGAACTTTTGACGCCAAAAAAATATATAAATATATTATATTATAAACATACTATATTGAATTATAAATATATTATATTGTAAACTATCCATCAATTCATTACCCGCTTAGCCTCTCTCTTTATCAGTGATTCTTAACTTTTTTAGTGATCGGCACCCCCTTGAAAAATGTGTTTCTATTTCTTTATTTAGGAATATTGCAAGATAATTTTACAAAAAAATATATAGCTATATTTTTTTCTAATTCCATAAAAGGTGGTGGTGTATATATTAAAAATATTGGTAAATTATAAAAATTATGAAAAATATTTCAGACATTTTAAATAAAGTAATCTCTATCCCTAGCAAAGTTCTGTTTTTTGGAATAAAATCGAAATTGGTTTTCTTATTTTTTTTTCTAACTTCTGTATATAGAATATATGCTTTATGTAATTTATCATATTTCTATCCCTTCTAGATGTTTTTTACGTTAAAAAGTGTTTTTTTATAATAACCTATGTTTATTATATTTACTGATTTTATATATATACTCGTATATATATATATCAGATTAAAATTGAAGTAAAAATATAAAAAGTTCCAACTATGTATATTTAGGATATCCATTATCACAAAATGATTATTAAAAGATGAAATGAATGGGAGAATAAAAATAGGATCCTGTAAATTCAAAAGAAATACTTATATTATAAAGTCAAATATTCTTAAAGATTTAAAGAGAAAATATAACAAGTGAAAAATATAGAAAATATTTATTAAATCTGATTATTTGTTCACTGAAAAATTATTTATTTAACGAATCGAATTCAAATCATATTTTAATCAGCGCACGGAACGAATACTCGAAACTTTATTCTCTTAGTATGATCGTTTGACAAAAAGCGGTTGCGTTGAGTCGTGTGATTGATTGGTGACAACCGAGAGTCGACTAGACGCCGTGCAAAAACCGCCATACGCTGCAGGCTGCTGCGTATACAAGATCAGCTACCAGTCAGACTACGTTGCCCTGACAATACAACTTTTTCAGTGCAAGTGCTAACATGTTGAATAGAGAAAGTTCTTTTGAACGTATTGTTAGTGCATTCTTTAAATTTTGTACTGCATTGTATTTATATGGGGGAGAATGAATTTGCGGAGAGGTTAACAGTTGTATTTTTTCTTTGTTTATTTAATATTTTTATTTTAGCTTAATTGATCAGAAGCAAACTATGTGTTGCTGTGTGAAAGTTTACGAGAGAATAAATCGTATTAATGAGTTCGAGTTTGTTTAGAATTCTGAGAAATATTATATTACTTTGAGATGAATATTATTAAATTCAATTTTGGATAAATTATGTTTTTAAATTCAATTGAAACTTACGCTTATACCATTACTTTCTATTTCGTACGAATTAAGATTTCTAATAATTTACGTTAAATAATTAAATATTGAAATAAAAAGTAATAAGTTTCTTTTTAAGTACAATATAAAACATTCCTTTAATAGAAATAACAAGAACAACTAAAAATTATTTTTATAAACATTTTATTTCTTTTTATGCGAAAATTAAAATGATTCAAATTACAATAATTTAAATTAGTCGAAAATTTTATTAGAAACTGAACAGATTAATCTACATTATACTTTGATATAAAAAGAATACTTTATTGCTCCTTAAAATATTTTTTATAAATACAATATATGAAATTAAATTATTATTTAAAAAAATAATAAGAAGAAGAAATAAAAAAATATAATATAAAAATTCATCTAAAATTTATAACAAATTCTACTACTATCTGTATTTGGTACTAAAAATACAATATCTTCATTTTTAAAATTACTATCATTTGATAACCTTTTTTTAAAAAAATACATTTAAAAAAAGATAGTCTCATTTGTACACAATAATTGTTTGAATATGTTTCTAGTTCAACTTCATACAAATATTTATGTTTACAAATACACAGACACGTGTGTGTGTGTATGTTTATTATATATATATATATATATATATATATATATATAAATTACAAAACAATACACAATTTACGAAATACATTCAATTTCTTCTCATTTACAAACTCGATATCGAATGACGTGACCAGAAAATATATTTTCAACATTTGTCTTAAGAAAAAAATGTTGTCTGTATTTTTTATATTTATATTTTTTAACGAAATATAAATCTGCTTTTTATATTTCACAATCAGTGAGTAAACGCATAAAAAAGTTAATTGAAAAACAATACTTATATTTAATAGAAATAAAGTTTTGAAATGTTTATCGTTATTTTGAAATATAAATATTTCTTCCACAAAATATAATTGAATAACATTATAATATTATTAAATACATTATTAAAATAATATTTAATCCTTTTAGTGCCAAGTAACGATATATCATCGTTGAGTACACTTGCGAAAAGTGCCAATGACGATATATCTTTGTGTGAATCAATATGAGCTTAGAATTAAAAAGTATTATTTACACAATTTTCAACCAATATTGAAATACCCTAGTCATTAATTCCTTGTTCCTTTAGTTATTAACATGTTTCTTTTTGAATTTTGTAATTACCTTTTAAAACTAATTTTTGATCACCCTTTTCCTAAAACATAATAAATTATATAAATTTGGCTTGGCACTTTATACACAATTTTAATTTTTCGCTCGACACTATTAGGTTTAATATATGATTTAATGTAAAATTATTTAAAAATTTTTTAAAGCATAAAATATTAAATGAGAATAAAATCATTAGTTACATTTTTAATTGAAATTAATTTCTAAAGAGAATATAAAAAAATGTTAAAAATTTCAAGATTGAAAATGTCAAAATTAATTTAAGATAAATAATACTTTTTAATTTATAAAGGAATTTAATAATTGATCTACATTTTACATATGTTGTATGGTCATTGTTGTACTATTTGTTTTGAAACTGTAATTAATTTACCTTCACACAAATGAATCACCCCAATACTACAAAATATTAGGGAAAAAATCAATAATTACCTATTGTTCATTTTGATTTTAACAACGATAAGCTCTGATGCTTATTTCAGTGGCAATCCCATCATCATCAGAGTACCACGTTATTATTTCGCCTACACATATTATATGTACATTATGATAAAAAAAGAGTTGACCACTAGTTGGACATGCATTGAATAAAGATAAGAATAATTATTTTTTTAATCAAAATTAATCTAGATTTTATAACGCTGCGTTTTGATGATGATGATGGCATTGTCATCGATACACACATCAACATGTTGTTATAAACTAAGTAATTCTTGAACACTTTCTAATATCTTGTGGTGTTGGGATGATAGTTTATTTGCTGTGAAAAATGATTTTCGTAATTAAATTATTTTAAGTATCATATATTCGTACAAACATTCCAGTTTAAACCTGTAACTCAAACTTTATTTAATATATAAATTTAATTTGAAATAAACTATGAAATCATTCTATTTATTTCATTGAATTTATATCTAATATTTCAATATAAATTCATTCACACTATGTTATGAAATATTCGTCATCTATAAAACCATATCAAGTTTTAACAATATTTACTTTTTGTACGCATATTTATTTAAAAAAATATTTTAAAAAAGTAGGTCGATACCTAATTAAATATTTATTTTATTTATCGGCGTTGTAATAAAATTCTATTTACATATCATGTGCTAAAGAATGAATAACCTGTATTTAATTTATAAGACGATGTTTTTACTCAAAAAATTTGAATTTTCATAATGATAAATGTTTATAATCGCACATATCTTCCCGAAACATTTTTTTAAAAAAACGAGGTAATTTTACAGTTAATCCAATTTAAAAAACGAGTTTACATAATGTTTACGAGTAATTAATTACAGTTTGTAAATCAAGTTTAAGCAATCTCTCAACAAAGATCTACGTAACACACTGTAAAACGCCTGTCTTAAATAATCAAGCTAAAATATGCATACAGCTATCATAACTGCAAAATAAATTAGTTTTTTTTATAAAATTAGAGCGTATGTATATAAAAAAGTTGTGTACGTAAAAAAGGTTATGTATATAAAAAAAGGTCATGTGTATATAAAAAAAAAGTTAATTACACCCAAGTTTAATACCATCATCAACGATACAGTTTTAAGGAATTACATTTAAATACGACGCAAAACACGTCATGTGTTTTCCTCAGTATTAAACGTTAATTTAATTATCAGCGGAATGTTAATAATGAACCGCATCTACTTATCTACGAAAATCATCGAAATCATTTTTTTAAGAAGTGTATACTTTTTCTGTATAACAAAACAAGTCCGCTGAAATATAGCGTAACAATTATTCATTTCGATGTTATCTTGTTACATATTTCACTATAAACGGCTGCCAACATTGCAAATATATATTCGGTTAATTTGTCATTTTGGCACCGATAAAGATCTCAATGTACAAAGTTTAAATAAATTTTCAGTGAAAATAACTTTTCAAATTTTAATTGATTGTGCTTTGCATCATTTCAGCACATTTTGTATACATATATAGATAGATAAATAGAGAGAGAGAGAGAATGATAAATAGATAAATATCTTTTGCGATTCATAATGTATGATATATTTTTATTTTTTTTTAAAATATGTTGAAACTGAATTTATTTTTTGATAATAAAAAGTTTACTTTTTTTATTTATAAGTCAGTTATTAATTTAATATAGGATTAAAATAATAAATTAGTCTTACTTAAATTAATACTATATTTTCTAGAATATATATATATATATATATATATATATATATACGAGGGTCGTTTGTTAAGTATGGTAAATTTATTTATTATTTAATTTAATTATTTAATTAAATTAAATTTTTCAATTCAGTTTTTCTTAATTTTTTACTTATACTTATCAAATATATATATATATATATATTATATACATATACATATATATATATATATATATATATATATATATATATGTATATGTATATGTATGTGTATGTGCGTGTGCGTATTATAAAAAGAGTCAAACATAGAAATACAATATTACCAAAGCTATTCATAGCGACATTAGAAAAAGTTTTTAAGATATTAAAATGGAAATTTGATGAATAAAAATTGAAAATGATATATTTAATTACCTATTGCTACCAATATTATTTTTTCCTTAAGACACTCAGATAAACTCTAAATAAGAATAAAAAATTAGATAAATTAGGTCAAAGAATTGGTCTTATGATAAAGCATACCAGGATAAAAATAATGTCAAATGAATTTTCAGATCAGATGAAAATCAAATTAAAATAAATAGAAATAGAAGTTAAACTACATGTAGTTAGACAATTCTTTTTTTTTTGAAAAAAACATTTGTGGAATAAAAATAGGATGATGTCAATTTGAAAGAAATGTTTATATAATAAAGTTAAATATGCCTCTTTATTTGAAGAAAAAAGTTATAGTGAATTTTGTTATGAGTTATTTAAATTTTGTTATGAGTTGTTTATATTTTGTTATAAGTTATAGTTTATTTCATTATGAGCGAATTTCATCTGTTCTTAGTTATGGTAGTGAAACATAAGTCTTAAATGCCATTATTCAGCAATTTCAGACAAATAAAACTTTGAAAGAAACCAAAAGTTATGAATATTATAATAAGAGTGAAAGGTTCAAAATGGAAACGACTGGTCATATTTCAAGAAGAGAAGACCATCGAATGGTCAAATATTTCAAGATGAAGACCATCGTAATGATAAATTGAAAAGATTATTAGTCTCAGAGAATGAGAAATTTGCATCACTAGATGTGGAAAGTTTTTGAAGAGATTTTTATCCATCAGTGAATAAACATGGTGATAAATTGCATATAATATATGGATATAATTTTGTTAATATAGAATGAGATATATATATATATTATATCACTATATGTGGAAATATATTTTATATATAGATTTATATATATATATATATGATATAGATATATATATTTATATATATATATATATATATATATATATATATATATATATATATATATATATATATATATATATATATATATATATATATATATATATATATATATATATATATATATATATATATATATACATAAATAATGAATAAACATTTATTGTACAGAAAGGGGAAAATAAATTGATCACATTATATTCATTTCGACAAATGAGCAATAAATAACGAAATTTATAACTGAAATAATATTTTTATACGAAATTAATGATTCAAATATTTGATTTAAAATTAAATTAAAATAAATAAGAATAAAAAATAAATAGAGGTTTCATTCAAAAGAATACAAAAAAGGTTCAAAACACTGATTTTCTTTAATTTATCTTGTTTTATATATTATTTGTCTTCTGTGAGAAAAGTTAAGAAAAAATTCTAATTTTATATACAAATCTTGTAAATATCTAAAAAAAAGTTTTATTGTTGAAGAGAAGAGAAAGACAATGACTTATATCTATTACATAAAAGACATTTTTATATATCTAATTTTAATAATTAATCAAATACTTAAAACTGATATCAAACGAGGATATTCATTTAGTAGTTGTAAAAAATCAATTATAATAAATGTACACTAATATATAGCTGAAAGAATATATTGATTACGATGTGACTTGAAATGAAAAATTGACGTCATATTAATAATTAAAAATTATTATATATATATATATATATATATATATATATATATATATATATATAATGAAATGTAATTTATATAATAAACTATTAATGATCAACACAGGCGAATAAAATAATCTATAAAAAGAATCCGCATACGAAACAGAATAGAAAAAAAAAACGATCCCCATTTAAAAAATAACATATTACACCATGTATATAATTAATACACTCTAAATGGACAAAAATATGTCTAGAACCGTTACCTAAATAATAATGTTCTTAACTATAAAATTATAGCCAAATTATTTTATATTTGCATGATATGAAGCGAAGAGAAAAAACGATTTTTATATTAATCAGCGGGCGGGCCAATAGCACACTTGTTTAAAATAAACTACATTAATTATAATATCGATACGGTTGAACGATCTGCGAGCATAAAACACGTACGTAATAAATATACATGGATCCGTACAGGACAAAGAAAAAAAATGCAAATGGACGAACGTTCAGCTCGTTATATGGACCAAAATTTTTTTCAATAGTTATGTTTGTTATTGGAAATTGTATTTGAGACTATTATTTGATGCGTTGGAATCATTGGACGAGCAATGCAGTAAAACAAAATCGGACGGAAAGGTCATTGAATATTTTTTCTCATATAAATAATTGATCTGAAATTATATTATAAATTACTTCGGATTCCTTACCCAGCGTTTCGTTAGACTTTTATTTTTACATAACTCGAGTAGATATCTTCAGAGTTAGTTCTCAGTGTCATCGTTTTTATAATTTATTATCGATTCGATCTTTCTTTTTTCTGAATAGATTATTTGAGTTAGTCTTATTGCAAAAATAGATTTGAACAAGTTACATTTTATTGAAAATCAAATCAAATTTCAAAACAACGCCATTGAAATCAAATTTAAAAATTTTGGTAATTGTATTAATTATATATGATATTTTTTTATATTTATTCAGTGCTACTTAATTGAACTTTTAATTTTTTTCTTAAACAAGTTGAATTTTGTATGAGATTATCATCAAAATTCTAAATTTTAGTTTTGATGATAATTTTATACAAAATTCAATTTGTTTAAGAAAAAAATTGGTCATCAATGGTCATCTTTTAGTAACAAACTTTTTAATGCTATTTAATTAAAGGGAGGCTTCGGTCTAGAACGGTAAAAATAAGGTCATTTTTAGTATATTTTTCATAAAAAAAAATAATCATGATAATAATCTGAGGTTTTTGTATTTTATTATTTATACTTTAAATAAAAAATGTAACACAATAATGTAATATATGAATATATTAAAAGACTTAGTGGTGGGCTTTAAAGTAGCCCTTGAAAAATTTTCTGTTGATGGTGGGACGTCTAGCTCCTTAGCTATTAATTTAAGATCAAAAATCAAAAATATTTTTAAAATGCAAGAATTTCTGAAGCAGTAAATCTACAAAAGTTTAAAAAATATATTTTTTCCGACATTTCAAAATCAAACATATGTTTTTTATGATTTCTTTTACAGTTCTACACTCCTTAAAATTAGTAAATTCGGATAAACTCAATATATTAGAGATTTACTGTCTAGCAAAAAGTATAATCTTTAATTTTAAAAAAATCATTCAAATTGGTTAATTAGTTTTTGAAATATTTGTCCCACCAGTTCGAAAAATGATATTTTGAGAAAAACTCGTTTAAAGTTTTACATGATGTTAGCCGATGTGGTAGTCAGGTATAAAACCTATGCAGCGGTTGTCACCTTTAGAAGTCTGTAACCTTAGTTATTTTCAAAATTTTAAAATTTCCTTTTAACTACACACTCTTCAAATATCAAAGAAGTGAAAAATATAAAAAAAACGTTTTTTTTAAGTTCTATACTGGAACCTCATCTTAATAATTAAATCCAATAATTTTAATTATTTCCTGTTAACAATTCATAAGTTTCTAAATAACATATTTACAAAATATCAGTATTGGGAAAAATTAATTTAGAGAGGGTTGTTTCAGTTTCTTAATATACTATAAGTATTTTCTACTAAGATGGTTTTTTAACATTTCGGAATTGATGGTAATCAGATAGGATGTGATCTGAAGAATAAAAAAAATATAGAAACTTTTCCAGACCAGCTTTTCAGTTTTTCCAAATGTGATTCTTGTATTATCTTTGTGAAATATTTAACATGATTTTTTGTTTGTACAAAGCAGATTTATATTTTTATTATAATATTTAAATATGCTAACAGTTGACAAGTAATTTATATATTGAGTGATACCAGCTAAAAGTATCTTATTTAATATTTATCAAAATTTTCTTTTATGCTATCCAAATGTGTCGCTACAACTGCTTTCACCTCCTCGTGTGTATAGTTTCTTTTTAATAAAACAAAAATCTAGGAGTCACATTTGGATGACCCTATATAAGCATAGTACGTATCATTGAATGACTTTTTGCTTATACATTACGGTCCGCAGATATTTCGCGCTAGACTTCATCTGACCTAGAATTCGGCGAACAATTTCGATCAAAAATATTTTCAGTGAATTTATGAAAATGGAGAAAATTGGTCATATATTTAACAAAAATTTTCTTTTAGTTGCTCCTTCGTTTACAGCTTAAATAGGGTCATCTGCCAAATGTGAAAATCCCAAAGCGGTAGATTTCGACTGAAAGTGTTTTATTAGTAGGCAAGAAACATGTACATCGCATATTATCTGAAAATTTGGACATGAGAAAGCTATGTGCAAGATAGGTGCACGAGTTTGCTCACACTCGAGCAAAAACAGTGTCGTGAAGATGTTTCAATTGAGTGTTTAGCGAAGTTTTACAGCAACAAAGCAGAATTTTGCGCCGTTTCATAACCATGGATGAAATATGGGTCTATCACTTCAAGACAAAAAACAAAACATCTAAAGAAGGCGAGATCGTCATCATTTTTTTCTCCTGATGCGTGAAGAAGGAAAATTATCAACGGCCATATTATGACGAACATTTTGATTCCAACGTACAAAGAAAAAGCAAAAACGTATGGCATGTGTTTCATCAAGACATTACTATTCTGCAATGGTACTTGGTTTGAATTGCACTCATGCGCTCAATTATTTTCTGTTCTTATCATATTTTAAAAAATGGCTCATTTATCAAAGACTTCCCAACGATAAAGATGTGATGTCTAGAGTTAATGGGTATTTTGAGGAGCAAGACAGTGTCTTATTATAAAAATGGTATATCGAACTTATTGAACTCGCTGGGAAAAGTGTATAGAGCTAAAGGAGATTATGTTGTTACTATTCATTCTTTGTTGGATTTTCTGGTAAAGATTGTTCATTCATGGTTTACTCCCTTAGGCAGGTTTGCTTCATCATGTTTAAATAGCTCCACCTGCTCTATTTCTCTAGTCGTGAATCAAACACATTCTTTTATTTACATAAAAGGTGATGATGTAGCTACTACATCACCGATCAGTATTTATATATATATATATATATATATATATATATATATATATATATATATATATATATATATATATATGTATGTATGTATGAAATATTTGCATTTCAGATTAAATGACGTAAATATATTCGCTAGTGATCTGTAATACATTTACATAGAAATATTCTTACAGCACTATGATGGTAAACGAACTATTGTCTATGACAGGAATCTCTTGTATAATTTATGAACGTTAATATTACTTGACCTCAACGATCGTGCATGTGAAAACACGATCAAGTGGGCCGGTTGTTATTATAATTAGACAGTTCTTATCGAAAATTAATCAGTGGTCAACAAGTAGTTAGAACAAATTAGAGTAAATGCGATTAGGCGTGGAGTTTTCAATACGAACTATGGATAATAAACTGGGTCAGTTTTCATATTAGACTTATGTATTTGATTTTTTCATGATATTTAACTTGATTGTGAGGTCTACGATTAATTTATATATATATATATATATATATATATATATATAAATATAAATATAAATATGTGTGTGTGAGTGTGTGTATCAGTATAAGAAACAGAAAAATCTTAGTTGAAAATAAAGTACCACTGCTTCTAAAATTGAATTAAAATTCG
>CP092090.1:26776067-26818567 GCA_029203775.1 Neoneuromus ignobilis | reverse complement strand
ATATATAATATATATATATTATATATCACATATCACATCATAAAGCCCATATCAATCCACTACTGGACGAGAGCCTCAATGAATGCTACCATTATATATATATATATATATATATATATATATATATATATATATATATATATATATATATATATATTAAGGAAAGAACATAATTCAAAAAAATGTTTTTAATAATTTTTATATAAAATGGAAGAAGAGCAATATAAATTGAAAATTTATGACACTGATTCGTACTATATTTTAGTTTTAAATATCATCTTCTGTATTATAAACCCTATTATCACATTTTTCATATAATTAGGATTGAAATTGTTTCTCAATAAATGAAGAAATTTATTGTTATATTAATAATAATATCAGTTATTTTTATCGTTTTTCAAGTATACACATGTAATCAAAATAAAAAAAAAATAATTATAATATTCATTTTTTTGGTAATCGTACTTTATAGTAATTTTTAACATGAGAATGTTTCATAAAAATATTTTACGGGGTTGTAAATAAAATACTGTTTAATTATTTTTTTTTCTTAATGATAGATATTTAAATGATTATTCCTTTATAGTTAAAATGTGTGATTGTAAAATCCAATCGTTACAATAATCAAATTTGTAAAATGTGTGTAAATGTATTTGAAATTAACTTGAGACTCAAATAGATTATATTTAAAAACATTAATAGCAATTTAATGATGAATATTCAAAGACAACAATATATTAATGGGTATTCAAGTAACAAAATACATTTTTATAAGTTTTAAAAAGATTTTAAATATGATTTAGGAAAAAAAACATTAACAAATATTTTTCCATATGTTTAAGTAATATACAGAATACAAATTTTTCTGTGGAAATTATAAGTCATTTTAATGCTATAGAATCGCCTCTATTGTGTTGTTGTTTTTTTTAAAAAAAAATATTTTACATATTTAAAAGTTTTGTAGTGTAATCATTTTTTAAAATAAATTGTTTTCTAACATCTGCTTTTTTAAAATATTTTTTACGTATATAAGCAATTACAGATCAGATAAATACATGTTTCTAGATATGTAGATATAAACTATAACAAATGATACTAGGTAACAGTAAGAAAGGAAGTATAAAAACAACAATTATATACAATTTACGAATATTTTTAAACAAATTGTTAAAATTATGTTTTTTTTCTTATAATAAAATATTCAAATGAATATGTATAAGAGTTTGCCGAAACAATGTAAAATTTACAAATTCTATTATTGTATATATATATATATAATATGCTGTTTTCTGATTAAATTTAATTTGTAAATTCAGACTCTCGAACAGAAACAACGAATATAATTTATTCAATAGAGGGAATGTACGGAAGAATTCTGATACATAAAAGTTTTGTATCATAATCCAGCTATAAAGATTTTCGCCATGAATATATGATCATGCTGGTACTAAGAAAACCCCATTGCAAGTCACAAAACTCGACATATTTAATGCGAGACACTGGAAACTGCTGATGTATCGAACAATAAATAAATTCAACAAACGGAAGTGATACGAGCAAGCAACTCCATGTAAGAACATCCATATATGAAGCAAAGAACGATACACTATCCATAAAAATTCCAACATCACTTATATACATTATTCTCATTCGATAAATTGGAAATATTGTAAAAAATGGATAAACATCGTCACATAAAGACGATGGAATATGAGAGAATGTGCTAAAAAAATAGTTTATGGTCGCGGGAGGAAGACAGACACCCGCGCGCTGACCTATGGCCTGCGGGTCATATTTTATGACAGGGTCGACAGGTCCGATCAATACTATATTATACTTATGAGCGGCAACGGCCTCTCCAGACTATGTCATGCAATCATAAAAGCGGGAACAAAGGAAACGGCTGCGTTCACGACAACGTCGGCCGCTTTTCAACATCGTACGAACAACCTACTCTGTATGCTAACTCCTTTGCCTCTTACCGAAGCGCCACACGCCCGTGCTCGACTCCGTGCATCTGCACCCTCACGCCGTCGACACCCACTCATACTCGTAGCTATTATCCCCACCAATACCCCCACCATTCGTTCGATCGTCTATGCTTGAACGTTTACGACGCGTAGCCGCCTTTTATCGTAAAATGTTACGATTTTAATCTGTCGATTTATGTTTTAAAATGTGCACATTTTATCTAATATATATATATATATATATATATATATATATATATATATATATATATATATATATATATACATACACATATATGTATGTATATGTACATGTGCTCTATAGTTTTCAAATATAATAATTAATATGCACTCGAGTAATTCAATATTTTAATAAAAAGATGAACTATTGCTTCAATTAATAGCCTATGATTTTATCAATTAAATAACCAGAAAGTAATTTATTTTTGTATTTTATATGCAAATTAGGATATTCAAATTTTTCAAGAACACACTAACGCCAAGATCCTGTGATAAAATGCTTTGTTCATAATAATAAAAAAAGTTAATAGAAATAATAGTACTCTAACATTAATAATCTTTGAAATAATCTCTTGAATGAAAAACATAGGTTATAAAATTACATAAAAATTTACATCAAACAAATTTTTTACTTATTTATTAATAGCCCTTTAATAGCTCTTTTTTTGAATGTTGAGTTTACATATATATATATACATATATAAACCCGTCCCTCAATTTACGCGGGACTTTTTTACGCGAGTTTTTTTTACGTAGCAAATTATACCTCTATTTACGCTGCACTTTTTGTACGCGGTCAGATAGATTTCATTTTATATAATTTTTCATGGAATTTATTATATATCAGAGTGACGCAAATTCTTACTTGAACGTATAAAAGCACGGCAGTGCAGTACAAAACATGCTCAGGGAGACGTCACATTGCCTTACTAATCATCTTTGCGATCTTAATTTACGCAGCCAGAAAATAATTTTAACCCAGAAATGTAATGTATGTAATTTTAACCCAGAAATGTTTAACAAACGTTCAATAACACGAAGAAACAGAAAATCTATGTCTTTGGACAGACTCAATTTACGCGATTTTCATTCGCGTAAAACGAATCCACGTGGAACGGCTACTCCGCGTAAATTGAGGGACGGGTATATATAGTTTTCTAATAAGCTCTTCAAAAGTTTAAATAGAAATATAACAAAAAGTATTTAATTAATTCGGTATTTTTGAAGCATATTCTATGGCAATAATGATGGAATAAAATTTCATTCATATGACCACCATGACTCCGCTTGACATTTTTTTAGTCGAATTTTTAGTCATTCTTTTACATAATTGTAGCCCAATTTAATGAATTACACGTTCAATGTTTATTTTGAATGCTTCTATTGTTTGTGGTTTATCAGCATAAACCAATGATTTCACATAACCCCACAGAAAATAATTCAATGGAGTTAGATCACATGATCTTGGTGGCCAATTGATAAGCCCATTTAATGAAATAATGGATTTATTAAACTTTTGTTTCAATAAGTTTATTGTTTCTGTAGATGTATGGTACATTGTATTGTCCTATTGAAATCACATATCGTGCAAACCATTTTTAATAATTTTTGGAAAAAAATCATTAATCATGGTTCAGTAACGCACTTCATTTATTGTAACATTATCTCCAGCTTCATTTTGAAAAAAAAAATGACCCAGCATGTAATGCACATCATCACACAGTTACTTTTTGTGGATGTAGTGATCTTTGTTCAATGACTTGTGGATTGCTTTCACTCCAAATTCTATCATTTTTTTTATTTAGCCGAATTAATTAACCGAATATTGATTTTTATACATTTTTACAATTTCTAAGCGTTGTTGGAGTGTTAAATGATTCAAGATAATTTGCCAAACGATATTGAGTCGAAATATTAAAATGAATTAAAAAAATCAAACATAGTTGCCACCAACTATCAAAGTTCTGACATTTTTATTGGAAAACATTATATATATATATATATATATATATATATATATATATATATAAAACATCATTATCATACCAACTTATATCAACCAATTGTTGGGTAGAAGCCTCAATGAAATGTTACCATTAAATGGTACTTGGTCACACTAATTTTGTTGATCAAGAATTGTGAGAATTTTTATATTTGGTTTATTTCCTTAGACGTATTGTCTTTATCTCTGACCGAGGTTCGAAGTGCTTCTCTTGCACGACAGATGATGATACTAACTACTACATATTATTCCAAAATACACTGTTAAATATTTTGAAAATAATTCATGTATTGTTAAAAAATCATATAAATGATTTAATGATAAAATTTGAGTTTATTATGAACCATTAAAATTTAAACATTATTTATTATACTAACTACGACCAAAAAAAAAAAATACGTGAGAACTTCTATGTCTAAAAATTAATAATTAAAACACATATTGCATATTGACATTATAAAAAATAAATAAGTGAACCGAACTCGTACTTAATATATAGTACGGAGTACATGTAATGATTTAGTTTAATGAGATTTACGTTCATAAATGGAATCCATCGATATATTTAATAAATGTTATTATGTGCATGATTGATTGAGTATTAATCATGAAAGCTTTTGATTTAAACCGACATCACTGATTTATGAATCGAGATTTTTATCACGCTGAAAGATACGTTATTAATTTATAAACGAAGTTCGGAATGTAAACAAACCAATAACACACGCGAATAGATATTAATAATCATTCGAGTCGGATCTTTGTTTCTCGACGTCATTTTATATATACGTGTATATACAGACAGGTATATATATATATATATATATATATATATATATATATATATATATATATATATATATATATATATATGTATATATGTACATGTAACTTATTTTTTAATATACTTTAATCAATATTAAAGAAAAATATCCAACATTTTTCAATTAATTATATTTTTAATAAGACAGTTATTGAATTACATGAAATAGAATTATTTTATAAGTTATTAATAAATTCATTGGGATATGTTAATTCAAAAAACACCATGTACATGTTTTTTAAAAATAATTTTTAAAATTAACCTAAAACAAATATATGGAATTATTCATTTTTATAACGATGTTAATTAATAATTACATTTTTTACAAAAAAATAATAAAAAAAATGTTTATCAGTTTTATTTTGTTATTTGTAATGTTTAATTAATTTTTTTTATAATTTATATATTTGACAGATAATTGTTTATTTTTAAAAAAGTATTAATGTTTCATTTTATTTAACATTTTTAAAGAAATAATATTTTTCTTCCAATTGCTTCAGTTGAAATATTATTAAATTATTGAAGACTGTGATGAATTTTAATACGAAATAAATATGAAAAAATTATGATATTGATGCAAAGAGTTTTTAAACATATTTTAATTTTTATTATAAAAAGAAATAAATTTATGTTTAAAATACTTTATATCATATAATATATATATATATATATATATATATATATATATTTATATATTTAGAGAGAGAGAGAGAGAGAGAAGTAGACCATAATAATTTATTTTTTCATTAATCTGTAGAAGTATTTTGAATTTAAATTATATTTTTTCAAGCTTATTCATTCATTTATAAAGCTGATCTCTGTTTTTATGATCTGTTTTTCTATTATATTTGGGACAAATATCCAAAAATTATTTTTTTTTCATTCTTCCGTTATGAATATTCTTGGTTGCACTTGCTTTAAATAAATTTATGTTTTAAAATACTTTATATCATATAATATATATATATATATATATATATATATATATATATATATATATATATATATATAGATCATAATAATTTATTTTTTCATTAATCTGTAGAAGTATTTTGAATTTAAATTATATTTTTTCAAGCTTATTCATTCATTTAAAAAGCTGATTTCTGTTTTTATGATGTTTTTTTATTATATCTAAGGTAAATATCCAAAAATTATTTTTTTTTAATTCTTCCGTTATGAATATTCTTGGTTGCACTTGCTTTTGTTTTGTTTAGATTAACTCAGAGAAAATATTGAAGTATATTTTTTTCTTTTAATTATTTCCATTCTTAGTTATATACTTTTTTGTATAATACCATAAGATCTCTATTTTTGGCAACTTTATATCTAGTTTTGAGTACTGTCTCATCTTTTGGCATATGATTTTTCTTTTAAGAAGGTTTATATGGGTTAATCATTTTGATCAATATAAACTAACCAATTATTAATATGTATTGTTTATTTCTTATTTATATGCCAGTTATGATGTTCTTTCTCATGTATCAGTGAGTCCATCGACTTGCATGGTCTATTTCAAAAATAATTATATTGATTAGAAAACAATTCGATTTTATATTTATAATTTTCATTATTCATTATTCAAAACATATTCTTTCTGAAAAAAAATCTTCACAAAGACTATACACCTTTTTTGGCATCCGTCGAAATCTTTCCATAAATTTTTGAAATGTCATTGATTTTTTCATTTAATTTCATTTTAAGTTTTGGAAACAGAAAATAATCGCAAAGTGCTAATTAAGGTTAATATGGAGTTTGTCTAGATACCACGACTTCTTTTGATGTTTAAAATTGATTATAATGATGAATTTGTGAAACGGTGCATTATTGTGAAAAAGAAACCATTTGCTTGTTTCTCGATATTGAGTACAAATACGAACAATTTTCATAATTGTATTTGCTATTAATAATCTGATCTTTTGGAATGAATTTTGTATATTACACCAGTCAAATTAGGAAAAAATAATTAAAATTATTTTCACTTTTGATTTTTGAACGATTTTTTTGGTGCTGATTCATTTCTATTTTTCCAAATTGACCTCTGGTGTTTTGTAAATAACTCATATTGAAAACATTTTATTTTGTCACTATTTATAATGTTTTTTTTTAAAAAAAATATATCATTATCAGTGTCTTGAACATGAAACATTTTTTTTCTATTTTTATTTGAAAGTGAAAAAAATGCGGAACAAATCGTGCACTAACTTTTTTCGTTACGAATTAAAATGCGATCATCTTATGATTTACTAATACTAGTGATATATTCAATTAGTCTTATAATTGATCGATGTTTTTTGAGATCAACATCTTCCAAACGATACTTTACCTTTTTTAAACGTTGCATTCATTTTGTAAAATCTTGTACATGATAAAGCTCTCCATAAGCTTTATTCAATATTTGAAGTATTTCTTGTAAATATTGTCTTTATTTTTATACAGAATTTAATGCTTTCTTTTTATTCTATACAGATTTAATAGGTGTTTAAAAAAATATGATCACGTTTAGAATTGTAATTAAAGACACATGTATAGAATTTCAGATTAATTAAATATATAGGGTCATCCAAATGTGATACCCAGATTTGTGTTTTATTAAAAAGAAACACTTGTATAGGAAAACATGTATATAGTTTATTTTATTTTTTTAATAAAACACAAATGTAGGTGTCATATTTGGATGACCATATATGACAGTTAGAAATAAAATTAATGAAAAATTAATAACAATTAAAATAGCCTAAATATTACAAAACAAATATGAAAAATAAATTCAAGTATCTAATAAAATAACAATACAAACACAAATGAATCACTGTTTCAATACCACAAGATTTTAAAAAATTGTCCAATATTTATTATTATTATAACACAATGCTCTGATTATAATTATTATAATACAGCACTCTGATGATGATGGCATGGTCCCCAAAATGTACATTAGTTTCTAAGTAAATAATATACTTTATTAAAATATAAGATGCTGATTGTTAAAGTGGATTTCCTAGAGTATCGAAACAAATAGTATCAATACGAATTTAAAGTAATGAAAAATTAACACTTTATTTCAAAAGACATCATTACTAATATCTTTTGTATAATTAAGGTTCGGATTTTTTGGAATAAATCGTATATTTGAAGAAAGTGCAAGTGCTGAAAGTAATTGTGGTGATATATAACAATTACTTAATAGTAATTACCAAAAAAATATATAAAAAATATTTATTGTACATGAAATGAAATGAAAGTTGTTTATAAACGAGAATTTAATCATAGTACTGAACTTTAATTGTAAATTATATACTGCTTTTAGATTTAAAATTCTATTAAATTTTCACAATTTCAATGATGTGCATTTGCAAATCTTATGCATAAATATGTGTAGACATGACTGTAATGTTTTGAATGAAGGATGGTAATCACGAAGGACGTTGAGTTTCGTGAATCCCAATGTAAAATTACGTATGTAAATATGTTTGTCAAATTGAAACATGTGTGGGCGTCAACCGAGACATTTAAAATCTGTCCCCGTACACATATCATGCGGACGTATGCAAAGTCGTACCGCGAGATGTAGATCACGCCCACTTTGCATATCGTCCGCGATTGGTCCTGTCAAGACACAGCCTCCATCCGTGGTTCCCTTACACATACGTGAGATCGCTATGTTAACTCGACACATTCTCGCTACTTGGTAGCAGATAAACGCACACATGATGCAACGCGAGAGATGCCAGTTAACTGTAATGCATGTACCATACATACACACAGCCAAGCACACATCAAGAACGTTTATGATTTGTTTGGTAGCTTGTTATATAAATGACATGAGGTATACATCTAAAAAACTGAATTAAAAATTTGCTTTAATACAAATGCATTTTTATCCCCAATACCACAATGGTTATGAAATGTTCAATAATCACTCATTGTTCACATCAGACGACTAGTGATTTAAACAAAAAGTAATTATTGAACACTTTATAACCATTGTGGTGTTAGGGATAAAAATTCATTTGTGTTAAAGTGAATTTGCCACAGTTCCAAAACAAATAAAAATTTGCTATTATATGTATATATATATAAATATATATATATATATATATACATATGTATATATATATATACCTGAGTCTGTTTTTATGCAGTAGATACGTTCCGCAGAAAATCGCATTAAAAAAAAATTGCACAAAAAAGACTCAACTTACATTGAAAAATTAGGGATACGTTCCGTAATTTTCAAAAACCGCATAAAACCAAAGCTGCAAAGTGAAATTACTCTAAAATTCGCACAAAAAAATCAGGAAATAAAGAATACGTAAAAAATTCAAATAGCTGTAAAAAAAATATTATAAAATAAAGCTTTTTACTTATTTTTTAATTAACTATTTAATTTTGTTCAAAGCAATATATATACATATGTGTAATTTATTTTAAAATTTTTCATACATATTTTAATTATCATCGCAATAATATCTGCACTGTTTAGAATAAAAATAAGAAAATAAAAAAGAAAGTGAATAGCTGGACTGTTTTCAAGACATGCAGGCTAAGCCTTTTTCCAACAGGCATTTAAAGTCTGTTGTTTTATTTGAGTAATAGCAAATGCAACATGATTTATAGAGTCAAAGATAGAATTTTTTCCAAACATCAGTTACTGTTATTGACTCATTTTCTAATTTATCCAATATAAATTGAAAAGTGCGTTTAACGTAATATTATTTAAAAAAATTTGACAGCTTCTTCATCTACCGATGCAATTGCGCTCGTAATCTTCAAGTTATGCAGTGCATTCCTTTTTAAAAACCTGGTTAATCAACCTTTGCTAGCCGAAAATTCCTTATCAGTTTAAGAAACGGAAGTAAATGGCTCTGATTCCTTCATTTGTTCATAAAACTGAAGAGCTTTTCGTTGAATGAAATAACTGCTTAAAGGAATTGTTAAAAAAATTCATATAAAAAGATACTAAGAAGAAATATGAATCGCACAACTTTAAAATTACATTAAAAAAAATCGCATAAAAAGATATTAAGAAGAAATATGAATCGCATAACCTTAAATTCGCATTAAAATAATCCGCACAAAAACAGACCCAGCTGTATATATATATATATATATATATATATATATATATATATATATATATATATATATATATATATATATATTCGATTTTAATAACTTGAATTTAAAATATATTTTTGGACCAATATCGAATATAACATTGATAAGTAATAGGTAAAATTTAATTTTTAATTTTATTTGATACAAAGATTATCTTATTTGTTGTTTTGGAACTGTGGTTGATTTACTTTAACATAAATGAATTTTAACCCCAACACCACATGGTTTAAAGTGTTCAATAATCACTTATTGTTCACTTATTATTTATAAATAAATCGGCTGATGCATTTCGATGGACATTTTGATGCGTCAGCCGATTTATTTATAAATAATAAATAAACAATAAGTGATTATTGAACACTTTAAACCATGTGGTGTTGGGGTTAATATTCATTTGTTTAAAAAAGAATATCTTTTTGGTAAACATTTTCTAGGAAATCATAGTACATATCAGATAACATTTTCACGAATGAATCATTTTGAGATCACTACATGATGAAATTATTATAAGATTTTATATATATATATACATATATATATATATATATATATATATATATATATATATATATATATATATATATATATATATTTTGATAAAATATCTTATTAAAGACATATCTGTAAAAATAGGCTACAATGGTAAATTATATCAGTATTATATT
This sequence comes from Neoneuromus ignobilis, assembly GCA_029203775.1. Taxonomy (NCBI): domain Eukaryota; kingdom Metazoa; phylum Arthropoda; class Insecta; order Megaloptera; family Corydalidae; genus Neoneuromus; species Neoneuromus ignobilis. Next base: position 26,807,965 of record CP092090.1, on the reverse strand, counting down.
ACACTTTTTACATATGCTACAATATTTTATGAAGATATATAAATTATTCAGGTTTCAGTTTTTTTTTGAAAATGAAAAAAATATAAGTTTTATTTCTTTATATTCCATATGTAAACAGATATTTTTAGTATTATGGTTAGTGAATAGAATGGTTTTTAAAATTTATATTTTTAACAATTTTGTAAATAAAAACATGATGTCAAAATGTTTAAAAAATAAATAAATTATTATAAAAAAAGTTAAAAAAATTACACACACACACACACACACACACATATATATATATATATATATATATATATATATATACACGTGTGTGTGTATGTGTACGTGTGTGTGGATATTTATTAAAATGAAAATGATCCAAGCATATAGCAAGAAAAAGAAAATCACTGATGGGAACTGAAATTATTGATTGTGAATCCAAAAATACAAAAAGGACTAAAAAGAAATTTATAGATAAATGGGATAGACAAAAGATAATATTTATTAGTGTGAAATGGAACAGAAAACAATGAATCGTTGGAAGTCGAAAATTTTGAAAGAGATTTTCATTCAATAAAAGTTAGAAAGAGCTGCTGACATATATGTATGTAGAAAATACAACTTTATAATGTTGGACTCTAACAACTCTAAACTTTCCTATTTTTTGTAAAACAGTACTTCTATAAATATTTCTAAAATTTCAATGTATGTTCCTTCAATTCCTTGATTTTTCAATGCATTCAATATCGCTGTTTTATTGACTAAAGCGAAAACATTTCTTGTAATTTAAAACCTTAGAGGAAATGGCAATTGAATATATATATATATATATATATATATATATATATATATATATATATATATATATATATATATTAGGAACTCAGAAACATAAAAAGCACAAGAGACATATGAATATATAAGATAAAGATACGAGAAAATTTATCACTATAGAATAAAAAAAGTAGGCATTGGATCATTAGAAGTAGTTTGAAAGAAACTACTGAAGATGATATATATATATATATATATATATATATATATATATATATATATATATATATATATATATATATATATATATATATATATATATATATATATATATATATATATATATATATATATATATATATAGTTTCAATATTCGTATTTATGATTTTTTTATAATTTTAGATAAAATCAACCAAGATTTATTCTCTTCATAATTAGAATATCTAAATTAAAACTAATAAATACTTGTTATTTATGTAATAATTTTATAATTATTTTTATAGCCAACAATAGAAGTGATATTTTATTAAGTGAAAACGTGTTACTTGTACTAAAATATTTTTTTAATTTTAAATCAATAATTATCATTTTATAAAAAATGTATATGAAATAAATATAATGAATACAAACCATAAAAATTACTCTGATCAGATAAAAAAAATTATTAGCAAAAACGTTTTTTTTTCAAAAAACTTATAATTAGAACGGTTATAAAAATTAATAAATATTTTTACAACTTGCATGTGTCTAAATTTTAAATATATTTTGCATATATAACTATCCTATTATAACTAGTTAATTGACTATGTAAAATTATGTATATTAATGTAAGTTAATTAAGTGGAATATGTATTTATGTACGAATTAAGTATTTTACGTATCAAAGCCCTTACCCTAAAAGAAGAATACAAAATATTACGGATTCTATTTCGTACAATTATTATATAATTGATAAATTATTCAATAATTACATGTTTAATATATTTACAAAAGAACTTAATGAATATATAGCGCAAAATAAAGGAAGCTACAAAGAAAACACGCAATCAATGGGACGACTGTCTATTCCAACAATATTACATTGCATTTTAAAACAGCTTTGTACATCACGCTAACACCCTGTCATATACAAATGAGCATATATATATTTATATATAAATATATTTATATATATATATATATATATATATATATATATATATATGTACTTGTAATTTTAAGTGTTTCATTAGCATTAGTTATTATGTGGAAATAGTTAATTCATTTAATTAATTCTTTATGAATACGTACGAATAATGTATTCCAAAGTTTGAAATTTGTATTCAAACATGCGATTAGTGTCAATCATATACAAGTTGCTTGAAATAGTAACAATGTTGTAAAAGTTTAATTTTTAGAATTTTGCAAAGATCTTTGTGAAAATATTTTTTAATAAAATAAATGCACATTAGTAAACATATTAATTTATGAAAAGATTTTTACTGTAACTCAAATTTATGTCTATACTTGCACATATCAATATTACGAAACTAATATTTAGGTTAGCTCAAACGAAACTAGAGATTTAAACATATATTTACTTGTTCACTATCATTTACTATTCTTTCATTTGAGCTACCCTACAGAATCCTAGTCTCATATTATAACAGTTTGTTTTGTTGAATTTCAATTATGGCAGCTAAAGAGGAGTTTTTAACAAATTTTAAGAGAAATCTTTGGATTTTGTATTATTAACTTTTTATTTAGTTTTGTTTTTAATAGTTTTAGTAGAAATCTTTATTTTGATGTAAAATTTATTTGAAAAGATTTTTGGAAACTGCATTCCGAATCTTTGAAGTAAAGTTAAAATGTAAATAATAAAAATTAATTTTAAATCACAAATTTTTAAAAAAATATAACTATTTGGTGTACTTTAGTTGTGATTTAAATATCTTTTTATACGAACAATAATTTTATTAGTAAGGAGAAACAATTGTTATTTTACAAAAAAATAATATTTATACTATATAATAATTATCTGTTTTATAAACACAATTACTTTAAATTCGTATGGATACTATTTGTTTCGATACTGTAGGAAATCCACTTTAACACAAATGAATCAGCATTCTTATATTTTATAAAAGTATATTATTTACTTAGAAACTAATGTACATTTTGGAGACCATTCCATCATCATCAGAGTACTGTATTATAATAATTATAATCAGAGCATTGTGTTGTAATAATAATAAATATTGGACAATTTTTTAAAATTTTGTGGTATTGAAGCAGTGATTCATTTGTGTTTGTATTGTTATTTTATTAGATACTGGAATTTATTTTTCGTATTTTTTTGTAATATTTAGGCCATTTTAATTGTTATTATAAATCTTTGTTCTAAAATAATTCTGTAAATTCAATTAATTTAAAGATCAATTATTATGACAGATTAGATTAAATTAATAAGTGTTTCTATTTTTATTTCTATTATTTTTTAATAATTACTTCACAAGTCTAATTTAAGAAATAATCTATCGATTTTACTAAATTCATTTAATAAACCAAAGAAATCAATATAAAAGTTTTAACTTTAAAAAATAATTTAGAGAAAAAGTTAACATTTTTTTCAAAATTAAATGCATTAATATATAAAATTATATCAAAGAAAAAACAAGAAAATATATAAAAATAAATCTAGTAATTTTTAATACAAAAGAAAAAAAAACTTCTTTAGTAAATAACATACTTGTAAAAAAATCTTTATATTCAATTAAAAAAGAATATATTTTTCTTTTTTACACTTAACACAAAATTTTTAAATTAAATCAGGTTTCTTTTCAACAAAATCAAAAAAAATATTTTTTCTACTAAATATGAAATAGATAAAACTAAATTTATATCTCATTTTTATTATTAATTACGCTGTATGAATTAAAATCGTCCATCTAACTAAAAATGTGTTAATATTTTTTAAAATTTTATTGATGGGTGTTGAAAAAAATTAATTTTAATGACCTTTATATTGGAAAAAATATTCGAAAAAGAGAGTATTTTCATATTAATGACGTTAAAGAATCGTTTTAAATTGTTTCGATCTAATAATTACCTTATATATGAAAATAAATGCGTTTTGTTTCAGTACACAGATTGAAATGAAGTATTGGGTAATTAAAATAAGCAATACTATAAATAAATAAGATTAATATTTAGAATACACGCATAAGAACAATTTATTGCATCAGATAAAACAGATTTAGAATAATTATAAATGAAATAACATGTAATACTTAGCATAAAATCTCGATGAATATTTTTAAAAAATTCCATTTGAAAAGTAATTCATTTGAATATTGTGACGGCTAGTGCAAAAAGAATATAGAATTACTTCACTTGATAAATCTTTAAGGGTATCGACTTCAAACCATCACTTGCGTAACATTATTTTAATTATTTATAATATTAAGATTAATTTAAATCCGTGGCAGAATGGAGATTACACATGCACGTATCATTAAAAAATATTTTTAATTGATAATTGATGACGATAATTATGAAATGTAATATATTTCGTTCACTATCTAGCACGCATCAAAAAAAATGCATTCTAAGTTGAACGAACTGGTTTTGATAAATTAGAAAAGATATTTAATAAATTGTTCGTTTTGAATTTGCATAAGAATTACTTTATTATAGAAGTAATATTTAAATAATGGTTGTGTTATTATTCTAGACGCCAGGTTTAATTTAATAATTTTGTAAACATTAATCGTACGATATTAGTTTATGTTCTTTTAGTGCATGAATTATACGGTTGTTACTGCGATTGAATGCAAGTAACGTTTTGAATTATTACGTTGAACGATATAATCGGTACTTGATTAATATTAGCTTTATTATTGTAAAGTCTAAAAGTGATGTACACTATTAACTTTTTTCGACTCTAAGACATACGCAAAATTTATATTAATCATTTTAATTACTATGTATCAAATTAAGCCATATAAAATGATGATTGAACATGAATTATCTTTTATATATTCAAACGCAGATACGCATCTTTTATACACTAAACGAATACACTTTTAAAATCGTATTTTTTTAAAAAAATATATTGTGTTGTGTACTAATAAAATTTGAATACAGTTAACATACATCCTGTTCATATGTATTTATTATATATGAATGTTAAACACGACGTCAAAACGAATTTAAAATACCATAAATAATTAATTTTTTTTACATTGAACAAATATTATTTGTTAAAGAAAAACAGTTAGTAATTTATATGTTTCGTTTTCATTAATTAAAAGAATTAACAAACCTGTTACATCTTACACATATGAATTAGATAAAATACGTGAAGAATTTTCATTAATAAATATATAGTTTATTTAGTTGTACTTGAAAAAAATAATTCTATGTTAATTAATAATTATCTACAATGGAAAAATATTCTATTAAGATTCTAAATAAAGGATATAAGTTGTAAAATGAAGGACATGAATTATATTCTCAGACTCAATGAAATATTAATACTTTAGAATGAAAATTACACATATTTATTTCCAAATTTAATTTAAATTTATACAGATTTTTAATTACATATTTATTGATACTATGAAATTATTAATGAAAATAAATTGAATTATGTACATTGTTCCTTTGAAGTTGTTGATGAGATCATATTCAAACACGTATATAAAATTATATTTGAAAATGTGCATTTATAAATATTATTAGATGTACATTAAAAAATATGAACTTGTACTAAATTTTCATATATTGTGATAATTTATGATTTTTAATTTATTTTAAGTGATATAACATATAATTAGGAAAAATATGTTTAAAATCAAATAATATTTTAAACGTTAAATTTTTATTATTAGGTTGGGGCAATATAAATTTAATTTTTTACATAGTCTTAAATGTATCGTTACTACCCTTATATTGTATAGGATCATCCAAATATGACACCTAGATTTGCGTTTTATTAAAAAGAAACATGTATACAGGGTGGTGTACAGGGAAACATGTGTATAGTTTCTTTTATTTCTTTTTTTAAAAAACACAAATCTAGGCGTCACATTTGGATAATCCTATATTAAGTATTTTTTATGAATTAAAGTTTAATAAATTTCTTCTAAAGTGCTTTGTTATCAGAATTAAGTTTTTCAATTTTACTGTCTCATTAATTTTTGATCATAGTTTTCAGTATGGCGTTTTCAAAATAAATTTGAATATTTTTTATGTGAATAGAAATTTGGTATTAATTTATTTCTAAGAAAATAAGTAATTTTAATATTGCATTTGATAAAATAACAATTAATGAATTCAGCATTATATGACAATTTTCATTCAGGCGATAAAAATCAAATGAATTTCATGAAATCAACGCTGTTATTAATAAGGATCATTTAAGAACTACCGTTGAAGACATTTCTAAAACTGTGATATCCATCATCAAAATCTTATATGTGACTTATGATTTTATGTGTTACAAAATTATTGGAAAGGTTAAAAACAGAATAGGTATCATATAAATTAAACGATATTTAAAATTTGGAACGTTTAGAAATTTATTCTTTATTGTCACTTAGGGACAAAAATTAATGTTCATTAAAACGATGAAAATGATATGTACGATGAAAAATTGAGTTTTTATAATAATAAATAAAAAATCTGAACAATATCTAAATGCCCAAGAAATTATAAAAAAATCCATTTAACTGTCATTATATTTATAAAATGTTATAGTAAAGATATGATGATCTGTTAAATGACTCATTTATTATTTCTTTCTTAATACGAGAAAAAAAGAGAATATGCATTAAAATATAATTAAAAAACAATCGGGAATGGAAAAGTGACGCAGATTCATTCCTCATTATGATAGCTCAAGACTTCATGTAAATAATGATACAATAAATTATCATAATTGGGCTATGAAACTATCATATTTACTTTTATCTCTGGATTTTTTCAACGAATTTTCATTTTTAAAAAAATTATATGAATTTTTGTATAATAAAACACTTGTTAAAATGAAACAATATTGTTCAAACTTTTAAAGTTTATCAAAAAAACATTTTTTTTAATAACATATTTTTCTTATAATCCAGATGAAATAATATTTTATAAGAATGTGTTATATTTTGAATATATGGAAGTTATCATTTTATAATTTTGTATAAAATGCTTTATTTATACTAGAAAAATCAACATTTTTTGTCAGATTCAAATAAATCTCCAAAAATAAATTCAACATATATAATTTGCATTGTTATTACTTTTTGTTCATTTTTATTTTCTTATTTGGACGACGAATCTACCATTCACGAGAAATATTAGGTGTATCCTCATTTACTTTTTAATAAATTCAAATATTACCAAAATATTAAATTATTATGTTAATCATTAAACAATTAACACTTTAGGTTTTAAAGATATTGCCTTTATTTATATTTTAAAGAAAAGATACTTTCATATATATATATATATATATATATATATATATATATATATATATATATATATAGGCCCAAATGAGATTGAAGAAAAGTTAGAAATAGTAAATGTATATCTAAACCCTTCAATCTCATTTAGGTCACTTTATATTTGATGAAATTTTTTCGGAGATCTTTGTTCGAGAGTTGTGGAAATGTATAAAATTCGCATTCAATAACAAAAACGTAAAACATAGAATTCAAAGAAAGGCTGCTCGTTTCGCACTTAACAGATATTATAGGATGGATAGTTTTATAGTCCTGTCAACATCATTATTCTATCCATTACTGTATCAAATTTTATTTTGAAAATGTCGATTTCTAAGATTTAATGCTTATTTCTTCCATTCCACAAACTTTGTCACGTTTTATCTCATCTATCAATGGACTTCATATTGAAACTTCTTTATTTCTGAGTTCTCAATCAATAATTTTTATATTCTGTTGTCTCTCTTCTCATCCTTCTATAAAATTAGCTTATTTCTATTTATTTTTTTTACTTTTGTTATAATGTCAATCGTTCTTGTTTTTTCGAATTTAATTGTTTCTTTTATTATCTTTATGTGTTATTTCTAACATACATCCTTCCATGCTTCTCTGTACTATCTAAAGTCATTGAATTATTTACATTTATTCATATATATATATATATATATATATATATATATATATATATATATATATATATATATATATATATATATATATATATATATATATATATATATATATATATATATATGTAAAATGCGATAATTGATTCCATTATCTTAGTTATGTATTAAATTTCAAATGAAATATCCGCGATTTTACGATCTTAATTGAAATTAATTAAAAAAAAACGTGTTTCTTTTCAGTAGCTATTACAACTCAACCATCATATACAGTTTTCAACAAGCTGGAACATGTTATTTTTGATTATATTGAAAAAACTGTCTTTAATTACATGACCGCTTGCTATTTTAATATTATAATACGTCTGAATAATTATACAAATCCCGCATAAAACATATATTTTAAACCCCACATTTGAATGTACTTCTAACAATGCGTGTTATTATGTTGAATAAAAAAGTGGTTTTTGTGGTATCCTGTGAACAAATTGTTCGGAAACTCATTTAAACTGAAACGGATTTTAATGAGCTCACGTTTTATATATTTATAATACGAATATTAAATACATAGTAATTCCGGTATGTATAATTACATGCAATAATAATAATTTTATAGTAATGATCGTACACTCATTTACATTAAACCTTTCAAATATGTTTTTCTTATTCCTTGCTTGTGTTCTTATAAATTGCATTTAAATGTCAGCATAGCAGGGTAAATATAAATCACATTTGTTGGTATGAATAAACATTATCATAATTAATTCTTATCTACATTACATTGCAGTTATATTGTGTAATGATACGAATGAAATATGATTTAACGTCAGTATTAATTGTTTTATTTTTTATATATTCATTATTATCATGCAGAAAATTTTATAATTTTAATTAATATTTACGCACATTTGTATACGTAATAAAAACCGTGAAAAGATATTTATTTTACTCAGATACATTATTATGTTATGCTACGTTATTATAAAAAGAATTAATTTATAAAAATATCATCTACATTTAATTAATATTATATTATATAAATATTTTTAGTACATTACATTAAATTTCACTTATTGTTGAACGATTTTATTGTAATATGTGATTGTGTATAAAAAAAAATTAAAGCAATAATTTAGATCTAGAGAATGTCATTTTAAACAGACAATAATATTGGAGACAATAAAAAACGTAATTATTACCCAAAATCTATCTAGCTCAAGATATGATAAGCGAATAAATGAACAAATCCAAATATTTATACTAAATATCAATCTATTAAATTTACCTTAAAAATTTATAGATATTGACTGATACATAAGTTAATTAAAAATTAGATAAAAAAGAATAAAATGATCTTTATTAATCTTGGTATTGTGGAAAAGCATTTTAATATAAATTAATTATTCGTATTAATACAACAAAATTTTATAAAAATGTAAAATAATCAATTATTGTTTAGTTTATCTGACAATGTGCATTTTGATGTCCATATCATCATCGTCAGAACACTGTAATATAATATCTATAGGGTGACCTAAATAAGATTGAAGGAGAGTAAAGCATAATAAATGATTGTAAGCAAGTAAATGTGTATCTAAACCTCTCAGTCTAATTTAGGCTACTGTTTACAAAAAAATATTACAATGCAATGATATAATTAAAATAGTATGGTTATTTATATAAACATCAGTAAATAAAGTGAACAATAAGTGATCATTAGACAATTTTCTATAGTGTTTAGCTAAGTGATAATAATATAATAATTAAGACACAAAAACACGTGAAGAGTGTAGTCTTCTTTAACAATAATAGAGCCTTTTGACAGCTATAATTTTTAAGAGATGAATTTTTTATCAATTTCCTACCAAGACAAAAGTACTTTCTTCTCTATATATTGTATTGTGATGTTGAAGTGGAGGCTTACGAGACTTATTCACAATTTTTTGTCATCAGGATTATTTTGACAAATATTTTTTCACCTCGGTTAGGTGTAAGAAACTTTTATAATTGACGACTGAATATTGAAAGAAAAGTGTTGATTAATTTATAAATAATATTTGTGATTTCATGGAATTGTTAGTTCAGGTTTAGTTAATATCTAACATTTTTATATGTTGAATACTTAATTACATAGATCTTCTTGTAGTAGTGTTTCTAAATTATCTGAATTTATTTTCTTCGATCGTTTAGAACAATTTTTATTTGTTACGTTGATGTTATTACTTTTAAAATTTCTAAACAACTCATGAAATTAACTTTTAGCTATAGTGTCATCATCATAAATTTGACAAATGATTATGCTTACTTTTGGTTTTAAATGAATTAGATAAAAATAGAATACAGTCACGAATATGCAACTTATTTTAAAATGAATTAAAAAGGGATTTATGTCAATAATAACAGTCGATTTTTTTATTGAGGTCTATCGATATTGACAAAAAGAATAAATAAAAATAAAAATGTTTATAAATATAACTTTTAATGTTATGTAAATGTTAAGTATAGACACTTTTGAATATTCTTAATATAATATATATTTTTTACAAATTATCCTTATTATTATTGGAATATTCAAACTTTCAATCAAGTCTGTAAATCAAATTTATCATTTTGCGAATTTTCGTTATTTTGATATGTCAGAATCAATAAAAAAGAGCGTATTTTTACTGGTAAACATAAATTAATTACTGCATGAAATGAATTATGTACGTTTAAGCAAAAAATAGGCGAAAATGATGATTTATTTCAATGTATGACGAGCGTAGAGCGAAACAAAATACTTTGCAATTTATACACAGCAAGATGATAACATTTGAAAATTTAAAAAATAAATCTTAAAAATTACATTCATCTTTTACTGTCAGTTTGCATTTATATAATTTAAAAAAAAAACTATGAAATATTTATAATAGAATTAAATATTACTTAAAAATATTTTAGTAAATGTAAAACTAGTTATAATAAAAAAAACGGTATAAATATTATTTTATGAATAAAAATACAGAAAAATGCAACAGATTTTAATTAAGAACGATTTTAAATTTCTTTCTATATTTCTAGGAAGTTATAAATGAAATTACTGAATTCTATTTAACGAAGTAAATATAATTATATTATTATTTCAATACATTTTATTATTTCATAAATTTAATCACCGTTCATGATACTCCATGCGTATACATATAACTGTCAGATATTTATCCATATATCCCAACTGGTCTTAAAACGATGTCTCGTAAATAAAACAGTTAATTATTTGATTAGATTGTTTGATACGGCCCGTATTCATAGTTTGTTAGCAATTGACAAGTATTTATAGCGGGCCAGTTACAAACATTTATATATATATATATATATATATATATATATATATATAATTATATTAAATACGAACGTATGGATATGTGAAAGATTCAAGAGCGTGTAACCTCATGCCTGCATGTGTCGATATTGTTCATTTCAAACCCTTATTGTAAAAACATATGTTGCTTGTGTGAATTATTAAAATTCATTATATCTAGAGGGGAGTAATATATATATATATATATATATATATATATATTTATTGTGTGTATATGTGTATAAATATATGTATGTTTTTAATTGTATTTACAACTGATTGAAATGATAGAATAAATGAAAAATTATTAGTATTTTTGCGGTTTGACTTTTGACAAAGATATCTATTTGAATAATTGAATATCCGATAGGGGTATAAATAATCCGGGTAAAATAATGAAAAATGTAACTAATTTTTAGCGAGTTAAAGAGACACAGAATACACACACACACACACACACACATATATATATATATATATATATATATATATATATATATATATATATACACTCATGTGCAAAAGTAAACATGCAAGCAAAATGATTTTATTCATTAAACTTTTCTGAAAAATTTAAAATAAATATTTTTTTTTGTATTTAATCTTAAATTTAATGCGTTTAATTTTCAACCTAAAACCAATAACAAAAAAAATAAAAAGCCAATAATTCATTTTAACTATAAAATAACACATTTTTTATAGTGGAAAAGTTAACATACACTTTGAAAATTTATTAAATAAATATATATTTTTTAACATTCAATATGAAATTGGACCACTTTTATTTTTAATAACTTCTTTTAATCTTTTGGTCATAGAATGGACGAATTTTCTTGTTATTTCGGGTTCAATATTTTCCCATTCATAGCAAAAAAAATCTCTAGGTTTATTTTATGTACCTTTTTTCCATATTTGTCGTTTGATTTCGTCCCATAAATTTTTTAAGAGTTTTAATTTAAAAACAATTTTTATATAAATTAATATACTTCTCTTAATCTGATTGTTGTAGACTTTAATTAAAAAAGGCAGTGTTTGAAATATCTTGGAATGAAGAGTATTTTAAATCCAAGTCTCTCTGTGAAAGATAAAATTCTTTCTAATTTGTTTTTTATAGTTTTTCAATTTAGTGTTTTTTCAAAGTGTGTTTATAAAGAGTAATTAAAAAAAATGTGTAAAATAAACTTAAAAACAAATATTTTCCTTACATTCCATTTATAGATTTTTTGATTATATAATATAAATATTTTAAATAGACTAATGTATTATTAAAAAGAAAAGATGCTTAAATACTCAAATCGATTAAAGTACAAAATAATATAATAATCAAATAAATAATAATGATTTGCTTTTATTGATTATTCAAATAAAATGATTGTAAATTATTATTTTATAATTACTGATAAATAGAATTAAATTATAAAAATGAATCATCATTTTTTATAATAATAGTATTTTTTATAACTTCTATACGTTTTTCAAAAAATCAGTTGAATTTGACAACAAAAAAAAACTTATTTCTTAATTTCAATTACGTTATGTGATAAATTTAAGACATAGTTTTAATGAATGGAGGAGGATTTAAATTACTGTAAATGTAAAAACTAAGAATTATACATGAAGATGTAATCTTATAAATTTTTACTCTTCTTCCTTTTTTCATTTTTTTTTATATATATATATATATAGAGAGAGTGAGAGAGAGTGAGAGGGAGAGTGAGAGAATGAAATTAGAGATTATTTATTCAGCTTTGAGTTAAAATTAAGCATTTTTTTATTTTTAAATAATAATTTCAAATAAAGATTTTGTAATAAAAAATGACTGACTTGTAAATTTTCTTGATAATATTTTAAAATAACAAAATATTAAAAGATACAAATAAAGCCCTACAAACGAAATTTGTACTATAATCGTATGTTATAAACTTTAATTGAATATTTTCAAATTATAGTAAGAACCAAGTTCATAAATTCCTATCATTATTTATATTTAGTATATAGATCATGTAGCATCAAATATTGTGCTACGACACAATGATTTATAATAGATAATTGATTGATTTACTATAAACATTTTTAATCTTGTGGTGAACTTGTTTATTCTTAGATATATTTATGAGTCAAATGAACTCTAGACGATATAGAAAATTATATAAATATTATGTAGACACTAACTAAAGGAAACAGCATCGTGTAAGACCATTTTTAGTCACATACATATCAAAAAAAAAACACGTTTTATAGTGACTACTTACAGTATCCAAAAATGGTTACGTTGTCGTAAACAGGGTTGGATTAAATTTTTTAATACTATCAATGATAATAAATAAACTATACGATCGTAAAAAAATACTATAGATATACGTCGTACAGAGTCGTAATTAGAAATAGGAGATAATAAGAAATTCGATGTATTCAAGTTTATTTTATGGATAAATTTATACTACTTTGATAATATTATATTTATTTTCTATGAAAGAATTTCTCGATTTTAAAATTTAATAGATGCCATTTAAATAAGTTATTACTTATTTAATACGTTTATTTTTGTTACTTTTTTATTCTATAAAAAATAAATTAAAATATTTATATAGTTTTCTAAAAATATCGAAATTTCTTTAAATGACTAACATTTTATGTAAACAATTTAAAATGGCATAATACATTTTAAAATATAAAAAATTAACATGAGAAGATATTTCACTTTTTCTGATTTTACACCTGAAATAAATTTGAAGTTTTAATTTTATGAACATATATATTTTATTAGAATAATAATTTCATTAAAATATCTTTTTAAACTAATAAATCACTTACTAGTCATTTTATTTGTTACTTTATATTTCAAAGATTATACCAAAGTCATTTTCAAAACAAAGTATAAGAAAATCAAAATGCTATTAATTAAAAAAATAAGTATTTATAAAATTTTCTAGTTTTGGGGCAAATGATTTCTTTATATAAAAATGAATTTTCCACAGAAACAAACAAATTGTGTTTTATTTATTTTAAATTTATAAATTAATATTAAATTAAAACTAAATTCATTCGAACTACTTAATTTATATTATATCTTCATTACAGTAAAAAAAGAAATTATTTTTTAACAGCATTTTTTTCAAAAAAATGCACACAATTTAAATAAGATAGCTTATTTTATAATAAATACATTTCTATGAAATTGTATATTATATATACAGCAGTTTATTGGCATTAAATAAATATTTATAAATGAAGTAAACACGAAAATAAAAATGGAATACTGGCAATTCTGAAGAAATGTTTATATGATGAATTCAAATATACCTTTATATTTAAATAAAAAAGATTTTAATCAATGTATTCTACCTATTTTCACTTATAGTAATGAAATATGGGTCTTAAATGATTGAATAATTCAATAACTTTAAACAATATAAAAAATCATGGAAAGATGGATGTTAGGAAAAATACGAAAAGACAGAAAAAGAAATGAGTAAATCAAAAATAAAATCAAAGTTATAATAAAACTGAAAAGTTTAGAATGGAAATAGATCAATCATATAAAATAAGAGAGGACTGTTAATGAATAACAAAAATTATTAATTGGAAATTCAGAAATATAAAAAGCTCAAGAAGAGAGTGAAGAATAGATGGGATAGAAACATTAAGAAGTTTTTCGATATGGAATAGGAAAGAAAGAGGTATTGGAACACTCGAAGTAAAAAGTTTTGGGAGAAATTTTAGTAGTATTTATATTTTAGTAGATATAAAGAGGCAAATGATGATTATATATATATATATATATATATATATATATATATATATATAGAGAGAGAGAGAGAGAAAGAGAGAGAGAGAAAGAAAGAGAGATTATAATCATCATTATTATGAATCTCTTTTTCTTGACTATTAGAAGAAGCCCATTCCTAGAACATTCCAATTCCGGTGATCCAATGTCTTTCTGTTCCATTCTACTCCAACATATTTTCTCATATACATATATATATATATATATATATATATATATATAATCTATGTATATGTATTTATATAAGTCCGGGCCTGTGTTAAAAATGAACACTATTACCTTTGCCATTATAGAATTTGATATTCATTTGCTACAGATACCATGTTCCTGTTGTTTATCATCAGCAATTCATATTAAGTAAGCCTATACGACGGTCGAATAATTTCAAAGGTTAAACAGACAATAAAGACAATTATGGTTTACTAGAAAACTAAACTGGTTACAAATGAATCAGTGTTAATTTACACGACTTTTTATTCTGCAACGCTATCTTTATACGATAAGGAAATCATTATAAAAAATACATATATATATATCCATATGTGTGTGTTTAGTAAACTTGATGTGAAGTTTAATCCTAAATAATCAAGAATTTATAACTTATTTGATTTTTTAAAAATAATTTGACATAGAACAAATGATAGAAAAAAAATAATTATGTAACACAGAAAGAAAGAATGAAAAAAGATACTTTTGGGACTAAGATACATTTCTGACAAATGATTCGAAATAATTTTTTTGGGGAAAAAGATAGAGAAATACTAAAAAATAAATTTATAGAAATGTGAATGAAGAAAGTGAACTTCGACAATTACAAGAAAATGAAACGAAAAACAGAAAATACAATTTGATGGAAATAGTAATAATAATTGTATACTTCAATGTAAAGAAAGTATCAAAATGTTTATATTACAGCTTTTCCCTAGTAATGTCTATGCTATGTTAATAACAATCTTATTCAATTGATGATAGTTTAGAAACATAACTATTTTCAGTTTAACATAATTGTGATATGAGAAATATTTTTGTTCATAATTATAAACAAATCTCACGTATATTTCAATTTATTCAAAATTCATTAAGATAAAATATGTACTTTTTATTTGTTGGTTGATATTAATCATTTGCAATGAATAAGAAAAGTTAATTGAATTTAAAAAAAAACATCTTTCTCTATTAAATATAAATAGTTTCAATTTTATCTGAACTTGTTTTATATTAATAACGTTATTTTTTTGAAATGAGAATATATACACACATATATACGTACATACATATGTATATATATATATATATATGTATGATTGCATATATGTATGTATATGATTCAGTATAAGAACTATTAGAATTTCTCGGTGACTAACCAAACGATTAAATTGAGAAGAATGCAGCCTCGACGTGACGTGCACGCGGTGCGTGTATATAATTCCGATATTAAAGTTCAATTTTTCAATAGTACAGAGCCAATCGTTACTTGTGACTTTGAATACGGACGCAATGATGCGAAATGAACCAATCGCGGGCAACGGAGGTGGGGTCTCGCGATTCGCATGTTCCGTTTGTTTGTTTGTTTGTTACATGCATATGCTAAGCACGTTTCATGCGAATGAATGTTGAAGACACCATTGCACATTACATTCGAAGATAACACATTCATATACATATACAAAAAACATACACAAGTATGTGCTACACACACACATATCTTCATTTTTATACAAATCAAATATACAAAACTATATATGCATACATACATACATATATACATACATACATATACATACACACACACACACACACACACACATATATATATATATATATATATATATATATATATATATATATATATATATATATATGGGAGGAGAGAGATGTAAAAAGAGTTTTCCAATAAGCAATTCAGAAATTTAAATAAAAATAAAACAAAAAGTATTTAATTAATTAGTTATTTTTTTTATTTTTAAGCATATTCTATGGCATTAATGATGGAACATAATTTCACTCATATCATCACCATGACTTCACCTGACATAATGCATTCGTTTATCTGTGTATATATATATATATATATATATATATATATATATATATATATATATATATATATGTATATACATTTTATTTAATTTTATTCTAAATTTTTTATATGAATTAAAAATTATCACAAATTTACAAATAACATACTCGACTTTGTGACGATTATCAGATATGTTCAAAAATAATCAGTAGATAAAAAAAAAATATAAAAGTTCCAAAAATCAAACATTGGAACATAAATTTTCTCCTCGATATATATTTTCTAGATAAGAATTTTAAACGTCATTAAAATAAATATACAAATATTAATTGTGAGGTTTACCATTAATCATCAAACAAAGGTCATTTTTTAAAAATTATGAAATTTATGTTAGCAGGAATAGATGTTTTCTAATTATGGTACAAAAAACTGTTTTTTATTCATTGTTTCATTCTAAGGAAAGTAAGTATTACTATTGAATTACGAATTAGTACAAAATTAAATAATAAACAGTTATTAAATATTTTCTATAAAATAGTATGATTCATTTTCCAAAAAGTGAAATAATATCAGTGTCAAATAACATATATATTATATTATACTTGTAAATTGAATAAAAAAAGTATATGTGAATCAATTACAGTTACTTCATTGTCAATCATCAAATAGTACATCAATTCTATTATAGAAGTGCAAATACAAATAAATAATCTTCCTGGAGTTCTTAAAAAAATGTACTCTTAAGAAATGAAAATTAATTTTCATAAAATCATCTTGATAATTTTTTTGAAAAAGAGACGATATAAACGATCTATGTCTTCTTTATATCATTTTTGAATGACTAGATAAGATCAAAACTTTTGTTCACATTTGTGTAAATGACACACACACACACATACACACACACACACACACATATATATATATATATATATATATATATATATATATATATATATATATATATATATGTATATAACATATATATATATATATATATATATATATATAAACAAAGGTCGTTTGATAAGTATGATAAATTTATTTATTGTTTAATTTAATAATTAATTTAGTTTAATTAAATTTTTCAATTTAGTTTTTCTTACTTTTTTACCATACTTATCAAACGACCCTCGTATGCATATATATATCATCATCATCTCCAGCCCACATTAGCCAACTGCTGGGCGAAAGCCTCGTCGAATGTCATAATTAAAAAAGAAGAATTTTCCGAGCCTCTTTCATTCTTTCCTGTCGCTGGACAATCTCGCATATATATATATATATATATATATATATATATATATAAGTTTATTATTATTTAAAAAAGAATCTCAATTTTTTTATGATAGTCCTAACATCATGATTAAAGAAATATTCATATCAAGGACGCTATTCAAAGAAATCACTTATCTTAGACTATCTTGTTTTCTTAAACAAATATCAATAAATATTTTTTAAAATTTATCAATGATTATATTAATTTACCAGTATTGTTTATTATGTTGGACAAGTTAAAAATAAAAATACTAATAATACACTACAATTAATGTCAGATGGGAAATTTAACATTTTTTGACGTGTAAACCGATGACTAGAATCTACTTTTAATTGAATGATAATTAAAAAAATATTTTAATTAAATTTTGAGTTTCTGCGTTGTTCATTTATAATTTTTTTTAAAAAAAGTCAGTAATTCTGTAATCATCTAATATCAAACATCAATAAAAATAAATACCCTTATATTTAAAGATTAAAAATAATGGGGTATTTTTTTAATTTTAATTCCAAAAATACACTAATTTAATCTTCTAATTAAAATTATTACATGAACAGTATTTTTAAAAAATTAAAAAATAACAATTACTTTTTTTAAGGATATAGATTATATATATATATATATATATATATATATATATATATATATATATATATATACTACTTCTTTCAATATCAAAGTAATATATTTTTGAGACCACATAATTATTTTGAAATTTCCATACATATATATATATATATTAAATAATTTATAATCTAATGTAATTATATTCGCATATTGTAAATCTTAATAGCGTTATTTTTTCAATTAATTTGATTCGGTTTGATTAATTTTCGTAAAATCTTTACAATAAAATTTTATTTTAGACTATACACTTTTTATCTCTGAGAATATATTTTTATTAAAAATAGAATAGATAACAGAAAATATTGAGTATAGATTTTTTGTTCATGAAATTACAATTAAATCTATTATTAATAATTCAAAATTAAATCAATTATTGATAATATAGAATTAATTCAATGACTACTAATACAGACATAAATGAATTATCACTAATCAGAGATAAATCAAATGTTATTTACAGTTTTTAAGGTGTCAAAGTTTAAAAATACTAAAAATAAAATATATTTGATCAAAAATTATTTTTAGCTTCACTTTTTTCTATGAAATAAAATCAATTCTTTGTTATCTTATTTCAATATGAAATAATTCTAGTTAACTTGAAGTGTGTATTTAATTTTATTTATAACAAAATCTAATATTATTACTCAAATTAATTATTTAATTCTTGATGCATTTTTAGGAAAAGTGTTTAGGAAAATATAAGATCATCCAAATGTGACGCCTAGATTTGTATTTTATTAAAAAGAAACTATCGTATACATGTTTCCCTATACACCATTTTATTCTTATTAATAAAACACCAATCTAGGCGTTACATTTGGATGACCCTATATGAATATTAATAAATTGAAATCGATAAACTTTAATTGTTAGTATATATGATAGAAGTCTTTAATATTCGATATATTAAATAAAAAAAATGTTTGAATGTAATATGAAACAATAACGTAAATATTTTTAATCGATATTAAAATTGCAAATCATATACACGTATTTAATTTTGCTTCATCGTCTTGCCAATACTCAATGTCGATCATTACAATCGGATCTATAAAAATATCACACGATACCAAGAATTCCGCACACATGAAATTATAAAATCCTGTATGTAATCTCGAATAAGATCTAAAAGAAAATCTCTTCGGCGAATTATTTTCTCTATTCGATCGTTATCGAAAAACGAGCGATACTAATCGGTATGCATTTGAAATAATAAATATTATAAAATACAGTGCATATAAATAAAAGTTTATCGTCGAAGACCACTGCAGCATCCCGGTTCGATTATACATTCAAGTATCTGACGTGAACAGACTTGAATCGGAGTGGCTCTCGTTCTGACAATACAAGTGACAAAAAGTTGACGGTCTGCTTTGTTAGTTTAGTTATGCAAGCAACGATTCCATGCAAGAAAAACATTACATCAAACGCATACAAATCGTGTGTCATTAAAACAGTAATATATATACGTATCGAAACGATACGATCTATTTCTGTTTTTGTCTACTGCGAATTATTTATATTTCGGATAGACGTAAACTCTTAATGTGTTCTCGTTGGCTCTGAGAAACGCATTCTAGTTTATAATATATAAAAATCAGATTTTTTCTGACGTGTGTTGTTGCATTTAATACATTTTTCATAGTTACGTATGCTTACTTATTATATAGATTTATTTTATTTTCATATCTATCGGTCGTATGGTTGCTGTTTTAATTTGATGGAATGCTGTGATTATTTTCTCGTTACGAACCGTTTAAAAAAAGGTGTACACGTACATGTGTTTGTATCTTTCCACGTTTACGTTCAGTTCAAATAGAAAAAATATGTATTTGTTATTATAATATCGAATTAATTCATTTAAGTTCAGTTTTGACAATCGACTCAACTAAAATATGTTAATTATTTGTTTCGGAACTGTAATTTTGTCTGAAAGTGAATTCGTCACAGTTCCAAAACAAATAGTAACAAATGATTTTTTGAGCTAAGGATCTAAAAAGGTACTGTGAAATTAAAACTAAAATCAAAATAATTCATTAGTGTGACTAATATTTAAACTGAAATCAATTTTTATTCATATTTCTTCATAGACGTGTTTGGTTTTCTATAAAAAATAATTTAAACGATTTTATTGCATAAATTTAAATTTCGAAAGAATGTAGAGAATATTTTGCAAACTTATTCTATTTCATGTTATAATAAATAAAATAAAATACAAATAAATGTGATATTAGTTATTTTAAAAGAGTTCAGATAATATAAATTAATAATAAATCAATTATGGGATATTTAACAAAGTAAAAAGTGTTGTAATGAATTTATAAGAAATTAATTTAAAAAAATAGTTTATAGTTTATTGAATATAAAGAGATTTGTTTAAATTTGAAAACAGTTACTATTTGTTTCGAAACTGTGGAAAATTCACTTTCACATAAATGTATTATCAGTTCTAACACCAAAATATATTAGAAAGTGTTCAATAATTACTTATTATTCACTGTTTGTTTTTAATAATAATAGGTTAATACGAATTTCGATGGAGATTCTATAATCATTAGAGCAATGTGTTATAAAATCTAGATTCATTTTTGGTTAAAACTGTTTATATACTATTCTTGTGTGTTTTCTTTATTTTATTCAATGCATTTTCAATTAGTAGTAAACTCTTTTGTTAGATGATGGTATCGCCATCGAAATACACATTAGCCTATTATTATAAACAACAAAGTTAACAATAAATGATTATTGAACACTTTTTAATATCTTGTAGTGTTGGAGGTGATAATTCATTTATACAATTATAAAACAGTTATTAATCGTTGCAACAGGCTTTCTAATCGAAAAATATTTCTTCCTATTCAAACATTTTTGAAGTTTAGAAGTAGGCAATAGTTTGATAAAACTAAATCAGATAAATATGTAGCATGTGGCAATAAAATTACGATAGTGAATTTTGGTCATTAATATAGCTTGTGCATATTAGTAATAAAATAAGATTTTTTAAACAATATATTTTTATAGCAGTATATTTTCAATAATTAACCTAAAACTTTCTTTAAAATAACATATGTAATTACTATTTATAGTTATATGTAGGTATAGTAATTTTTTTATCTTAAAAACATTATTAGTATTTTTTGAAAACCCAACAAATTGTAATTGTGTTTTTAATTTATATATATATATATATATATATATATATATATATATATAATACTGAATTGCTATGTATCGATTATAATGATTAATATTTGGTTTTTGGTTTCTAAAAATTCAGAATTGTTTTGTATATAAAATTAGAACTGATAACAATTAAACTGTAAAAACGATTTTATTGAGTTTAATTAAGAAGTGATTTTATATATAACTAAAAAACATTTTTTTATGCTGTTGTATTAAAAAAGTTCAATATTTATTGAAAAACTCATAATAATTAATAAATAATTGCATTTTTCTGTATTTGTTGGAATAGAAAAATTCTATGAGAAGGTTTTATTTATCAGTGTTGAAAGAAGTTGATAATGATTATATATATATATATATATATATATATATATATATATATAGAGAGAGAGAGAGAGAGAGAGAGAGAGAGAGAGAAATAAAGACAAGTAGAGAAAAATAATATTCTATAGATGTTTTTTAAGCATGATAGAACTTTAAATTGAATCCCTATTGAAAGTTCTACCTAACCTAAAAAAACACTTTTTATATGTCTCTGCGTGTGTATGTATGTATGTGTGTATGCTTATATATATATATATATATATATATATATATATATATATATATGACGTTTTTTATGTTAGATAAAACTTTCGATAGGGATTCAGTTTAAAGTTCTATCATAATTAAAGAAAAACAGACAATATTATACATAAACAGTTAATATTAATATAAGTTCGTTTGATTAGAATAAATTAAACAAAACTATACTACCTAAACAATATGGTCTTATACTCTAAAAAAATTCTTTTTATTATTTATATTATGGTAAAAATATTCAAATTACTTTACTAATCTCATACGGATATATTGTTCTGGTATTAAACAATAAATGTTTTTAATAAATAATTTACTAAGTCATAAATATTTAAATTAAACAATAATTTTTAAAACAATCTAAATAAAACATTTGTTTAAATATTAATATACAAATTAAAAATAAATCATTTACATAACAAACATTAACTATAATAGAATCTTATCAAAATATAATATTTATTCCACGAGAATAATATTTCACTCCAATTTATAACATGTTATCTTGTATAAAAGAATTAAAATTTTATTTAATATTGTAAATAAAAAGAAAACATAACTAAAATCATTTATTACAATGATAAATATAAATAAATATTTTTCAAGTCTAAAAGTTCATTCCAAGCCATTTTTAAGTGTATCATTATATTATGAAGTAAATAAAAAAACATAATAAATTAAAAAACACAAAAAGGAAATGCTAGACAAAACATAATCTGTACATGAAATATATAAGCTTTGTTTAAAAAATGTTTATTGCAATTTTAATGATTTAATTAAATAATATATATATATATATATATATATATATATATATAAATGTGTGTGTATGAAAATTGTATAGAAAATATCTAATTGTAAAAATACATTTAGCCAACGTTAATACAAACGTTTAAACCTGACATTACATGTACGTTGATTGTTAATGATAATTTAGACACATATATAAAAATTTAATTTATAATTAAAGTGAATTAAATGAATGAGATGCTTCTACACTTCATTATATGCATACATAATAAATATCTTTTGTGAAATCTCCAAGTTCAGTATATCAGTTACACTTCTTGATTATTGTTCACATCTGGTTCTGTTTACAATACAAATGTGTATGTTAAAGTAGGTTATTAATAAACTTATATTAGTCGTATATATGTATATTAATATAAAAATGTTACTAAATATTTTTTATTATGATTTCCCACAACATTGCGTGCGTTGAATCATTTAAAAGAACACATAGAGAAAATGCGATGTAGAAAATTTTGTCGGTAGTTAAATTATATTATTTTCTATTCCAGATCTAGTTTTAGAATCTCACTAATTTTTATAATTCATACATATATTTACATTGACAATTGATGTGTATTTATTCTATTAATAAAAAATATGTAAATACATTTTTCAATTTTAATTGAAGAAGAGAAATGTAAATTAAATAACATAATTGATTCTAATGAAATTCTTGATTAAATTCATTGATTTATATTATAAATTTATTTTTTGATTTTCAAAAATGAAAAGAAATATAACAACTCATTTTATCACATAGAGCATTATATATATATATATATATATATATATATATATATATATATATATATATATATATAATGCGTTCATAATTAAATATAGCAGTAAACTTATTAACAGTTCAACATAAAAAAAATGTTTGATTAAACAGACTAATTGATTCGATTATATACTTTATAATGCTTATTAAATTTAATTGATCCTATTATATTTTTTAAGAGTTCACTTGCTTGAATGTGAATTATAATTGGTCTGTTATAATTAGATAATTAATAATTATATAAATGATTAATTAATTAAAGCACTATCATAAAATTTAAATATATAATGAATTATAGTACAATGAATATAAAAATTACACATTATTTTATTTTATATAAAATGTAGATAACTGCAACATTTGAAGTTTTTAATTTTGTTTTAAAAGGTGCATAATGAATTTTCATTAGCTTTAGTTAAAATTGATTTTAAAAATTGAATTATAAAGAAGTGGATTGTATATGTATATATATATTTTTAATTTTTTATTTTTATAACTAATAATTAAAATAACTTTAAAACTTTTGATTCTCTTATTAATAATTTATTGTTTAACATTTAGTATAAAAATTTTTCAATTAAAAACGTTAAGTTTGAAATACTGTTTTTATTATAAAAACAAATTATTAGTTAAATATTTAATGTAAAATCATAAAAAAGTTAGTAAAGAATGGAATAAAAATAAACTATTTAATTAAATAATAAATAAATTGTACTTTGGTTGATAATAATGTAATAAGTTTTATATTTTCTACTTGACAAGACACTTTTTATAAAATAGTTGGACTATTGTTTAATATTTCAATGAAAAATGGTCGTGTTAAAAATATAATTAAATATACTTTAAATATTAAAAAAATAATTAAAGTTCTATTAATAAAAAAAATAACATGCATTAAAAATTACATTGGTATTATAAATATAAAGTACTTTTTAATTAATCATTATAGAAATTCTTTAATTAATATCTTATTAACTACCGTTAAATTATATAATTTAATAATACTGTTCAATTATTCATCTATGATTTAAACGAAGATACTATTTTAAACCAAATAAACGTTGTTTGAAATTTTATAACATTTTAAACAGAATATTTATAATAAAACTTTTTTTAATAAATTATTATAATAGTAAAATCTTTTTATAGCACAAACAATTTGTTCAGAAAACCAATATCATTTAATATTTGGCTAAAAAAATTATATTTTTTTAAAGAATATATTTCGAGAATATAGATTTAGAAGTAATAACTCCTAATCTATAAATGTTTTGTAATTTCATAAGTTGACAGTTTTAAAAGCTTTCTTTTTTCCAAAAAAGCATTGAAATTAATAAATTAAATTTGTGTTGTATGAATTCAAGAATTATATCAAAAGTTTTATTATAGTTATATAACACTCCTTTATTTCTGGAAAGAGATAAAAGTGAACGAAACGTAGAAAAACGTTTAAGCTTTATATGAAGATGGTGTTATGGTGGATAGATAAACCAAAATTGGATTTCTAAATTTTAAATCTGATATTATGAAAAATATTCATAATTAGGTCATTTAAGGGTAGCAAACTTTCAAAATTAGCAAATAAAATATAGGTTCAAATATGATAATGTGAAATCACATGTCTTTATCTACTCGAGAAAAATCGTTGCAATTGAATTGGGTAATTTTAAGCAATTCGTCATATTCAATAGATATTTATCTTTAGATAACTATTTATTCAAATTACTTCAAAATGGTCTCTCCGTAAAAAAATATTTTTTACGACCTTCAAAAACCATTTCAATGTGTTTTTTTAGTAAAAATCAATCAGATTTTATACCGATTGAACGATGAGTCTGTTCAAAACATAGTTAAAAATAATCAAAACAAATGGATAATATATAAACGAATTAAGTGATATATTATTTTTTAATATATGAGAGTTTGATTTTTGGCCTAAAATACAACTGAACTTTTAGTTCAACTCTATAATAATAAAGTTATTATACAAAGACAAAATGAATTAATTACTAATTAGAATAAATGTGATTAAAATAAATAACTATAAAGTAAATGATATTATTTACGATATTTATATTTTTATACTTTTCAAATTTTGAAAAGTATTTAATAGATAAATGTAATACTTAACTATTAATCATATATTAACTTAAAAAAAATATTGATTATAATAAAAAGTTAAATGAAAAAATAATAAGAATTATTTTTTCTTCGAACGATGAATATTCATGGATAAAAAATAATTACAAGAAAAAATAAATTAGACTTCTAGCAAAGAAACATCAAATGTATTTTGATTAATCTATTTTAAATTAACATTTAAATTCATAGATAGGACAACATTTTTATTGCGCAGTGTAATTATTGACCATTTTATGATGAATAATTTAACTTTTATATAACAAAGAATTTTCAGTTTTACGAATAATTAGTTTTACCTTAAAGAAAGTATTTTTTATAAATCAGTAAGATATTTATAATATAAAATTTTATTTTACAGACAAATTAAATATTTATAAAATATATAATTTTCATCATAAAATGGTCAATAGTTACACTGCGTAGCAAAAATATTGTTTATACGAATTAAAAATGAAAGAATATCTTATAAGTGTTTTACTGAATTATATGAAATATTTTTTAAGAACATTTATGTCTTCAAAATTGATATTGATCAATATTTATCAGATCTTTAAAATACATTGTTATCATACTATTACCTTGGATTTAAATGAATTGTCATTCCTTTTTAAATTCTGAAGTTGATAAAAGTTCAAAAATCAATAATGTAACTCTATAAAGATATTTTTAATTGATGAAATAATCATTTTTATATCTGATCTTAAGTAATAAATGGTTAATGAGCAATTACTTTAATTTGATTACAAGAGAAAGGTGTTATTTTTGCATACTTGTTCACATGTTTATTAATTGAGCAAACAAAGAACTTTTTGAAAAAAATGCATTAAACAGCATTTTTATGATGATAATTAACAATGATCTTTTTTATATAATGGCCCGTTAAGGTGCAAATAACATGAAACAACTTTAAATAATATTAAAATTAAAATAAAAATTTTGTATGCATATTCAGTTATATCTGTCAGAATCTTTATCAGTTAAATATTACTGACAAGTATTTTAAATAAGAACACAGTTACAATATAATAACAAAAAGATTATTCGTGATTGATAAGAAAAACGCAACGTTTTCGAGTTTTCGAACAATTAAAATAAATGCATATAAATGTATTAAATAAATATATAATTTAAACAATATTTGATTAAATTTAAATTGGTACAAATTAACAATTTTAAGTGAAAAATAATAATGTCGTTAATCATTACATAAATCGTGTAAGGATTTATATGATAAAATATTATCTTCAATTGTATTTCATTTTTTTATTTTATTAATAAAATTATTGAATATATATAATCACTTTACGTAATTTTTTTAAAATTAGTAAGTATTATTTAATATTCTCATTAATTGATTAGTTTTTAATCAATGAGATGTTAGAAATTAATATACAACTAGATTGTATTAAAATTTATTATATATATATATAAATAAATAAATTTTATATATAGAGTGTCCCATCAGAATCGCACACTCATCACCGCCCATAAAACCTCATCGCTAATTTAAAAAAGATGCGATTTATTTAAAAATTTAGTTTTATTCTCTTAATGGGACACCTATATATATATATATATATATATATATATATATATATATATATATATATATGTATATATATATATATATATATATATATATATATATATATATGTATATGTATGTATGTATTAGAGGTAAACATTGCATTGAAAGTAAAACTTGAAAACAAATAGAAATGTTATTTATTAAACATTTATTTTTTTCTAATATTTTTTTAACATTGACTATCTTGTATAAGAAAAATAAAATTGCATGTCGTTCTTGCTGATGATTCTGTTTTAGTGTAATGGAAAGTGGAGCGTAGTAAAGAGTATTTTCGACATGTTTTACTTTTTATGTTTAAGAGAAAAGTGTTGTAAAAGTGCATAAAACAATTCGTGAAACTTATAAGGATATTTATGTATTCATTAGTAGTTGAATATTTTAATTTAAAAGATAGCAAAGTGTCGATTTTGATATGAAAGGTAATAAATTCCCTGAATAAGAAAAATCTAGGACGATGAAATGTAAAGGTTATTGACTAAAAAATCAGTTTAATCAAATATTGATCTTCCAAAAACAATATGAGTTAATTAATCTAATTTTCCTTGATATTTACAAACTTTAAAATTATGCATAAAGAAGGAAAATGTATCTATACCAATTAAGAAAATAGATTGTATTAAACTTTTTTAATATTTGCATTTCACTGCTTTCCAAAAAAAACAAAGAAATTTTTTTTGTACAGAATTATGACTGAAGATGAAAAGAGTATATATTTTAATAATTTTAAATATAAAAAAAAGTATCTAGACATTGGCTAATTGTCCATATCAACAAAGAACCATTTACAGTTTTAAAACTTTATTGTTTATCTGGTGGAATCAAAAAGATGATTTTATTATGAACTATTACTGCCATATAAAATAGTCACAGTCGATAAATACATTAAATAATTATATAAAAAAAATAAAAAAATTGAAGAAAAACGATGGTTAGTAGCCAATAAATGACGCAAAATTATCTTTCTTCATGGCAATGACAAATAACATGATAATGAGATGACCAAGGATACATTAAGTTTAAATGAAAAATCCTTCTTCATTCCATGTATTCTCTAGATAATGTACCTTCCGACTGCAAAATAATTTAGAAGATATACACTTCTAAAATTTCGAAAAAGTACGAAAATTAATAGATAATTTCATCACATCAAATCAGTCTTTCTTCCAGTGTGAAATCCATCTTTTATCTGAAAAAGAAAAAAAAGTTGTAGAAAAGAGGATAATATTTTGATTGAACTTATATTAAAAAAATATTTTAAATTAATAAAGATTTTCAAAGAAAACTTCTAATAGTTAATTGAAAAATATTTGTTATCAAACAATTTTTAATTTTATTATTCATTTTTTGTTCATATTTATTAATTAAAAATTATTTTCTTGTTTTGCAATAATTTATAAAAGTCATTAATTATTTGATACTAACAATAATTTATATTTATATAAATAAATCATTCATCTTAACGTCACAAGATTTTAAATGAAGAACTATAATGATAGTAACATGACTTTTAAAATGTGTATCAACGAATAAAGTGACCAAACTGAAAATTATTCATGTGTGAAAAATTTTATAAAAGTGTTAAACAATAACTTATCCATTTTTTGTGAGCATTTGAATGGCTATTCTATTATCTTCACCATGCAACATTATGAAATATTTCTTTTTGACTTGATTTTTTTATTATTATAAAAATAATAGTAAATGGTTATTATACACATAAATCTTCTTTATATTAAGATAAGTAGTTCATTTATGTAAATTAATAATAAAAGTTTATATTATTTACTCATCATCAAAATTTATATTATGTATAAAAATTGTTATATTACAAGTTTTATTCTTATAATGTGTTTATGTGTACAATAATCGATTTTACAAAATAACTTTGAAAATCGTTATAATAATATCTATATATTTTCATAAGTTCATTTTCCAGTACTATAATATTATAATATATAGGATAGTCCGAATAAGACTGGAGGGTTTATACATATATTTATTTGCTTACTATCATTTATTATCCTTTATTATCGTTTAATCTCTTTTGGTTAACCCTATA
Organism: Neoneuromus ignobilis; assembly: GCA_029203775.1. NCBI lineage: Eukaryota > Metazoa > Arthropoda > Insecta > Megaloptera > Corydalidae > Neoneuromus > Neoneuromus ignobilis. The sequence goes on along the minus strand of CP092090.1, from coordinate 26,777,927 downwards.
TAAAAGTATTCAATGACTATTTAATGTTTGTTTTTTCACTAATGTATATTTTGATACCTATGTTGTCATATTTAAAACAATATAATTTAAAAAAATAATTAATAACATCGAATAATGAAAATATAAATGCTTGTACGAAGAAAGGTGAACAATAAGTGATTATTGAATGTTTTTAATGAAATTTTGTAATATCGATATAAGTGATTAATTTATGGAAAAGTGAATTATGTATATCGTTAAACCAATCATTACAATTTTTTATTAAAAGGATATATTTCCTTCGCGAAGATTTATGTTTATCAATTTATTTATTGAAAAACAACATCAAAATTTACATACTGATATTCGTTATACGAATAATAAGCCATAAACAAAAACAGTAATAGATTTTCTTTAATATAAATAATATTTATTTTTTATTCCATACATCGATTCGTAGAAATCATTCAATTATTCATAAAACAGAATAAACAATGCAAAATTGAAGGTAACCGTTTATTAGATATGTAAATATTTCCATGTGTGTTTAATCTTCTATAAAAACAGATTAACGAGCATCCCTAATTATTTATTTCAGTTCATTAATTAAATGATGAAAAAGCATTATTTTTAATGGGCATACATCGAAATATAACTAGATGTAATTACGTTATGATCAGTGTAGCATAAAACATTCACTTTTAAGTAAACATTAAAGAATTAAGTATATAATAATCGTATGGAGCGCTATAATTATAGTTATTTTGAATGATTTTATATTTTCTTCAACCCAACCCTAACGCATTATTAAATACACACACATACATATAATTATCTAGTAGACAATACGAAAATTAAGTACGCTTTTTGAACATCAGATAACGATTTTGATTTGTGGAGATATAAGAGTTCACTTGCGGTATGCAAATTCAAAGAAGTATGTTGTTTAGAAATTGTTAACAATAAAAAATAATTAGCGAGAGGAGACGATTTCGTCGGTTGGAACTGAATAAACGAATAGCGAAATGTTGTGTGCGTGTGTATGTTTTTAAGAATTACGCAGAAAATTTCATGGAAAAATGTTATAAGGAAGTAGACAATTGACGTTTTAGGTAGGATTTCAACATATGACCTTCGCATGATGAAACAAATTTTAATGCAGTTCCTGTTATATATTTTTGTTCTTACTATATTTGATTCTATATATCAAAGAGTGAAATAAACTTTATTAGAACAAAATTCATGGATCAATTATCAAAGATATAAGATTATTTTCATATACTATTCTCAATTACTTTATGAAATAAATTCTTTTTTTTAAATATAATAAAAAAATAGCCGTAATAACTTATTTTCTATTTTAACACTAATAAATTTTCACCTCTCACATCACAATTTATTATAAAGTGTTCAATAATCACTTATTGTTCACTTTGTTGCTTATAACAACAATGCACATCAGTAGACTATTATTATAAACAAAAAGTGAATAGTAATTGATTATTGAACACTTCATAACAACTGTGGTGTTAAAGATAAAAATTCATTTGTGTTAAAAATAAATAAAATAAGTTAAAAACTATGTCTATATAACACAGATTATTAACACAGTCAGGCTATTTGTAAATGAAGTGAATAGGAGATTAAAAATAGAAAATTGTGGATTTGAAAAAATCGAATATTTCTCTGTTAAAAGAAAAAAATATTTGATTAATATATCCTACCTAACCTCATTTACGGTAGTTACATATGTCTTAAATGCTAGAAGAATACAAAAATACATATTATGAATAACATATAATAAAGAAAAATGGGATAAATGATAAATAACAAATAAATAAATAACAAAAACAGCATAAATAAATAACAAATATGGACGTT
>CP092090.1:26718567-26771067 GCA_029203775.1 Neoneuromus ignobilis | reverse complement strand
CGGCCGGGAAGGGGTGGGTGAGCTGCTAGTTTACGGCAGCATCTCTATTCGTCGCTATTAGAATAGATATCAGGATTTTTTGAAATTTTTCCCAGATAACGTACAGATAAAGAAGATTGAACAATGTATAAGAAGATACAAACAGATAAGAAAACATATAACGAGCTACGGGGGCATATCATAAGTCCCTAGATACATTAAAGAAAAGAAGCACAAAATTATCAGAAGACAAAGAACATCAAAAGCTGGAAAAAAGCTGCTGGTTGTAAAAAATATGTTTGTGGGAAATGCGTACAAAAAATTTTCGGTGTGTAAAAATCATGCTGAGAAAAATGAAAAAGAATGTAAGGGGGTTAATATTACTACCATTTATAATTACTATCATATATAATTCCAATATTTAAAAGGGTATTCTAGTCTAGACGCACGAATTTTAGGTGTTTTTTCGGGCGCTATAAAAAAAACAACAAATATTTTTACTATCCATTTTTTATCAGTTATTTATTGACATTTTAAGAGTATAAAAAAATATTATTAAGAACAAAAAATTCAAAATTAAAAAAGGTACAGGCTGGCAAAGTTGGGGCTCGAAAAAAAGGTGTCTCCTGGTTTTTGATAAATTTGAATTTTTTTTTGAAATTATTGAAAAAGAGGTTGTAGTAGTATCCCTGCATAGGGAAATTAAAAAAAATGTTTTTCTCAAAATGGCGGCAGTGTGAAAAAATAGTCATTTTTTTGCCCTACTTTTTTCAACTTTCGGAATCTTTTAAAAATAGTAAAAAACAAAATTTTCAAAAATTCCTAGGCGAGGGTAATCACTGTTATATTGAGAAGCTTTGTACGAAATTTCAAGTAAATCGGTCTATTAGAACTTGACATATCACGTCAACCGTGTCGAAAAAAGTAGTTTCGAGAAAAACGCGGTTAAAGTTTGGAGTTCCGGCCAGACCGGATTGGTTGGCGCGTTACAAAAATAGCTATAACTCCGAAAATAATTCGAATTTTGAAAAATACTCTTAGTGACATATTCTTAAAGGTTTAAACTTTGAAAATATGCAAATAAAAAAAATCGATTTTTTCGAAATTATAGACTAGAATACTCCCTTAAGTGAAAAATATAATTTCTTATTATTATAAGCTCTTTTTTTATTATTGTTTGGACTAATTGATTAAAAATTAGAAATTTTTTTCGATTAAATACCAACCGATCATTTTGACCAGTTGATAGAGATAGGTTTATATCAATTTTCGGTATGTCTAGTGTTAAAGACTTTTTATTTTATTTCCATTAAAACTTCTGAAGCGCTTTTTGGAAAACCCTATATACAAGGATCGTTTGATAAGTGTGGTAAAAAAGTAAGAAAAACTAAATTGAAAAATTTAATTAATTAATTAAATTAAACAATAAATAAATTTACTTTGCTTATCAAACGACTCTCGTATGAATATATATAACAACAGCAATATGTGTGAATAATAATAATTCTGTTTATTTTCAGGAATGTGGAGTTCGCAAAAACAAATCAAGTGGAAAGGTAAGATAATCAATAATTCAATTAGTTGTTAAATTTCATCAGAAATACATTTCGTCCGTATGCGAAATCATTCGAGACCATTAAAAATTCTACGGCCACCTGTCGTCTACACCGACTCTCTAACTCGAACCGGCGACCCACAGGTGTGTATCCCATTACAATTTCGCGAGTGTTAACTCACGGCCGATAAAATCTCGCAAATAAAAAGTCAGTGAAGTGTAGAGCACGTTGTAGCGCGCTCCCATGCAAAAAACCGTGCGCCTATCGACTATCTCATTATACAAAATGGGATAATGTTCGAGACATTATTTTAAATATAATTTATAATACAGAATGTAAGGAGTCGAACGTATTTTGCATCCAATCAAGCAGATCGATGCTTAATTACTATAAACTGTTGTTGTGCACAATACGTACGGTGCGGTGCGCGATTACATACGAAAATCGTACGTCGGCCGTATGGAAAAGTGTTCGTCGATTAATATTTCTACTGGAAAATATTATCTGGAGTCGAGTGGCGAAAAGCATATTGCATGGCGTGTCGGCCGAACGATCCGTCGCCGCGCGCGCTACGTGCAGACGTTCAACACCGCGCTGGCCGTATGCACGATCGAACGCCAACTATAATTATAGTCAACGTGACTGATCACAGTAGTTTTAGTTCCCTGTAGATGCCTGTGTTTGATTTTACTGGTAGTTTGTTGTGGCCATACCTTTTTTTTCAAACGTTCTCATTAATTTTTCAAAAGGTTATTGTAACAGTAATCGAAGGTAAGATTGAAGATGAAGTGTGCATTAATATTAATAGTAAATACTTGTTCTCAGTTACCGACCTTAACATTTAATTATCCGAATATTTGAATATATTTTAAGCATATGTGGGTGTGTGCATTCGAACATGCTGATCTGATGTTGTTGTAACTTTTTTTTTTGGAACGTACACGTATATTGACGATTCCATCAATAATAACGTTTTATGACTTACAGTCGGATATTTCAATAGACAATTTGTAATTTGCGTCGAGGTGATGTAATATTCATGTCTCTATCTACTTCTTATTGAATATCTAATGGAAACAAAGTCGATTGTGCCAATGTATTTATTTCTTCTTAGTTATTTTCTAACACATCATTAATTCATTTACATTATCTTTTGTCGAGGAAAAGAGATAATTAAGTGTAATATTAAATGTAAAATCTTTAGAATATTTTTTTGAAATAATTTCTTTATAATAAAAATAAAAATATTTTAATATCAAAAATATATTAATCATATAAAAAATACATTATTTCAATATTACAATAACCATTAATCTATTGAAAACACAATAATTACAATAACTAGTTTTAAGTACGATTAATTAATACGAGGTTGTTTGATAAGTCCGTGTAAAAATAAAAACTGCTTCATTTTTTTGAATAAATCGTTTTTATTTTTCAACATAGTCTCCTTTTAGGCTTATACACTTCATCCAACGCTGCTCTAGTTTGTTGATCCCTTCCGAATAATAGGATTTGTCCAAGTCTGTAAAATAGTCATTCGTTCCTGCAATCACTTCCTCGTTCGAATAAAATCTTTTTCCCGCGAGCCATTTCTTCATATTATGGAACAAATAATAGTCCGATGGAGCCAAGTCTGGAGAATAGGGGGAATGTGAAACGATTTGGAACCCTATTTCCATTAGTTTTGCGGCCACAACTGCTGAGGTGTGAGATGGTGCGTTGTCGTGATGAAAGAGGACTTTTTTGTGGGCTAATCGGGGACGTTTTTCTTGCAACTCGGTTTTCAAACGATCCAATAACAATGAATAATAAGCACCTGTAATGGTTTTACCCTTTTCCAAATAGTCGATAAAGATTATTCCTTGCGAATCCCAAAAGACAGTCCCCATAACCTTCCCGGCCGAAGGAATTGTCTTCGCCTTTTTCGGAGCAGATTTCCCCTTGATAACCCATTGTTTAGACTGCTCTTTGGTCTCAGGAGTGTAGTGATGTATCCATGTTTCATCTACAGTGATGAAACGACGCTTAAAGTCCTGCGGATTTCGCTGAAACAGCTGCAAACTGTTCTTGTAACACTTCACACGACCTCGTTTTTGGTCGATCGTGAGCAATCGCGGCACCCACCTGGCGGATAGCTTTTTCATGTCCAAATGTTGGTGCAAAATATTATGTACCCGTTCACACGAGATGCCTACAGCACTAGTAATCTCACGCACTTTCACTCTTCTGTCATCCATCACCATATCATGGATTTTATCAATGATTTCTGGAGTGGTGACCTCAACAGGGCGTCCAGAACGTTCAGCGTCTCTTGTGCTCATATGGCCACTCCGAAAATTTTGAAACCACTTATAAACCGCACTAATCGAAGGTGCAGAGTCACCATAATGTTTATCAAGCTTCTGTTTAGTCTCCTGAGGCGTTTTGCCTTTAATGAAGTAGTGTTTAATCAACACGCGAAATTCTTTTTCGTCCATTATTTGACAATCACTCGATTTCCTTGATTCCAACGATTGTCAAACACAAAGGAATAGACCGATATGGCTGAAACTTGATGTGTGTTCTTCCAAGAGGTGCTACTAATTAAAAATAACCTCGATATGCACCAGTGGTGCCATCTTTCGGAATTTACACGGACTTATCAAACGACCTCGTACTACATTTATATTATATTTAATGATTTCATTGAAATGATAAAAATGCTATTTATAATGAAATAAAATATTTAAAACAATTTTTTTAATATGCTTGAACATAAAAACGTATATTATTCTTTTTAAATTTCGGTTTATATTTATATTTTAATAATTAATAATATGTCCATTCGTAAAAGTTTTATTCAAAAAATAATATTTCAAAATAAAACAGAATGTAAAAAAAATAATATTATAGAGAAAAATTAATTATCATAACTTATTTCATACTTCTTATTTACTAATCATTTTATATCAACATTTCAAATTTTAAAATGAATTTAAAAAAATAATGTTATTTAAAATTAAAAAATCTTTATAATTGTAATTATTTCTTTTTATTTAATTAATACTGTTTTTTATTGTATTTTCTCTAATGTGTTTTGAGGTAAATATTCCGTATATGATTTATTTTCAATAATGAACTCAGGTAATGTTAAATTTTAATAAAATACAACAAAAAAAAAACTTTATTGAAGATTATTAAACAATAAATAGGTTATAATAAAAAAAACGTAGTATATAAAAATATAATAATAAGGGAAAATTTTATTAACTAAGTTAATATTAATTAATCTCTTGTGTTTGTTTATTTATTATTTCCAATTTAGTAATTAGAATTTTATCAATTATTTAAATATTATTAGATATATTAACTCATATGATTTCTAACAAATTGAGTAAAATGATATCTGACCTATTATATTATTAAATGTTTTTTTGTATATTAAGTAATTATTTTCAATTGATATTTTATCGTGAAAAAATAATTTAAGTTTTAACGGTTTTTTACAAAAAAATCTATTAATATTTGAATGAATTTTAGATTTTTTTTAATTACTTTATATTGTTTAATTTTTTGCATAATAATTATATTATATAATAAATTAAATAATAACTATAATACAATAATATAGCAATAATTATACATTTAATTAAGGTAAAAAATTCAGTATCAGATATTTAAATAAAGAAAATTAGTTTCTTCTTTTTATTTTACTTTTTTTAATCCAAGCTACAAAAATCCTACGATGGAAAAAACAGTAAATTATGTATATAATAACAGATAACATTTATTAAACTACTTTATAATTTCATTTTTATGCATGGTTATTTTTTCTAAAGAAAGAAAAAAGATTCTACGGTTGAAATAATTTAATACTGAACATCTATTTATATTTAAATAATAATAATGAATTTGCTTAAGATTACAAATTTAGTAGGAAAGATTCCAATTTTGGAATAATCTTTATTTGAATTTCAACTTTATTTCGATTTTTAATCTGAATTTTAAAATTTTATTGAGAAAATCGGTGATTTGAAAATATTCAAATTTGAGCAACATAGTGAAAACTTGTACATTAATTAATTTATTTTTTATAGATTAGTGATTTAATTTTTAATACATGACCATTTTTGTTGTAAAAAAGAAGTTATTCTTTGATTAAAATCTTCTTAGGCTGATAACCGACAAAAGTCGTGAATCTTATTCGAATTTAAAAGCAATCCTACCAGATTTGCTTTACTATTTATCTATCTTGACTATCTATTCTGAAATATTTATTTAAATATGTAAATTAAATTATAAACTAAGAATATATCAATATTACTGAGAAAACTCCAAATAAGAAAATAGCAAATTTAAGTTTTTATAATATTTTTAATAATAAATAAATATACGAGTATACATTACATATTTCAGATATTAATTTATATAAATTATTTTTAAAGGTGAATATAAAAATAATATGCTTTTTCAAATGATATTTTTTCTGAAAAATTCAAAAAATATATTTTAAACAAAAATGAGATATTTGATTTGAAATTTAATTTAAGAAAACAATATTTCTATAAAATACTAAATATATTTCAATGAATATTTTAACATATATATATAAATAAATTTGTTTAGTGTGTATAAATAGATATGTGAAGTACTAAACATTTAAATTTATACTATTTAATATCAAATACAATATATTTGAATATTAGATTCAGTTCGTTATTTTTATAGACTAATACACACACACGTCTAAAGTGTTCTCGTCTGATTTCATTCGATAATAATATACGGGAAAAATATATGAGAAAAAGAAACGAGAAGAAGAGAAATAAAACATTAGATTTAAGGAATTATATCTCGCGGTATTACGCGCGACGCCGACTCGAGTTTCCGCAATCTGTATAAAAAATTGCGCACGATTCATTCCGGGCGACAAACAAAAACGTGATATAAAAATATTTCTTTGGGTGCCGCGACCCGTGCGGGCATCAGTCCGACCACCATCTCCGACGTTGCCCAGGCATAGAAATTAAGCGCCCGACTTACATGTTCTCGCCTAGACCAATCTCTATACGAGCATGCTTAGCGTTTTAATAAGTCTCATATATGCGACACAGTGACGTGCGTTTTTAAAGATTTTATTATTATTTGTATTAAGACTAAATAATTAATAATGGAACTATTAAAAATCAATCAAATTTCAATTATTGATACGAGATCTAGTTCATTTGGTAAAATACTTGACATTTGTTATCATTTTCAATATATGATATAAATTTCATTATTTTTTTGATATTTATCGTCAATTAAATTATTTACATTGTAAAGAAAATATAAACATAACGAAAATAAATTCATTAGTGATAAATATTATAATTTAAAAAAAACTGAGCTTAATCATAAGAAGAAAAAAAATTTAAAAATCTTGAAAACTAATTGAGGTTAAGTATATTAGAAGAATTTTATGGAACTGTACATATATATATATATATATATATATATATATATATATATATATTTACAAAATAAAAAATGTATTAATTATAAATTAATAATAATAACTATCAATATATTTTTTTGAAATATTAAACAAATAATTTAAATTTTTAACTAGCTATTAGATTGTTATTTATAATTAATTGTTTGTTTCAATCAATCTTCACTTTCAAAAAAGCGTAGTTATTAGCATATTAATTTATTTCTAAATCACTGAAATTCATTAATATTATATTTATTTCTAACTTATTTATTTTTTATTATATTATTATAAATTTTAAAAGAAGGTTTCAAATATTTTATTTTAAAGATTGTTAAGTAAAAATAATAGATTTTATTAAATAAATAAATTCAAAATGAGATCATAAATAAGGTGGAAATTGTGTTAAATTAAAAGTAAGCCTATTTTGTACTAAAGAAATAGATTAAAGCGTAACCTTTTAAATTCATTTTGATAATAGTGTTTATAACTGTATTAAACATTTTTTTGCTAAGTTGTTTTTTTTAAAAAAAATCTACTGTTCATTTCAAAAATTGTATATATATATAGGGAGGGGGTGATCCAAATGTGAAGCCTTGATTTGTGTTTTATTATAAAGAAACAAAAAAAAACTACACACATGTTTCTTTTTAATAAAACACAAATCTAGGCGTCACATTTGGATGATCCTTTACATATGTTGTGTGTGTATGTAAATTTGATTGGTATGTTTTATTGAATTTTTTAGAAAAAATAATAGTTACCCTTTTAAATAAGTAACTTATTAATTGTATTATAATAAAGCGTTTTATTCTTGAAATATTATAATTTTATAAAACAACGGTTTACTCCACCACTGATCAAATATAACATATAGTACATATCTTTTCATTAACTCGGCGCTAGTCTGATATATCATAAGACTGAAAAGTTCACATCACAATTTATATAAAACGTGTCAACATATAATATTATACTTTGTACAAGTCAACGTTTTATATAGTATTTATTATATGATTAAATGCTTTTATACTGTTTATTAAACTTACAAAGATATATATATATATATATATATATATATATATATATATATATATATATATATATATATATATATATATATATATATATATATATATATATATATATATACATATATATATATATATATATATATATATATATATATATATATATATATATATATGCATATATATATTATATTACATGTATTGTACTATATATTTTTAACTGTGTTATTCATTGACATAAAATTATTACTCAATATAAATCGATTGATTAAATAAAAATGATTTTTATTTCTATAATATATAAATAAAATTGTCTCAATACAGTTGATATATAAATCATATATATATATATATATATATATATATATATATATATATATATATATATATATATATATATATATATATATATATATATATATACATATATATCTTTAAACTATACTCATCAATATATTTACAATATATTTAAAACAATTATATTGTATTAAAAATATTATAAAAAATATATCATTTTTGCAAAATTTTATTTAAAAGAAGTAAAATAAGTATTATTGCCCCAGTAACGAACTATAAAAATATTTCATTTAAAGTTGTTCAATTTACATTTTGTTTAAATTAATCATAACGTTTATATCTTCCTTATCATATATCAGTTTTGTGTTATTTTTAACACGATAATACTATAAAACATAGAAAAAATAAGTTGTGGTTTGTAATACTTTTATCAACTCTACATTGCACTTAGGTTAATGATACAATTTTTTAATTAAAAATTATTTAATAACCAAATATTATAAATATACATCTATATGTCTCTCCTACACACCATATATATATATATATATATATATATATATATATATATATATATATATATATATATATATATATATATATATATATATATTCATATATAATTATATATATATAATATATATATATATATATATTATATATATTCAATATATATATATATATATATATATATATATTTATATATATATTGTTATATAATAACGAACAATAATTTTATTTAAATTGAATTAACATTAAGTAAAGAAGTTGAAAATGTTGCTTTCATTATATTTTTATTATACTTATTAATTATATTTTTTGATATTTATCTTCATTTATTATTAGATAAATATTTATATATATATATATATATATATATATATATATATAAATATTTACCTAATAATAAATGAAGATAAATTCAAAATATAATTAATAAGTATAATAAAAATACTTTTAAAAGTAAAATTTTCAACTTCTTTATTTAAGTGTTAATTCAATTTAATAAAATTATTGTTCGTTAATTACTCGTTAATGAAATTCTTGTTTAGAAATTTTCTATGTTAATATTATTCATTATTTTTGATAAGTTTATATAAGCAGTATTTATCATTGTTTTATAAATATTTTTTTCTATATTAGTGCGTTTTTGATATCGAAAAAGCTATCTTTCAAAGGTAATTACATTTTTTTATTTAAAAAATACAAAAAAAATATTTCTATCACTTAATGACTACAAAATAATTTTATACATTGAATTGTGTACGAATCAAATATACATTAAAAAAAATAATGTAATTAAAGTAATAAAAATGGTAATTTACACATTTTCTATATAAATATTAATTGTATAATGTTATTTTATTTACTATATACATTATATTTCATATGTTTTCCTGATTTAATTTGATATTTATTTAAATTTTAATCATTTTGTTTTCTTTGTAACTACAAATAAAAATTCAATATCTGGATATTTGTTATCAAAATATATTTATGTAGCATTTGGACAATATATATATATATATATAGATATATATATATATATATATATATATATATATATATATATATATGATATATTAGGTTGGCAAGTATCTCCCTTCCGCTTTTTTTTGTACATAGCTGCGAAATTCAAAAGACCAGAAGGCGGAAGGGAGATATTTGCCAACCTAATATATATATATATATATATATATATATATATATATATATATATATATCTTATCAAAGATGGAGAGATGAAATTATGCAACATATAGGGGGCAAAAGTTGTATTAGATTAGCAGAAGATAAAATTAAATCTAAAGCTCAGAAAAATATTGAAGGATAGCTAGTAATATTTAACGAGGCTCTCGCCCAACAATGAAATAATATGAGGTTTAGTGATGATAACAATATACACAGTTGAGAACATAAAGAAGGATAGATTTTATATATGTTTCCAAAAATAGTTCAAACAAAATTTTATTTAAAGAAAATGCTACATATGTTAGTAATAAATAACATGTTTTGAAACATATTTCTTCTATATTCATTTACCCTCTTGTTCTATAAGTTTCTTAAATTACATATATCAATATTTAACTTAATATTTTTTTTAAATATAAAAATACATAGGAATTTGTATATATATATATATATATGTGTGTGTGTGTGTGTGTGTGTGTGTGTGTGTGTGTGTGTGTGTGTGTAATGTAACTTTATAATTTGTTATTTAATTTTGTATAACACATTTTCTGTTTATTAAAAGTGTATACGTGTTGTGTTGTAATTAGAAATTTTTTATTATTTTTTTATTATAAAAGAAATATTAAATTGCAACTTCAATAAATATACAAATATAAATTTATTAATAAAGAATATTGTGCCGCACGCTTGTTCGCATATTCCGCACTAACTAGGTGCATCGAAGGGATGCGGCGGGTGAGGTATTGCTAAGTTTTCCTCATTTCATTTCATCTCTACGCCAGATATAAGTCTACGTCTGTGTGTAGCATGCTGTAGCATACTGATTAATCCTTCCATTCTACGCTTTGCTTCTTTCGTCCTAGCTATCTCGCCACGCTGACATGATATTGACTTTGCATATATATAAGAAACATTCGTGATAATTTTATTAAATTATTACATCCCATATATCCATTTATAAATTATTTTCTAATTTACTTTTTTCATACGTATGCAATATTTATTTTGTAATCTGTCTGCATTATAAATTTAAATTACTATTAATACACTCATGTACACACACACATACACGTATATATATATATATATATATATACATATGTGTGTGTATGTACGAGGGTCGTTTGATAAGTATGGTAAAAAAGTAAGAAAAACTAAATTGAAAAATTTGATTTAATTAATTAATTAAATTAAACAATAAATAAATTTACTATACTTATCAAACGACCCTCGTATGTATGTCTATGTATGAATGTATATTTGTACATAAAAAGTATATATGCATGTATAATTTGTTTACTAAGTTTATTGTATTCAAATAATTTTGCGCATTTATCAAAATGAATCACAGTCTTAAAATATTATTATATTAAATTTAAAATCACAACACTGACTCAAACTTTGAAATAATTCCTAAATATATATATATATATATATATATATATATATAAAATATAAATTTTAAAGTGCCAAAATCAATTAAAAACAGTTAATTTGAAGATCTGTATAAAATAAATAAGAGAGCTATAATAAATATTAAAAGCCACATTGTCGTCGTTGAATAATAAGATGAAATTTTCATTATACAATGAACATTAATTCTATGTTAACTTCATTCATTCAATTACAATGTACGAAAGACCGTTGAGAACAAATGTAATTTTCCAATTTATGCCAAATATGTGCATAGGAAGAATAAATTCATCTGGGAAAACATTTATTTTATTTAGTCTTAGCACAATTTGTTCTTCTTGTAATTGTTAATATAGTGGGAAGTAGTAATAATAATCAAATTTAATTACAATTAAAATAATTTTTAAATCATAATTATAAGTAATGAAAAATTTTTTTTGTTTAAAAAAATCAAAATAAAATAAAAGGTTATAAATACATACAGTTTCAAAAAATCTATGAAGTCTCTTGCAAATTACTTGTGAAATTAACAGAATTAAAATCAAATATATTAATTTCTGATATTTTTTTACTGCAAGTTAATAAAATTATTTTCTATTTTACTATGTTATTTTATCACAAACATACCTTTATTGGTTACTTGGTTATTATTTTATTTCTTCAAGTAAAATATATTTGTTATTGCTAATTTCAAAAATACTTAATAAAAATATAAAACAGTAAGAAAGGAGATAGAAAATAGTTTTAGTAATAAAATAAATAAATTCTTTAAAATACTTGTACAGTTAGATAGAAAATTGAAACTGAAATTTGTATTTTGAAAATACTGATCCTATTAAAACATCGAATATTAATTCTCTAATAATTACTCTCAGAATAGTTTTAAACAATGATATAAACGTTTTTTGAATATTTTAGTAAATGTATTTCAAGAAATACTCACCAAAAAATAATTACTTGGAGATAAATTTATATATAAAAAAAACAAATCGTAAATTTCGAAACAAATTTATAATTTCATTTGGTAAAATGTATTGTAAAATTATTTGTTGTGAAAAAAAAATTATAAATGCTATTATATAAAGTTTAAAATATTATAAAATTGATATAAATTCTATAACAGTTAAACAATGTTTTCAAAAATTATTGTCTATTGATTTATGAAGAATTCGACAATTCATTGATAAGTACAGTTAATTGTAATCACTTTATTGTCTAGTAAACTTGCTATTTGGAAGATTGAACAGAATCACGCAAGTAATGAATCTGACACTAAATATTAAGAGAGAATAAGAAAGCGTTCTACTTATAGAGTTTGCTTTATTGCAATACAAAATAATATCAAGTGAACCTACTTATATTATTGTCATAATACCGAATAGATTTCAAAATTAAATAAAAGTTTACTTTCCTTATTTTAATTATATTCAGTTAGTAAATAAATTCTATCTATACATAGATTTAAGTAATTATTTAAAATAGTTCTATACACTATTCTATATAATTAATTAGAAATTAAATTAGTTTGATAATAATTTCTAATTGATTTAAAATTTATTTCAATGTTTATGTAAATTTTTCTTTTATTATTTTTCTATATAATTTAATATTAAGTATTAATTGGTTTAGTAATAATTGTAACTTTTTTACATAGTTAACATATATATATATATATATATATATATATATATATATATATATATATATATATATATGTGTGTGTGTGTGTGTGTGTGTGTGTGTGCGTGTGTGTGTGTGTGTATGTGTATATGTGTATGTGTGTGTTTGTGAAAATGTAATAAAAGGAAATAACGGGATATTTAGTTATTCTCGATTTTCTGATAATATTATTTTCCCAACTACAGTATAAAAAAATTCAAAGATTGGAAAAAGTAAGTTAGTTAAAAATAGCCTCATGTTGATCCATAGAAAGATAAGATTAATGTTTACTAAATTTAGAGATGCGAAGTAAATCAAATTAAAATGATGGAAATGTATTCTAACTATTTTGATTCAAGGTAGTAAAAGAAGAGTCTTGAAGGTTAGAATAACTCAGCTAATCAAAATATGTAAAGATCCATATTAGAAATAATATTTAGAAATAAGTGGATTAGAAAACAAACAATAGTTAAAGACATTATAACAAGAGTAAAAAGACTAAAATGGAAATTGACCGGATATACAATAAAAAGAGATCACTTAAAAGCAACAGAAATTATTGATTTGAAACCCAAGAATATAAAAAATCTAGGAAAAGATGCATAGAAAGATGGTATGGAAACATGGAAAATTTGTCTGTGTAGAATGAAAATAGAAGATGATAAACTGCTGGAATTAGATTTTTAGAAAGACCTTCATTCTGTGGTAAATACAAAGAGGATAATGTTTGTGATGATGTATGTATGATAAGTATGGTAAAAAGTAAGAAAAACTAAATTGAAAAATTGTATTAATTAAATTAA
This sequence comes from Neoneuromus ignobilis, assembly GCA_029203775.1. Lineage (NCBI taxonomy): Eukaryota > Metazoa > Arthropoda > Insecta > Megaloptera > Corydalidae > Neoneuromus > Neoneuromus ignobilis. Next base: position 26,757,182 of record CP092090.1, on the reverse strand, counting down.
ACAATAAATAAATTTACCATACTTATCAAACAATCCTCGTATATGTGTATGAATGTAATAATAGTTATGATATGTAATTGTATAGGGTGGCCTAAAGAATAGTAATTGATACTGCCTAAAGAATAGTAGGGATACTAAAGAATAGTAATTGATAGTAAACAAGTAAATGTAAGTTAAAATCCTTCTGTCTCATTTAAATCATCCCATATAAGAAGATATATATTCTGTTTATAACATAAATAAACATACAGTTTTTTTATTTCATTAGATAAAAAATATAAATGATAATATACGTTCCTATTAAAAGTAAATCTAATAATAATTCAAGCATATATCATTCATAATTTATTTCAAAACACATACAATAAAATATACACCCTTCTGAAATATAATAAATTAACAGATAAGATTAAAAAAAAATTATAGGTATAGATGATACTAGACACAGCCAATTGGCCATGCATTGAATTCTTTTTTGTGTTCATTAAACTAATAATTTAAAAACAAATTATTTAATTGTTCCGAAGGGTACTAAATGAAATTATATACTTGAAAATATACCTACACGGAATAGACCATATTTATCATTCATTTTTCATTAGCGGCAATTATTGTTAATTGTTATTTATGGTGGAATTGATGTTAGTTGAAATTATCTCAATATTAGAACGATCACACGCCAATCATGTGGCCATTAACTTATCTGACTAATTACAGTTTAAAGATGCGACTTTAGTTAAATATGTCTATTTGAATTAAACGCGTTTTTGTAATAAATTTCATTCATGATATACAACGTCTTTGTTCCGAGGTTTTTGTCTTCGTTTTGTTGTATATGAAATGAATGCCGACAAGTTGGAAACAAATCAATTAAACAACAACTTCAGACGAATTTAATGAATTTGGTACTCTTGTGATTAATAATTCAATAAATTCTTTAATTTAAAATTATATATATATATATATATATATTGAAATTATTATTTAAAAATATAATTTATCATTAATACTGTCGTGATGTATATAATTTAAAAACAAAATTAAAAAAATTAAATATGGCACCTTAATTTAGTGGCAACCATTATAACAAAATTTAGTTAAAATACCTTTTCAAAAACAACGCTAAAACATTAAATATTAAATATATTAGCGGCGCCTAATCCATTTCTACCTGAATGTCGTTTTTCACAAAAAGAAATAGTTAAATAATTTACTTAAAATACCAGAACCTCATATAGGTATCTAGTAAATAACATTTGGTTTAAGACACGTTCCGCAAAAAGCATCAATCAAACTACGGTGTATATTTTCAAATGACAGGTGAAAATTCATATCTGAAACATTTTTGTTTCGGACTGTTTCCGATTTAAGACTCGTCCTGAAGGCGACCACAAAATTATCTCGTCCTTTCCTAATATTAATCTTTTGATAGGTATAATATCTTTTTCTTCCCCTTAGTTCTATCATTTTTTCGATATAATTACTAAGCGGTATTATTGTACGTAAATATTTTTGCATGGAGTATAATATTTACTCGATAATGAAATTATATGCGTGTCTAGGTATATATACTTATATATATATATATATATATATATATATATATGTATGTATATATATATATATATATATATATATATATATATATATATATATATATATATATATATATATATATATATATATATATATATATATATATATATATATATATATATATATATATATATATATATATATATATGTATATATATATGTATATATATATATATATATATATATATATATATATATATATATATATATATATATATATATATATATGTATATATATATATATATGTATATATATATATATATATATATATATATATATATATATATATATATATATATATATATATATATATATATATATATATATATATATATATATATATATATATATATATATATATATATATATATATATATATATATATGTATATATATATATATATATATATATATATATATATATATATATATATATATATATATATATATATATATATATATATATATATGTATATATATATGTATATATGTATATATATATATATATATATATATATATATATATATATATATATATATATATATATATATATATATATATATATATATATATATATATATATATATATATATATATATATATATATATATATATATATATATATATATATATATATATATATATATATATATATATACAGAGAGATAAATTTATGGAGGCAAATACATAAACAAGTTTATATGGACATATGATCTCTTTTATATCATTAAAAGTATATAAAATATTTTATTTTTCTTCCATATTACAAACATTTTTGCTTATTTATTATTATAAAAAAATATTAATAAACATTGTTATGTAATATTATTAATTATATTGTTAATATATTTATTTATTTAATAGTCACACGAAATTTGAATGGTTTAATAAATATAGTTATTTCTTAAAATTTTCGCTTCAAAAATTTAATTAATTATAAATATTATAAAATATTTATACACAAAACAAAGTTTTTTTTATTTATTTTCAATTCATAAATCTGTATAAAAATTATAAAAGATAAAATAAATATTTTTTGTAATGAAATCAAAATGATTAAAAATTCATTTTCATATATTAATTTTCTTAATAAATAACTACAGAATGTATATATATATATATATATATATATATATATATATATATATATAAAGATAGATAAATTTATGGAGGCCAATACATAAACAAGTTTATATGGACATATGATCTCTTTTCTATCATTAAAAGTATATAAAATGTTTTATTTTTCTTCCATTTTGCAAACATTTTTGCTTATTTATTATTATAAAAAAATATTATTCAACATTGTTATTTAATATTATTAATTATATTGTTAATATAATTATTTATTTAATAGTCAACGAAATTTGAATGGTTTAATAAATATAGTTATTTCTTAAAATTTTCGCTTCAAAAATTTAATTAATTAAAATATTTTTACGCAAAACTACGTTTTTTTTATTTATTTTCAATTCATAAATCTGTATAAAAATTGTAAAACATAAAATATTTTTTTTTTGTAATGAAATTTAAGTGATAAAGAATTTATTTTCGTGTATTAAGTTTCTTAATAAATAACTACATAATGTATATATATATATATATATATATATATATATATATATATATATATATATATATATATATATACACGAGGTCGTTTGATAAGTATGTTACAAAAGTAAGGAAAACTAAATTAATCAATTAATTAAATTAAATAATAAATAGATTTATTATACTTATATAAACAAATATATATATATAAATATATATATATATATATATATATATATATATATATATATATATATATATATATATACGTGTGTGTGTGTGTACGTTTTTATTCATATAAATGTATATATATATATATATATATATATATATATATATATATATGTTTATATTCAAAAAATATCTTTTAAAATGAAATAATAAAAATATTAGTTGTGTAAATAATCCTTAAATTTGATTTTATTTCTCTCTCTCTCTCTCTCTCTCTCTCTCTCTCTCTCTATATATATATATATATATAGAGAGAGAGAGAGAAGAAGAAGAAGAACAATGATAACAATGATATTATATATATATATATATATATATATATATATAATATCATTGTTATCATCATCAGACATTTTTATTCACTGCTGTATGAAGGCATCTCTAAATTTTTCACTCCCAGTGATCCAATACATTTCTCGCTTATTCTACACCTACCAATTTTTTCCTATCTCTTTGTCATCTATTAAAGATCAGTTCTTGAATATTTTATTCCTGAATCTCAAACAATGAAATATAATGTTCATCGATTATGTTTCCTTGCTAAATGATTATTCTTTATCTTTATAATAATACTATTTAAACAAATATGATCATACATATATTATCATGGTATTATTAAAATATCATTTGAACGTAAAGACAAACTAACCATCAGTATATATAATATATATATATATATATATATATATTTATATATATATATATATATATATAAATAATTATGTTGTATAGAATAATTAATTTAAAAGAATATTATAAATTTAACAAATTTAAATAGCACTAAACTCACACCATGAAACTAAGTTAATTGTTAAATTAATAATTATTTACTGTAATTTATTCAAATAGCTTATAATGAAATTAAAACACAAAAAATGTACATTTTTTTAGCAGAAACATTAACAAACAACAAAAAAAAGAAATATTTCATTCAAAATTTTACATTTGAAGATTTCGTTCATAAAATATGATTATTTATTCCACTATACAAAATATGGAAACTATTCATCAAAAATGACTGACATTGGCTATTAATACAAAAGGTTAACATTATAAAAATAAAGGTTTCTTTCTTTCTTCTTTCCTTATATATATATATATATATATGTTTATATGTTTATGTGTATTTATGTGTGTATAAAATCGTGCAATGTAAAATCAGGATATCACGCGATCATTGTCTTGCTATTTTTTTGTGTGTTTACAGAGGTGATGTTTATTCATTCACATTTTTTTTAAACATTTTTATTAATTAATCCGTTAAAATATGCGAATAGAATAATATTATCGTTTGAAACTATTTATCTCCCGTAAATAAAAGATACATTTAGTTTCAGTTCGGATATTTTATTATATGAATGAAGCACATTTCCTTCGATGTTATGTTATATTTAAATACAATTTTAATTTTTGTATTTAAAAAAAATATGTCTAATTAGATGATTAGTGTTACTGATACGCTTAATAAAAAAATGATAAACTACTGTAATAAAGAATATTTTGATGTCATGCTAAAATATCTGGTTACATTTTAATACAGTTGTGGGTAATTTAAAGAACTGCTTTGTATACATATACATTAACGTAATTATATATATATATATATATATATATATATATATATATATATATATATATATATCCTGTATGTAAGATCTTTATTATAAAATATAATTCAAAAATTTAATTATTAAATTTATACACAATAAAAGTTTTAAAATATATAAATATTTTTAAAAAGTTAAGAAAATTTAGCCAACGTGAACATATCAACACTTTTAAATCATCTGAATTAATGTTTCACATGAAAAAATATACTATTGGTCATAAAATAATTAATAATTTCAAAAAAATTCTCATATTTTTTATATAGAAATAATTCATGTAATAGTAGATCAAAAAATATTTAATCAGTAAAATAAGTTCCATTATTTTTTATAATCGTTTTCTAAAATTCCACACAGTTTTTAAATTCAATTAAAAACCTAACATTTTATTAATAACAAACAAAAATAGGCTATTTTACAATCTTCAAAAAAATATTTCTATTTTTATTGATATTGTTTTGTAATTACTGGAGTAAATGATAGTTTAATGGAAATATTTATAAAAAATATGTTAAATAAATATTCTCTCTCTCTCTCTCTCTCTCTCTCTATATATATATATATATATATATATATATATATATATATATAATTTATGAATTGATATAAAAAATTTGAATTTAAAGTATGATATTTTTTTTAAATTGGTATATAAACACTTAATATTGTCTTTGTTGTTTCATTTATCAATAAATGTTGCTTGGGTGAAATATTCAGACAACGAAAAAGTTATCAAAATAAATTGCATTTAAAAAAGTATTTAATGTTTATGCATAAAATCAATAATTAACGAAATCAGACTGAAAACTCTAAAGTCGGTTGTCAGTAATAAACTTATAGTCGTTAAATAGATTTTGATTACATCGCCATGCCATTCAATCATAACACAAGTCTTCGGTTAAACAACGATTCGGATACATAACTGAAAGAGAATGGAATACGTAAAAACCGTGACATTTTTATGATATTAATGTCGATTCGAACAAACGCTCCAGACATTTTATGGCGTGTGTCAAAGCTTAATATATGCACCGACTAAATTATACGTGGTACACATTATCTGATGATTTGGTACAGTGGATGGGTGTTAAAGATATTGCAATGTTGTTGTTTTTTGCTGCACGCAATAGGATGTATAAATCATGCATGCATTTTAAAGATGCATTAATAGGAGGCAATATAATCATTTCATTAGTAATGTGAGTCATTTTAGATAAAACTATTTTTTATTGTGTTTTAAAGAACTTTAAGATCGATCAAATTAAATTTTATGTTTCCTCTTTTAATTAAAGTATATTAAATACGTCACAAATAATAAAATAAAAACCCTCGAATACCAATTATACAAATTAAAAGAATATCAACTTTTATTACTTTATTTAGTTGTTATGTATTCAATAGTTTCTTATAATCGTTAAGATTAATTTTATTTGAGGCTATATCTGTGCAAATATATATTTACTCGTACCGTGAAACATTTTTATATAAATAAATATTTTTTCAATTATCATCTGTTGATAAATGTCTTATCTACGTCGATATTTAAACTACTTTATATATATATATATATATATATATACATACATAACATTTTTATTGATACTAAACTGCGATATAAAATGAAGATAATTATTAAATAAATAATAATTTTTAAGAATTTAAACAAATCATTCACAGTGAAATTAAAATAAAAAAATACATTTGTTGTAAAAAAAAGAAAAAGAAAAAAGTATAAATATTTATTCGTTTTTATATATGTTCATTTTATTACATAATACTTAATGATTTCTTTATCGTTGTTTTTTTTAGTAATAACTGTATTTTTATTGATAATTTTAATTTTTTGGTAAAGTAATTATTTGCATTTATATATTAAGTAATATTATATATATATATATATACATATTTTTTAAAAAATTTAAATATAGAAAAATCAACACAATAATAATGGAAAAAGATATATAAATGAAATGAACAAAAAAAATGTAATTCTGAAAATCCAGGATAATTTTTTTTATTATAAAATAAAATATTTCTCTACGTTTCATGGTAAAAGTAGTTTATTAATGCATTTTACTTATTATCACTTATAGTATTGAAACATGAATCCTAATACCAGAATGATTCAGTGAAAACAAATAGTACAGAGAAGCAAGGAATTATGAATGTTAAGAATAACACGTAAAGATAAAAAGAGAAATGAATGGATTCGAAATAACACCAGCCATGGATGTTACTTAAAAAAATAGGATTAGAGATAGTAAACAGAAAGTATTTAATGTAAAGACAAAAACATAAAAAGTACAATAAGAGATTTGTGGAAGAGACATGAGAAAACAATCAATTTGAATTGTAAAAGAAAGGTACTTGATGGCTAAATGTGAAGTTTTGAAAGAAGTTTTCATCTAGTAATGAATAGAAGAGACTACTGCTACTGATATATATCACATCATAAAGCCCATATCAATCTACTACTTGATGAAAGCCTCAATGAATGCTAACATTCACTGGTATTTGGTCATATATTCACCACATTGGCCAGGCGGATTGGCGAAGATTTTTTATTTGGGGTTTACTCCCTTAACTTTTCGACAGTTATTTTTTTACAAGATTAGGTTGTCGGATATATATATATATATATATATATATATATATATGTGTGTGTGTGTGTGTGTGTGTGTGTGTTTATTGCTATTTAAATAACTATTAAAATACGAGGGTCGTTTAATAAGTATGGTAAAAAAATTGGGAAAAGTAAATTAAAAAAAATAATTAATTAAATTAAACAATAAATAAATTTACCATACTTATCAAATGACCCTCGTATATATAGTCGAATTACTCTAAATCAAATCTCCTACTGCCAAACATTTTTAACTGAGTTACAAAAAATTCGATTTGTAGAGTTTCATATTGATTAAAAATTAAGTATATATACAAAAAAATATTAACTAAATTCCATTTTTGGATAAATATTTTTTTATTATTATTATTAAATTAAATCTTATAAATAATTTTTAAACAAAAAAAATTATATTAAATGGTATTGGTAAAAAAAACGTATAGAAAATTCGATTTACAGAAATATAAATATGGGAAGACATAAATGAGACTTAAAAGATAGGACTAATAATAATGGATAGTAATTAGTAGTAAACAAGTAAATATATGTCTAAATCCTTCACTCTCATTTAGGCTACTTTACATAATAGTACTTAATATAATAATTCACATGAAGTAAAATTATCTAGCATTTTATCAACTATTTTTTTATTATTTTACATTTTTATAATTGTTTTTAAAATACTATTGCTATAAATTACTCACTTCTAAAGGTAATTTAATTAAAAATAATTAAAATGTTTCGAAAATATATTATAGTTAAATTAAGAAGATTCTTTATCATAGTATTTTTTTTTTATTAAAAACATTTTCTGAGTTATATATATATATATATATATATATATATATATATATATATATATATATATATATATATATATATAAAAACTGCACCAATATATTTTATCCAGACAAATGATAAACATTTATACACACACACACACACATACACATACACATATATATATATATATATATATATATATATATATATATATATATATGTATGTATGTATGTATATAAATTCGAAATATGACCGTATAAAATAAGATGTGAAATTGTTATGTTGTCAATTTTGTTGAAATGTTAGTTTTCATTTTGTTTCTTATTTTCTAGCTACTCGAGACTTAATTCGAGTATTGAAAAAAATTCACAACTACAACGAAAAATTTTTCTCATTACTTTCACTCAATCGCTTGATATTCAGTACAATTTTCACAATTCTAACTTGACGGTTTTTTACTTTTTTCTAAAAAAAAGATATATATATATATATATATATATATATATATATATAATTACTATATTAAAATAATATCGTTATTAATGTCTATATTTTTACTTTCTGCTTATTTCGAAAATAAATTGTTAAATTGTTCAATAATTTCGAAATACTGAACAAAAAATGTATAATAGACTCTATTTTTAAAAATACTAATTAAAGTTTAAATGTAATAAAGAGAAATTAGATAGTAAACAACTGTTCTTCATATATATATTTCTAAAATTTATTTTATTTAATACTTTTTTCTATTTCAAATAATTATTATAATTATATAGAAAACTTATTAAAAATTGTAATTATCTTGTTTTAAGGTAATTATATGCAAAAAACATGACACGTTTTATTCTATACACTAAACTGATATTTTCTTATCCATATACATGTTTATACTTATCGACTTAACTAGAAATAATTAAGTAAAGAATTATTATTAGCATGAACGTTTCTTGTATAAAAATTACGTTGAACTGAAAACGAGCTAAATATATATGCGTGATGCTATGAACGCAAATTAAAATTAACAAAAATTAGTATACGACCAATTTTAATAAAATTAAAATCAACTTAAAAAAAGAACGCACCGGAAGTAAGTTTTATGAATGAATTCAGTAGTGTTTCCCACAGTTCAAGGATAAAATACATACATACACACACACATATTTATAGATACTTATACATAAACGCACATAATCTTTGGTTAAAGATAGAAAGATATCCATGTGAATGAATGTGAGTGAATATACTAAGTGTTACCTACACTTCTTCGTTGTTGTCTAGCTGTGACATTGCCTACAGCACGGTCATGCCGGCAGTGTTGATATGTTTTCGCTGTCTTGCAATATACTTTGGTTAAAAAACAGGTTTTCAAACCACTCCATGACCTATCACAACACGTTTAACAATATTTATTTTATTATTATTGTTACCTCCTTTGGGAAAGAAACGATTTACTTGCACGATGAATTTTAAAATTAAAATATTTATTTTATCTATTTATAGACTTATATATCGTCATATATATATATATATATATATATATATATATATATATATATATATATATATATATATATATATATATAAAGGAAGGAATAAAGCTTATAATTAACATTTATAAAAAAGTATTTTCACCTACAAAAAATACTTTAATTTCTGTAATTTTAAAAAATTATTCTCCTACGCTACAATATGTTAAAAAGTGTCCAATAATCACTCATTATTCATTTTATTTACTTAAAAGATAATCCACATTTTAATGGTCATGTGATTAATATCAAAACGATTTATTATAAAATCTGATAAATAAAAGACATTTTAAAATCTATTTATAAATTCATCATTATAAAAACTGATTTAATAAAATTTAATCTCATGTAATAAATTTATCATTTTGTTATAATTTACCATATCAAAAAAATTTAACAAGAAAAAGTACTATTCTAGCATTGAATTCGACATTAAATTAAAGAAAACGTATATTTGACTTTAGCAAGGCCTTTTTTAAGTAACGTGGAAGTATATGCAATCTGCATTCAGTAACAAAAAACGAAACAAGAATTTAAGATGGATAATCCTAATAAAATTATAAAGCAATTAATAATAAGTGCAAAATATAAGTAATAATAAGTAGCAATTAATAAGTAGGAGAATTTGAAAACAAGTAATCAAAAAAGTAGCGTTTCCTTCTTTTTATAAAAAAAAATATAGAAAAAAATGTTGAAGGCTGTTTAATCTTTTGAAGAGGTTGTTGTGCTTAGAATGTTCTTAATTTTAGTATTTTCAAAACATCACGTTCTTCAATTAAAGCTTTTAAAATTAAGAAGGATAAAAAGTAATTAATAAATATTGTTATAAAACTGAACCCCTTGTCAGCAGACTTGTAATCTTGAGCAGGTTTATTATTATTATTAAAATTATAATAATAATAAAAACTTTGCTGTTATATACTTTTTAATTATTTTTGAAAATTATTTTATATAAATTATTACTAGTTGCTATTTATTTATAATACTGTAACCAATTCATTTTAGTACAAATGACTCAATTCAACACTAAGAAAGTTTTATAAAAATGTTCTATAATCACTTATTCACTTTATTTACTCATTCGTATTTAAATAGTCATGGTATCACCGTCGAAGCACAGAATATACTTGATTTTATAATAAATTACTTTGATGAAAATGGAAAGAATATTAAAATGGACATCAATGAATAAAAAGAATAGTAAATGATTATTAAACAATTTTTTAAAAAACCTTATAGTGTTGAGTTATCGATTCATTTTGTGTTAAAATATTATAATCAATAAAAAATAGTTTACATAGATATTGTTTATTTTTTTGAAAAAAAATACCGAATAATATATTGTTATAATATATAAATATAAATTATCAGAAGTCATTGCACTTTTGTCTTTCGGTAAAAAATATTTTTAAAAGTGAAATAAATCAAAAGTACACTAGAATACTTATTTAAAGAATACACAATTTATAAGAAATGTACAAATGAGTTTGATGAGAAAAAATTTAAAGAAATGATAAATTTATAATCAAGCTTATAAACTACAAAATAATTAATTATAAATTTCGCTTTCCGGTTTAGTTAAAACTTAAGAAACATATTTATTTTTTTATGTTCGAAGATTACATTTTATACCATTCTTTTAGATAAAAAAGACAGCTCATAAATTATTAGCTAAAATCTTGTCATGTATGTGTTGCTAAATACTAATTTATTTACTTTTAAATATACGAGTTAGAATTTAGTAACGAAATGATTATTTCCTGTTATATTTATAACCTGTCGGATTTTGTTAATATAGATTGAAATTATTAGCATCACAGTTTCACTAAGTAATCTTGTATAAAGTTGATACTAATGTGTCTTTAGACATATTTTAAAATGAATAACAAAATCTCAAAAAGAGTTTTGTAAAAGTACATATATTTTTCGGAAAACTTTCGTTTACTGCAATCTTAATAACTGTTTTACATTTTTCTCTAAATTGATTTAATTTCGTGAACATCGATCGTAAAAAAATGCTTTTAAAGTTGCAATAAATAAAAATATTTTCTAGAATTTTTGAAATATTCAAAGGTAAAATATACACTCCAAGAATAGTTTCTCTGGCATTAAAACAACTCAGTTTATAAAATCAATTTTATTCATAAATTTTTGGTATTTAAATATATTTTAGTAGTTACTTTATTAATTTGGTTTTAATCTTTTAAAACAATAATGAAAATTAAAATTATAATACATTTTGATCAAGTTTAGATAGCAATAAATAACGATTTTAAAAGTTGTGTTGAATGAAGACTCTCTTTAAAATAACTTTTGATTTTTCTGATAACATGTAATAAAAAATTATTATTTATAGATAAATTTGATTTTTTAATATTGTTAAGAAAATTTTGTTATGAACTATATTTTATTGATAAGATAGAAATATGACATTAGTATTTAAATTTATCACTTAAATTTTCATTATAAATATTTTTGTACAAACAAAAATTCTACAAAAAAAATGTGTTAATTTCTATAAGTTAATACAAATTAAATTCATGTACAGTAAATTACTTATTGATATAAAATAAATAAACATTTAAAACCAGCTTTAAAAAATAATTCAATTTGCCTTTCTAAATAATTTTTATACCTATTTTTATAATGCTATAAATGAAAAATATGTAAATTTTGCAATTAGATGCCAATATCAATAAATTTACATCATCAAAATATTATTTAGAAAAAGATGAATTCATATGATTCTAAACTAATACCTAACAATACTTTTTAATAACTAAAACTGAATTATGTATTTATAACATAAACAATAATATTGTGATGAAATAAATACTCACATTAAGTAAGACATGTACGATGCACTCCGACAATAGAATGCATATAAAAAATGAAATTAATTTAAATTCAATTTGCAATATGTTGTATCGTGGTGTTGTGCATCATAAAAATGTTATTATACTTAATTGCTAGAACGCATACATATAATAAACATACAGAGCTAACGAAATGGATCGAAATGGATTAAATAAAAAATATACACAAGTCTTTTACATCCATATAAACTGAATGAATTCACAGACTGTAACAATGCAAGAACGACGTTGTTTCAAACTCATCATTTTTGCATCATTGCATATAATTTACCCACACATACTATATACATATACATATATATATATATATATATATATATATATATATATATAGGTGTTTTTAAGCGTGATAGAACTTTAAATTGAATCTCTATCGGAAGTTCTATCCAACCTAAAAAACACTCTTTTATAAGAATATGTGTGTGTGTATGTATATATATATATATATATATATATATATATATATATATAGAGAGAGAGAGAGAGAGAGAGAGAGAGAGAGAGAGAATGCTTTTTTAGGTTAGAGAGAACTTTAGATAGGAATTCAATTTAAAGTTCTATTATGCTTAAAAAAAGATCCTATATATATATAGTAATCATCATCATCATCACAAAGCCTATATCAGCCCATTGCTGGGAGAAAGACCCATCGAATGTCATTAAGTTCTCTTAAATGTTTTTCCAAGATTTTCCCATTGTTTCCTATCTGCGGTTAAGCTTCAGAATACTTCATAATATTAGGTTGGCAAGTATCTCCCTTTCGCTTTTTTTTATTTTTTTATTTTTTTTTTGTACATAGCTGCGAAATTCAAAAGACCAGAAGGCGGAAGGGAGATATTTGCCAACCTAATATTATCCCTTCATCTTTGAAAGGGTCTCTTTCTGTGTCTCTTTTTGTTTCTTGGCCATCACTCAATAATGATTTTTGTTCATATATTGTCTTCTTTTTTTGACTTACGTCCTGTCGATGTCCATTTCATCGATTTTATTTGTTTTATTATATAAATAACAATTATATATATATATATACATATATATATATATATATATATATACGAGTATATAAGGGAATAAACCCCGAATAAAAATTTTCACCAATTTGTCTGGTCAGCGAGGTGAATATGACCAAATACCAGTGAATGGTAGCATTCATTGAGGCTTTCGTCCAGAAGTGGATTGATATGGGCTTTATGTGTTATGATATATATATATATATATATATATATATATATATATATATATATATATATATATATATATATATGTATTATCATCAACACTTTCTTACTCACTATTGAATGAAAACATTTCCTTAAGACTTTCCTCTTTCATGTACTTAATATATTTTTCTTGTATTCTGCACAAACAAATTTCCTTGTATCTCTATTTACCCACTACCCACTGGTCTTTTTAGACCTTTTTATATTTCTACACTTTCATTCAAAAATTTTTACTACCTATCAATAGTTTTCTTACTATATGACTTGTCCAATGTCTTTTTATTTTTCATATTTATTATTTTTTATTACGTTTCTTTTACTCTCTTTCAAATCCACTTGTTTATTTTCTTGACTCTACTTATAATCCCTAACATACATCCATCTATGTCCTGTGTTGTCTGGAATTTTTAACTTATTCTGGTATTTAAGAAACATATTTCTCTACCATAAGTGAGAATAGATAGGCTACGTCACTGAAAAACTTTTTTTCAAATATTCGACTTAATAACAAACATATATATATATATATATATATATATATATATATATATATATATATATATATATATATATATGTACAATATATAAAATAAATTAACATCTTTAATTATCTTTATTATAAGTAAATAATAAAAATCACAGTTATTTCCACTACTTTTATTATAAGACTCACATATTGTTTAAGTCTTTTTTAATTACTTTAATATTTATTCAGCGTTAAATTGTTAAATGCAGTGTTGAAGCTTATTTTATTTAATAAATAATAAGGATATAAAAAAATTACAAAACAAAATAATAAATAATGTTGTACATGATTTAAGGATTTTACTGCAAATGAGTAATTTGAATATCTATTGAATATTTCGATTTTATTTTAATATAAAAAAACATAAAAATAAAAATACATCATTTATCATTTTAAAGAAAGTATAATAATGCATTCGAAACAATTTTAGGTAATTTTTATTCAAGCCACGTGATTTTATGTACCCTACAATATCAAAACAAATAGGTTTGCTTGTGAAATATGGATTATAATATTTATAAAACTCAAAAATTACTATTATTAACAAAAAATTGTAATGTACACATAACACAGCCAAACATTTTAGTTTTAACAAATTACAGATATATTTATACAGCTTAAGTTAAAAAATTTGATTCAATTTAAATAAATTTTTTCATTTTTAATTTTATAAATTGTTGGTTTGATTATACATTTTTGTATTTTGGCTGAAGGATTTATATTTATAGTCATATCATGATATATATATATATATATATATATATATATATATATATATATATATATATATACCGTCCCTCAATTTACGCGGTACTTTTTTTACGCCAGTTTTTTTACGCGGAACTTTTTTTACGCGATATTAATTTACGCAGTACTTTTTATACGCGGTGAGATAGATTTCATTTTATATAATTTTTCATGAAATTTATTATATATCAGAGTGACGCAAATTCTTACTTGAACGTATAAAAGCGCGAT
Source organism: Neoneuromus ignobilis (assembly GCA_029203775.1). Classification (NCBI taxonomy): domain Eukaryota; kingdom Metazoa; phylum Arthropoda; class Insecta; order Megaloptera; family Corydalidae; genus Neoneuromus; species Neoneuromus ignobilis. The sequence goes on along the minus strand of CP092090.1, from coordinate 26,741,660 downwards.
ATAAAGATATACGAGTAAAAGGTTGATTGTTTTGAATTACAGTAGCGATAGTGACATCGAATAAAATTTATCTACTTCTGTTTTCTAAAATATCATTATTTTTTTTTTGTTAAGCTATGTGAAATAAATATATGTTTCTACAACTTTACTAGCTTTTATTTCCAATATTTTTTCTATTGTATTGACAGACTCAATTTACGCGATTTTCATTCGCGTAAAACAAATCCACGTGGAACGGATATTCTGCGTAAATTGAGGGACGGGTGTATATATATATATGTACAAGGGTCGTTTGATAAGTATAGTAAAGAAATAAGAAAATCTAAATTGAAAAATTTAATTAAATTACACAATAAATAAATTTACCATACTTATTAAGCGATCCTCATGTATATATGTATATATATATATATATATATATATATATATATATATCATTAGCCTCTCTCAATCCACTGCTGAATGAAGACCTTTCCCAAAATTTTCCATTTTGACCGATCAATGCCTGTCAAAATATTCTTCCAGTCTATTTCTACAAATTTTCTTATCTCTCTATCTCATCTATCCATGAGTTTGTTTCTGTGACTTTTTATATATTTAAGATCCAAATCATAAATATATATATATATATATATATATATATATATATATATATATATACGTATTCTATATTTTATACCAAATTAGAAATATTTTCAAATAATTCTCCGATTATATTACTATGACTGTAATCAAGTGTTTGTTAGGTTTAATGCAATGACACACAGAACGGAATAACAGAATAAAAAATAGATTGCTACGCCGACATGGGGCGTTAGCAATACACGATGTGATAAATATACCATGCATAATACATGATTTTATGAATAACATTGCATTTAGCAGAAAAGATATTAAACGGCCTTAATGGGAAGTTCATCGTAGGGCGAATGGGACCTACGAGACAGAGAATGTGATTATTAACTAAGAAGCACATTTTTTTTCAAATAAGTAAATAAAATCAAAGTGTAAAATTACTTAAGTGTATAAAAGTTGATATAAAAAAATGGTTTGTGTTTGTTGTCTGGTAAACATTAAACGAGGCGATAGAGAGATTCAAGTCGCTGTGATTGTTTTTTATGAAGTTGGCAAGTATCCAGACAACGTTTAAAATTCTGAATGTATTGTCTACAAGTAGTCAATTTGTGTATTGAGTGATAAATTGTAAACTGTAGTCAGTCGTTAATCTCAATGAGCAATTATAGAATTGAAAAAATATATTTCGAAATAAGGAAACAAATAGTCTAATAATTCATATTGTTCCATATAAAAAAGTATCTTTCCATGTCACAATATCTTATAAATGTGTGCAATAAATATTTATTCTTACGTTATCTGTTTATAACCTAATATGCATTTGATTGGCCATATATCGTCAAAACGTTGCATTAAAATCTTTAGATTTTATAATACAGTACTCTCTATACAAAATATAATTACAAACCACATTTTCAAATATAAACTAATTTAATCATGATTTGATTTATTAATTAATCAAATTTATATTAATTTCGTATATATTTTTGAATTCATTTATCATTATATTTTATGAACTGTGTTAAAAAATTTAAATTATTAAATTAAATATGTAAATAACATGTATAGTAAAAACGTATTAATATTTTCAAACTGTTTATAATTAATTATAAAACATTATATTATAATATATATATATATATATATATATATATATATATATATATATATATATATATATATATATATATATATATATGCTACACTTATAAAAAGCCTTATTCTTTATAGCAGTAATTAAAAAACTGATAATAAAAGCTGTTTGCATATTAATCCTTTTTCATATAACAATATAAGTAGATTACATATCGGCGAATAATAATAATTAATATAAAGTAATATGAATAATCAAAATGATATCATAAACTAATTACACGCTGATTTTCTATGCGAATAATTATTGTTTTATAAGAGTTTAATTTAATTTTACATACAATCGGAAATAGTTCTTTATATTTCATCAAAATTCAATTTATCCTTTCTGGTACAATTAACAAGTAATTAATATTTACATATTAAACAGGTCAGTTAAAATCTACATGTCTTTTTATAAGAAAGTTATTAACACTTATAACGAAGCATTTTTGATATATAGATCGATAAGTTTGTATGTGTGTGTATATATATATATATATATATATATATATATATATATATATATATATATATATATATATATACAATTAAAAACCACTTAATTACATAAAATTATCTCTTCGGAAATTTGTTAGACATTTTAAATAATTAGGTAAATTAAAAAATATTTATTTAATACATAAAAAAAATATTAATAGTTGTAATAGCTTAATCAAGATTTTGCTTAATGTAAGAACAAAATGAATTGATTATAACTGGTTTTTACTTATTGGTTAACATATTCATTTATGTATGACAATCAACGATAAATAATTTTAACAAAATATTGTATATAAATTTGTATCATAAAATGATATTTATTTTTAGTAATTTTCAATACAAAATTTGTAAGCTATATATATATATATATATATATATATATACATACACCCGTCCCTCAATTTACGCGGGATTTTTTTACGCGAATTTTTTTTAAGCGATAAATTATACCTCTATTTACGCGGTATTGATTTACACGGCACTTTTTATACGCGGTCAGATAGATTTCATTTTATATAATTTTTCATGAAATTTATTATATATCAGTGACGCAAATTCTTACTTGAACGTATAAAAGCACGATATAAATATATAAAAGGTTGATTGTTTTGAATTACAATAGCGATAGTGACACCAAATAAAATTTATCTACTTTTGTTTTCTAAAACGTCATTATTTTTTTGTTAAGCTATGTGAAATAAATATGTGTTTCTACAACTTTACTAGCTTTTATTTCCAATATTTTTTCTATTGTACTGACAGACTCAATTTACGCGATTTTCATTTGTGTAAAACAAATCCACGTGGAACGGATATTCCGCGTAAATTGAGGGACAGGTGTATATATATATATATATATATATATATATATATATAAAGTCATCCAAATGTGTTGAATAGAGTTGTGTTTTATTAAAAAGAAATAAAAGAAACTATACACATGTTTCTTTTTAATAAAATACCTAGGTGTTGCATTTGGATGACCCTATGTATGTATGTATGTATGTATGTATGTATGTATGTATGTATGTATGTATGTATGTATGTATGTATGTATATATATAGAAACATAACTTTTTCTTAGAAAAAGCTATTAACACACGATGTCTTATATTCAAATCATGAACAGCTGTTCGATTATATTTATGATTCATATAATGTAGCCACAAATAAAATAATTTATCATTTAATCAAAAATAAAAAAACAGTTTTTCCAAAACTTTTTATAAAAACAATTTTTAGATGTAAAAATATTTGTATTTAATTATCTTTGTTGAAATTATATATATATATATATATATAATTAATAGAACATAAAATTTATATATATATATATATATATATATATATATATATATAAATTTTAATTATTTATTTTTAAATGGAAATGGGCCAGTCATAAATAAAAAAAAAAGATCACTGATAAACAAGAAAAGTTATATATTGTAATATTGAAAATCTAGGTAAATAAAAAAGCCCAAGAGAAGACCCATAAATAGTTCGAACAAAGACAGAAAAAAATTGATTAGAATGAACTGGAAGAGAAAAGCATTATAAAATATTTATTTACCAATATTGTTTATAAATAAATGTTATAAATAATTGGTTATAAATAAACATTTATTTACCAATAATTTTTTGATAAATAAATGTGATTTTCTAAAATGTTTTTTAAATATATTGATTATTTATCTCAACACCACAAGAATCCAATAATCAATTATTTATTCAAATTATTCGCTGGTATTCATATTGATGGCCATGTTATCTAAATACATCAGAGTACTGGATTATAAATATAGAGCTTTAACGACATCTATATGACAATCTAAATTCGTATTAGTGAATAAAGTGAACAATAAATAATCACTGAATACATAAAATCGTGTTATTTATGTTGAAGAAAATAATTCGTTTATGCTAAAGGGTTATACCGAATGAAATATGACAATATTTTCGTTTCAAGTAGAATATTCTCGCTTCAATCGATTTGTTTGACTGAAAAATGAAGTCGTTTGTAAACCACTATATTATCAACCATTGATAATAATTTATCTTAATTTACTTTGTTAATTAAAATATTATTTTTACTATCAAACGATTTACTGTATGTGTGTAAAATATTAAAACTGATCAATTCTACATTGAACTTTTGTACAATTTCTGCACTTTTTTAAATCATAAACTTTATAAATAAATATATGTGTATTTATTTTAAATTTGTTGAAAAATGAAATTTTTATTCTGAAAAAAGTATTATAAATATCAATAAGAACTTAAAATGAAAACAGTATCAGTATAGATTAAAATATGATCTTGTAAGAAAGTCTTTGCTAGTACGAAATAAACATAAAATATGTACGAATAATGCACACACTTACCACATATATATATATATATATATATATATATATATATATATATATATATATATATATATATATGCATATACGTATAATGTGTGTGTGTGTATATATATATAGAGTTGGTATTCTGGCATAAAGACCGACGTTTTGGTACGTGTTTGTTTTATTTTCGAACACTTTACACCCAGTAATTGGCACGATTGGTAGGAAGACACGCAATCGTCTTCAGCTTCTGCATCGGTGCAGTCCGTGCGCGATGTATCTACCGCCGTGTGTTGACCATCGCGTCTCTAAACGCTACCGATTTATTGCAACTAGGTTATCTGTTGATGTGGAATGTTTAAATACGTGGAACACCTATATAAATAATATTGTCGATAACTGTTGTTTAGTTTTGTTTCTTGTTGATTCATCTAGATGAACGTTTTTATCTTATTGTTTTTTTCTAAAAGAGATCGTACAGTCAATATATTATGTGGATGATCGTTTCTATTTTCATTCGTTTTAGTTTATTATAAATGATTAAATAGTAAAAAAAGATTTTCTTTTTCATTTAGTCATAATTTATTTATAACTTTTAATATTGATAGATATTCCAGAATTCGTAGTTCATTGCGTTTTATACAAATTATTATTTGTTTCCTATAAATTGAATTTTACTAATAGAGAAAAACGAACTATTGATTTTCAATATATTATTATAAGAATTATGTCTAAACAACTTCACTGATTTTTTCAGCTCTTGAAGTGAAATGTTTTACCAGTTTCCTTTTCAAGCAATTTTATATTTTCTCTTAACCAGTTAATAAATTTTATATTTCAATGAATGTTTTATCTTACATATTATCATTATTTTTTTGTACCCATAATTTCCATCTTTCATTTCTTGTTCTTATTTTAAACATAAATCTTTTTTTCTGTTACTGTAAGCTGTTGAAGGATGATATTTTGACAATCAACTTCTATAATTTTTTCATGAAAGCTAAATTTTGTATATGATTAATAATTGTATTTTTTGTCTGTAATTTTCACGAGTTTGCAACAGCTCATAATAGAAAATATCTTCCTGATCCTGTCAGATGCGCAGTAAAATATTTAAACCATGGTTCTTTCTTTTTGGTGTTGATATAGGTAATCGGATAGGATCTAACCACTTTTTACGTTATTTTTTTAAAAATCAGCATTATAAAACATTGGCCTCTTTAATATTCTTTGAGTTTCTTAACGATTTCGTTTTTAAAAGATGAGATTATTAACTCTAAACTTAATCTTCCAAACTGAGGATTTTCGTTTAAAATTATTAAAATTTGACTCAAAAAAATTTTTTTTTGTTTGAAAAGCAACGAACTGTAAATATTAACCCTTTGCACTCGAGGGCTCCAGAACGGAGCCAATTAAAATTTGTCTTCAAACTCAAAGGCTCCGCTACGGAGCCAACGCAAATAATTTTCAATTCATAACATAAGGACAAAAACAAATCGTAATAACTTCACTTATTCATTTAGCGAAGTGCAAATTTAAGTTGCTGATTCGAATTACTGAAAATATGAGTGAAAAAAAGCTTCGAGTGCAAAGGGTTAAAATGATTCAATATCTTCTGTTTTAATAATTCGTGTGGGTTTTATTTTCCTTCTTTATGTATCTCTTTCTTAGCTTGAAAACAACAAAAAAACGATATGTAGATTAACTCTTAATGCTTTTACAAGATTAGCGAGTTGAATTTTTATCCAATAACAATTAGAATTCATACAGATTTTTTTTATTCAAAACGTTCTTCATCTTTTACAATAAAAATAATCTCATAATTCCAAAATACTAATAGATACATAACTTTTTTTCTAAATATCAACAATTGTTTTATGTGTTTTTATAATAATTTTTATCCAATATAAAAAATATGTCGAATAAGTTCTTGATAAGCTCCATTTTTATCGCATTAAAACAATACTGTTAGGAAAACATGTTTTTTTTCTTATACAGAATAAACAATATTAAAAATAGCATTTTATTTTCAATGCATACCCCTAATATATATATATATATATATATATATATATATATATATATATATATATATATATAAATTTAGATTCGGCATAATCCAAAAGAATTAGCTGATATTTCGGAGATCACCGCCAAGCGCCTGATATCAAGAATGAAGTGAATAATACTTAAAAGACAAATCGATTTCTTAGTGAAAGATTGCACTTATGTGTACGTTGCAAATTCATATTGAAACAGTAGACACTTAATTAGTAATTTAATGTTTAAGCTACCTACATGGCTTCACTTTTCTGGTATGTATGTATGTATGTATGTATGTATGTGTGTATATATGTATATATATATATATATATATATATATATATATATATATATATATGAACAACAAATATCGCCATATTTCACGTGCATATACCTGTGTACGATCGTTCGACACAATTAAGCAACTATCTTGGTAATTTATGGCTGCAGTCTCGGGTACATATATTTTTTTCATGGTCAAATATTCAAATAAGCTTGTGTCGTGTACATAAGTTCGGTCACGACCTCCTCCCCACATCGCGTAACTAGCACGCCGACCGACCACCCGGTCTACAGGATGCCTCTTCGACGTCCTTATCGCGATTCATATCTCGCGCCATCGGCCGCAGCAGCGCCGCCCGCCCGTCGCTATCTGGTGACAATATCTGCAATCTAGATCATGCGCACACCTCGGCCAACTCGGACATAATATATGTATATGTTTTATATACGTGCTATTATACCACGCTGTACATATATATATGTATATACAAGAAACACAACAATTGTTTTATACTGCTTAGTTTGTGGTTGACAGTTATTATATTAATGGTGAGACAATACACGGCCCGTTTGCATTTATTTTACGTAGTAAGTGAATTATTATTGTATTTAATTTATAATTCGTACGTTCGCAAGCGTTTGGATTCCATTTTACGACTGGAAATTTTATGAATGTTCTCTTATTTGTGTTTTACATTAAACTAGATTCGATATAAAAGAATGTATACTTGTAAAATATATTCACACATGTTATTTATTACTTATTGTAAGAAAATGTTTGTATCTCACTGCTACTTCATAAATTCAAAGTCCTTTATAAATAATACAATCGTTATTTTAAACTTTACAACAGTAACGTAATTGTTCAGATCCGTTAAATTTTTTTAAAGGCGCTTTTAAAATTATCTACACTACATGTTAACACACATAAGTTGCGCATATATATATATATATATATAAATATATATATATATATATATATATATATATATATATATATATATATATATATATATAAATATATAAAGTGACTCAGTCAAAATCACACAAATATCACACAAAAAATATTTCACGCATGAATATCTCATATATACTCGTTTATTTTATCACAATAATAAAAAATACAACTCACAACAAACAGAAAATATAATTTACATTTTTTCTTTTATAATATATATATATATATATATATATATATATATTGCCACTACCAAATAAATAAATGAAAATAGTATAATAAATGAAATTATAATGGATATCTACTAAATGTGTCAATTTTAATAATACATTAATTAAAAATGTTTTTTTACTATATATTGTTGTTTTCTTAGAAAAATGTCCTAGTGTTTTAATAGAATTTTGTTTATTTTTAATAACAAAAAATATTTATGTTTAATAATAAATGCAGAAAAAAATATGTCAAATTTAGAAAATTTTTGTAAGAAATAATATTATTCCGGTTATAACTTGTGTTTTAATTTAATGATTAATGTGTTTTTTAGAATTTGAACTATTATACATAATCATATATTTTATATTCATTCATATATATATATATATATATGTGTGTGTGTGTGTGTGTGTGTGTGTGTATAATTTATCATTTCATTTACTGATTTTAGGTTGTCAATATAAATTTTTAATATATTAACCAGTTGCGCTGGAATGACGTGCTATGTACGTCAACTGCTATCTGTACCAAATGTCGATAAGACGTACATAGCACGTCGTGTGATTTTTGCTAAGTTAAAATAACATCGGAGTTCAGTTAGCAAGTGTCACACTTCTGTTTTGAAGGCATACAAGTGCTTTTTTGTAGAACTTCATTAATTAATTTTACATATTTTCATTGAATAATAATCAAATAACTACAAAACACAATATTTTTTTTTGTTATTATAAAAAACTATTTTATCAAAGAACTATTTTATTCTAATAATAGCGCATCAGAAAATGTTGTACTGGATTTATGTAGACCTTTAGTTGATTTTGTACACACCCTCTTTTTAGATAACTGGTATTCGTCACCAAAACTGTATCGGAAATTAAATTTGCAAAAAATTCATACTATCGGAAATTCAGATCTAATAGAAAGAATATGCTAAAAGATTTTTCAGCGACAAAATTAAAAACATTTTACGTTCATTTAAAATCTTACAATGGTATCTTAGCTGTAAAATGGAAGGACAAAAAAGATATATATTTACTTTCTTCAAAACATTCCAAAGCAGAAATGATTGTAACAAAAAAGAAAAAATGTAGAAATTATACAGACCAAAATGGAAACATTACAAAACCTAATATAGTTTTAGATTACAATGATGGTATGGGTGAAGTAGACCTGCAAGATAGCTATTTATCATCTTTTCCTTTAATGAGAAAATTTACAAAAAGTTACAGAAAAATATTCTTTTATCTAATGGATATGGAATTTTTTAATACCTCTATTCTATTCGGTAAAATAACAAACGTACCAAAACCCAAGAAATACTCCTTTTCAAAAATTATTAAAATTATTAATAAATTTGTTAATCAGTTTAAGAGTTTTACTATAATGTTAATGTGTGTGTGTGTCTAAAACTTCATAAAAAATGATTTCAAATACCAACTCGCTGCGAATTGCTTTGGACGGATTTGCCACGCGTGCATGTTAATTAATTGCCAGCGCAACTGGTTAAAACGTTGATTCAAACTGAATTTATTTATTAATATCATTGATAATTTTTTTACAGTTTTTGTCATTTCAACAAATTTGAAATTTGTGCAAATAGAGAATATGTAAATAAATCCATTCTAATTTTTGGCTTTTTATTTAATTGCTAAGTAATTTTGCATAAAATGAACCTAGTATAAAAAACATTTAATTTAATTTTATTCACATATATTATTAATAGAAAAAATGTTTCTAACTTATTTACAATTTCATTTTAGGAAATAAAGATATATTTATATTATAGCATTAAATTTTGAAAGTTAAATTAATATTGTGGTTAATTTACTTTCTAACAAATGATTTTGTAAAACTGAAATAATTTTATAGAACTAATTATCAGTGATTTATAATACCATCCTTTGAAAATATGATTAATAATCAAAACGAGAATTGATGAAAAAGAGAAAAATGAAAGATTTTAAGAATAATTTCATCAAATCTTTGAACAGTAGAAAAAGATTTTGCGAAAAAAATATTAAGTTCAACAAATCTTTTCAATTCGAGATATCATAATCAAGGTATTTAATTTTTATGTAATATCTTTTTAATTTATAATATAAATTAAAAGCAGATTGTATCTCAGATACATTGATTAGTAATTGGTTTTTAACTATTTAATTATCATCACCTGTAATTTTATTTTAATTCTTTCGTTATTATATCATTTACTTCTTCTTGTACGACAGTAAAAATTACTTGTTTATATGCAAATTATTTTTTAATTGCCTTACAAGATACACTTTATACTCAAAGTATTCTTGAGTATTAATGACGAGTTGAGAATAATAATATTATTTCAAAGCATAAAAATAATTCATTATGAAATATTTATTTGTAATTATTTGCATTCTTTTTATTGGTAGTAAAGAATTTAATTATTATTCTTCATCAGTAATTTAAAGAAAGACGTTAATTAAAAATTACATTTAACTATTTGTTAATGTTCATAATTAATATAATTTAAAAATAATTTTATTTTGCAATTTGCATATTCTTATTTAATTACTATTTCAGATTAATATAAAAATCTAAAATGCTATTCAATAACTAATTACTGGAAATATATTCTATTATTGATAATATATTTTTATTTCTAGTCAATTAGATTTTTTTAAAAATGTTAAAATACCAAGAAAATAAATTTTTTGCTAGAATTTTTAAATTAAAACATATATTTATATATATATATATATATATATATATATATATATACATATATATATATATATACGAGGTGTGATCAAAAAATAAGGTGAATTTTTATTTTTTTTCAAAGAATATTTATTTATTCATCAATTTTTATTTTGTCCCCTTCAAAGTAATCCCCCTCGGATATAATGCACTTGTGCCAACGCTTTTTCCAATCCTCAAAGCATTTCAAAAAATCATTTTTTGTGATCTTGTTCAGCTCCTCTTTCGATGCCGTCTTTATTTCCTCAATCGTTGCAAAACGCCGTCCTTTCATGGGCCTCTTCAGTTTCGGGAACAAGAAGAAGTCACAGGGGGCCAGGTCTGGGAAATACGGTGCCTGCGGCATCATTAGTGTGTTGGTTTTAGCCAAAAATTCGCGCACAAGCAACGATGTGTGAGCAGGGGCGTTATCATGATGCAAAAGCCAATTTTTGTTCTTCCACAAATTCGGACGTTTCTGGCGGATTGCTTCGCGCAAATTGCGCATAACTTGCAGGTAATATTCCTTATTTACTGTTCTACCCTGTGGCAAGAACTCATGATGCACCACGCCCCTGCAATCAAAGAAAACTGTAAGCAAAACCTTCACATTTGATCAAACTCGGCGTGCTTTTTTTGGTCTTGGTGATCCGGAATGCCTCCACTGGGACGATTGAGTCTTAGTTTCGACGTCATAACCGTATACTCATGTTTCGTCACCTGTTATGACCCTGTCGAGTAAATCTGGGTCGTCGTTGACGTCATTCAATAGCTCTTGGGCGATGCTCATGCGACGGTTCTTTTGGTCGAAATTGAGCAATTTCGGAACAAACTTCGCTGACACACGTCTCATGTCTAAAACACCCGTTAAAATTGATTGGCACGAACCAAACGAGATGCCAATATCATCAGCAATTTCTCTAATGGTAATTCGACGATTTACCAACACTATTTTCTTCACTTCTTCAACGTTCTCATCAGTTGTTGACGTGCTGGGGCGTCCAGAACGAGGTTCGTCGTTGGTGTCTTGTCAGTCTTCTTGGAAGAGTTTATACCACTTGTAAACATTTTTTGGCTTAAAGTAGACTCATCGTATGCCACTTTCAACATTTCAAGTGTTTTGGAGCACTTGATTCCATTTTTCACACAAAATTTAATGCAAACTCTTTGATCCATGATTTTCGACAGCGGAAAATCGTGGAGCCTGCAAAACACTTCTAACTTTTATGCCTCTCACCAACAAACTAAACATGCTACATAGCTGAAATTTGGAACATATATTCGAGACGAGTGTACCAACATAACCAAATAAAAAAATCGAAGATCGAACGGATGTAGCCCGCTAAATTTCAAAATTCACCTTACTTTTTGATCACACCTTGTATATATATATAATTTTTTTCTACTGAAATATTTTGTTAATTTTGGAATATATTTATATAATAATTTGAATATTTGGATATATTTATGCAATACAAAAATAATATATTTTTTTCTTATACCTAGATCACTTTATTATATATAAATATTGTAACTGTGTGTTATTATAGAATATTAAGAACGATATTTTGTAAGCAAAGATTGATTTTTCTATCAAAATTTACTTTCAAACTTAAAATGTTAAAAGCTGTCGTCTCACTAAAACTGAACATTTGATGTAACAACGATTTTTTGCATTGCTGTCACTGACATCAAAGAATCGATAAGAAAATTCACCCACGATGGTCTATAGCCTGAATCTACCGAGTAACTACGGTTTATTTTCTAATCATACGGTCGAGTTGAATTGCTTTACCGATATTTGATAGTAAAATGCTTTGCGAATGACGTGAAAGTCGTTCGCTGAATACGTAAATTTGATCTATAGAAAGATAAACTGACTCGCTCGTATAAGAAATACTAACAGAACAGTCTTTCATATCTATTTGATCTCCACAGAAAATATGTTTCATTTTTTTCTTTTCCTTTCTACGAATGCGTGTTAAAATTCAATGCAAATTGTTGATTTCATTGTTGTCAATTATCATTATAACAGCAATTAAACATTACGTGTATTTATGGCCTTTCAGTGATGTGCCGTTGACACACCACTGTCTACTTACGTACTGAGTAACAAACATGATAATCATCTTGCCTGCATTTGCATACACACACAGTTGAAGAATTGAAAGCGGATAACTCATGACTAATTGTACGTGCTTCAGTGCCTGTACATTACAAATTGCTTATCAATACATATGATCTTAATCACATAAGTTACTTTATTGTTTATTTTCATGTTCGTGGCTAATTTTAGAACTATTTTTTTCTAATTGACATATCTGTTTCTCTATATAATATTTAATCTTTGATCACTTCAAGTGAATTCACTATTGAATTTTATATTAAAACAATTATAAAGAACAATTACATTGAATATATTAAGATTTTTTATTAGGAAGCTTGTATTTTATTCAACTTATATTATATAACTTTTATTGAACTATGTAATATAAAATGTAAATAAAATACAAGATAATGCAAAACGAAAAATAAAAATTGAATTATAATTCTATAAATACATAAATGCAAAAAAACTATGTTACAAATGAATTACTCATTCCCAACACAAGATTTTATAAAATGATATGTTAAATAATTACTTATTATTCACTTCATTCATTGATGCACATTTCGATAACCATGCCATCATCGTCAGAGCGTTATATTATAAAAACATAGCTACTGAAATGCACTTCAATGAGTAAAATAAACAATAAACAATTATTGAACTTTTTAAAATCTCGTGTTATTAGGGGATGAGTAATTTATTTATGTTGAAGTAGATTTACCATAGTACCAAAACAAATAGTTGTATAAAACTCAATAAAAAAAATATTTATATTAAAGAAAAAACTAAAAAAGGAAATATTTTAGCTATAGAACAATAATTTATTTGTTATATTTATGACAATTGTATTTTAAATAAAAAAATCTTGTTAATTGAACATTGGTTTTTTTTTGTTTAGAAAAATGTTTGCAATCTACAAATTTGTGATTTTTAATTTAATTTAATACTAATTCTTTGCACGTATTTCATTTATAAAAATTATAATAAATAGTCAGTAAATAAATTTAGTTTTCACTTATATATTTTTTATGTATAAAGTTTTTATTTTTTTAAATTCATTTGTTGATAAAAATATTTTTTCTTTATTACTTTTAAAAATTAAAAAATAAAAAGTAGAAAAAACAGTAGTAATTTTATATAACTTTTTATATTATTTATGAACCACATTTTTAAACTAAAATTCTGAATTAAAATTATATTCATTCATTTTTAAAATAACACAGTATTCACCTTCTTATGAATGTTATACCTAGATATTGGTCAGTATGAATAAATATTGTTTTTAAAAATACTTTTAACATTTATTGATTATTTTTATTCTGATTCTACACAAAAAAACTGCTTTAAATAAATAAATAATTATTATACAAATTCAGAATGATTTAAATATGCCTTCAAATATTATATACTTTTGTCTATGAATATAAAAGTTCAATATTTTCTTTAAAAGTAAATAGTAAGTTATTAAATAGAAACATATTTATTAATGCTATTCTCTAATTGTAATAAATAAATTTATAAGAAATATAATAAACGCAGTTACTGAAACAATACTTAAGTTTTACGTTTTAATAAAATCATATGCACTGCAATTATATTTTTAATTCTACTTGATATGCATAATTACTAAAATTATAAACGTCACTGCGGTAAACAATGCATATGGAAGCATCATTATAAGATTCTTGAAAGATAACGACCCACATCGCTCTATCTACGATATAATAATACGTTATGCAGATGCAGACACAAACTAAATATCTACACAAAATTGCTTTATAGAGTTAATTATATTTTATCTATTATAGCTATTGAGAGTGTAATAAAATGTATATGTTGAAATGTATTTTAAAATATTAAATTAACGACCAGTAAATTATATATGTATTTATTATATAAATATTATCAGATATTTAGCGCTAATTTAAACTCGCTGTATGTTTAAGTTCGTTGATTAAATTTAGTTTAATATAAAATTACAAACAGTTACTAGAGAAAATACTGATAATTATTATTAAATTATACAGATGATTGTAATGAGAAAAGTTTATGATTATGAAATATTTTTCAATATTTCACAGTCAATTTCATTTTCATACATTTTTATTTTATAATCTATAAAGTAGAATAAGACTTAATTACGAATTTATATTAACTTCAGTAAAATTTTAAAAATATTAACTTTAGCACAAACAATTTATGATTTTGAAACGTCGAACTTTTTATATCTCAGTGATATTGAAAAGAATAATGTAAAAGAATAATGAATGAAAATATTAAGAAAAATATGTTAAAAACGAAAAAAAAGTTTATCAAAAATTAACTATTAACAATTTATCTTTTGTAATAATTTCATGAAAAGTTTCAGAAATTCGTCTTCTTGTACATTCATTTTAGTTAAAGGTACTTTTTCTTAAATTTTTTTAAATTCTTTATTTGTCCATACAATGCAATAAATTATTTTACAAAATACAATATATATATATATATGTACAAAAAAAAGCGGAAGGGAGATATATATATATATATATATATATATATATATATATATATATATATATATATATATAAAGTAAAAAATAATTAAGGTTTTAACATTCTCATCATAACTATTCTTAAATTTCTTACTTCAATAAAAAACATATTTATGGATGAAAGTTAATAAACATATGAATCATCATTTTTTTAAATTGACTTCAAAAACATATTTTCATAATGAATACACAGATGTATAAATTACGAAATACTTTGTCATTGTGTAATATAAAGTAAAAATAATTTTATGCTTGCTCTTTGCATGTTTTAATTTATAAAAATTGTGTTAAATAGCTAGAACATACGAGTAATTTCACATTCTGCACACATATTCTTAATGTCTACGAATATAGCATCACTTTTAAAAGCTATCAGATTGATATGATGATGAAAAACAGAAAAAAACGATATGAATTTTATAATTATATAAAGCATATTTATCAACAACATTTCTATACAACAATTTTCAAATAAAATTATAATCATTAGTTAATTACATTTTTACATAAAAATAAATATAGTTTATAATTATATTCATATGATATCATATCGAGATATTGATAAATATGAATAAATATAGATTTTAGAGATACTTAATATTTACATTGGCCTTTTTTAAGAAAACAATAATTTTAAATTATCCCAAAAAAAGAAATTAAGCAAACAGATATGGAATTTTATAAATAGTATTAAAATGAAATAAACTATAATATAAATTTATTTCTTTTTAAATATCATATTTAATCAATATTTGATTTTAAAATTAAGTTACATTTTGAGTATTAAAAAATGATTAATCAAATGACTATTTAATTTAATTCAAAAATTTATATTATTTTTGTATATAACTAAGTCACCAACATTTCTACTATTTCTGACGTACCGTTAACTATGACTCAGATCCAGACTTGAAACTAATGACATCTCTATTAGCATACAGAAAAATTAATATAATATTATTTTTTTAAAAAAATAATATTTAAAAAAAACATTGAAATATGTAAGATTCTTAAATTTTATAAACAAATTAGTCACAGTGTTTCTTTCTCATTTAAATAGAATGAAAGTGCATATTAAAAATCAGTTGCAAGTGCACACTTCTTAAGTGAATATCAGTTTTTGTATGTTTTTACTCTCGTATCATCTTTTAAAATTGTATTTTTTTAAATTTGGTTAAAGTGTTAAAGAATAAGAAGAATACGAATGTTTCGAAGAACAGATAGCACGTAAGTATATATATATATATATATATATATATATATATATATATATATATATATATATATATATATATATATTTAAAGGTTATTTTAAGTAATGAAAATAGATAGATAAGCTATTTTTTAAGAAATAAATAAACAAATATTAAAAATAATAATTATTCTGTTTCATAAAATATTATTTATTTTTATAAATGAAAAATGATCCTTTTAAGTGTACATTTTTACATAAATACACTCACATATTATATATACGAGGGTCGTTTCATAAGTATGGTAAAAAAGAAAGAAAAATAAATTGAAAAATTTAATCTAATTAATTAAATTAAACAATAAATAAATTTACAATACTTATCAAACAACCCTCGTATATATATATATATATATATATATATATATATATATATATATATATATATATAATAGTGTTTTAATTATTAAACTCGAGTAAACGTTAATAGAAATATTAATAACAATGTCTTAAATGAACGACAAATTAATTTTACACTAAAAATCGTCACTCAATTTCACTAATTAAATTTTTTAGTTATAAAATACATAAATAGGGTAAAATAATAATAAAAATAAGTGCATATTTTACAGTAGAAATCACGGTTGTTAAACGAAAATTTCATATAGGATATCGCTAGCCGGAGATTAGAAATAATTTAGTTTAGATTGTCACCAGACAATAATCATTATACTACATTGCCGACGGGTCGTTGTCGCATCATTTTATCATGGAAACCATTTTATTTAATTGTTGACGTCATTTCCGACACAACCGCCAAGTAAAACAAGTTCTTGACATTTATGAAAATATGTCAGTTATTCCATTTAACATGAAATGTTTCTGAAAACACATCATATGATTAAAAAGGATTATTCGATTTGATCAACGATCGAAAAAATCATGTTCGTTTTCAATTAACTAACAATAACTGAAGAACAAAATCGATTTTTATTGCTAGTTTTAGCTGTTTTTAGGAAAATAGAACTTTGTTTTTATAAACGCATTTAATTTACTATTTACTTATTCATAAGAAAGTCGTTTGAGATTAAATTTGTTAACATGCAATTCTGTTCCAGTTTTTTACACAGAATGAATCAAAATTAAAACAGATGTTTAATTATGTGAATAATTAAATGTATAATTTTAATTTTACGTAATTATCATATATTATAATGAAGGAAGGAAATGAGTTTGTGTTCAAGCTTCTCAGCGATGAATGAATATTACTTAAAACGTTAAATTTGTAAATGTCAAAATATAGTAGTTGGGAAATAATTTATAAAGATATATTTTTATATTTTTCATTTAACATATTGCGGAAGAATATATCCTCGTAGTAATAATTTTTAAGCATATGAATGTATACAATAGAATGATTTTCTGGCAAAATATGTCATAATCACTAGTAGTTAAGAGTCAAATACCCTTCTATAATAAGAGAAGCAAAGTAAGAGGAATCTTTATGGAAAAATACTTAAAATTTTTATGAATTAAATATTCTGAACTTGAAAAACGTGAACTTTATATATATTCATACATATATACATGCATGCATATATATATATATATATATATATATATATGTTTATATATATATATATATATATATATATATATATATATATATACAAAAAAAATATATCAAAACGTATTTATTATTATTAAATGTAACTTACACCTCTGAAACGATAGTTTTGGTACATAACAATTTATATAAAAAAATATATGTAATATTTTGATATGTTTATAAATTTTCGAAAAAAAAGATTTATAACTTTCAACACCACAAGATATTGAAAAGTGTGTGTTTATAAACCAAAAAAATCTGTTAAAAAGAGTGTTTATAAATACAAATTTTCTTAAAAAAAGATTATTTTAAATAAAAATATTTCAAATGTTGATTTATTCAATTAAAACTATTTTAAACTTAAATATATTCAAACACTCATAAAAATCAAATTTTATAAAAAATATAATTGATAATAAAATAATATTTATTTATTTATAGTAAATATAAAATTTCATTATATATATAATATATATATATATATATATATATATATATATATATATATATATATATATAGGTATATAAATATATATAAATCACAAATATACAAATTTTTCATTATTAAATATATTTCATATTTCAATATATTTAATATAAATTCAATAAATTCAATTTCAATATATTTAATATAAATTAATATAAAATATATTTAATAATGAAAAATTTGTATATTTGTGATTTATATATTTTTATATACCTATATATATATATATATATATATATATATATATATATATATATATATATATATATATATATATAGGTATATAAATATATATAAATCACAAATACACAAATTTTTCATTATTAAATATATTTTATATTTCAAAGAGTACAAAATTTTCGTACATAACTTATAAAAATAAATGTAATATTTTGATATGTTTATACACCAGAACAAATCAATTTTTTATATTAGGTGGCTCAAATGAGACTAAAGAATTTAAACATGAATTTTCTTGCTTGCTATCATTTACTACTCTTTATTATCATTCACTCTTATCTGGACAAACATCATTACAATACAAATTACGATACAAACATCATTCTTAATAAATATATTTCTAAATTTTTCATTGTAATACTTATTACTAATTTTTAATTTGTTACAAAAAATAATAAAATAGCAATAAAGTTCATAGTAATAAATTATGTATAATTTCGCATTTATTAAATTATCTTTAATTATTGTTATTTCTATAAACTTTTTTTAGAAGTCAATTTTTTTAACATATTTTATGTTTATTTGTAATTTAAAAACCTGAATTTATATATATATATATATATATATATATATATATATATATATATATATAGATATATATATATAGATATATATATATATATATATATATATATATATATATATATATATATATATATATATATATATATATATATATAAATATATATATATATATATATATATATATATATATATATATATATATATATTCATCGAACTATTTACATACCCATGTTTTATAATTAAATTTGTTTTCGTTGAAAAAAAATATTTAAAATAACTGACGAAGTTCATACATCCGTATTGATCATCTGTATCTCTAATCGACAGACCGCGTCCGTCTATTAAAACCATAACGAACAAAAATCCATTACACTTGAATGTACGAAAAATCACTGAATGTTATACAATAATTAATATTATAAATTACGTTATCATTTTTTCTATTCCATGTCTCATGCTGTGAAGCTTATGGTCCGTACGTAACTCTTCCGGAATACGAGACCACCATTGTGCAAACTTTTAATTAATAACGTCTACATCCGTACTACTGGTCCGTGATTTAAATTTGCGTTGTTTTATGAATGGATAGCTTATTTTTTATTTATTTATTTATCGCTTATAGTCAAATTACCTACTCGAAAGAATTACTTGAAGGTCATCGGTGTGAAACATTGTGTGAAAAACATTTAGCGAATCGTTTTTTTCGTAATTCTTAAATGCAAATAAGTATTTTAAATATATGCGTAATTATATATATATATATATATATATATATATATATATATATATATACACTACAATTCAATATTAAATTTTGCACACTATTTAGTTTCATTACGTTAAACTAAATCATTTATATGAAACAGTAAACTTTTTCCATGCATAAAAATACATACTTACAATTAGTTTCAGAATAATTAAAACTATACAAATAAAAATATATAATTTGTAGTGACTTCAATCCAGCTTACTTTTTTCAGAAACAGTTTTATGAATTTTAATTTTATTTATTATATATATATATATATATATATATATATATATATATATATATTAAATTATTTTATTTTTGTTAATTTCAATAAAAGTTAAAATAACAATAAGTTCTAAAGTATGAATCGAAAATCTTACGATAAAAAATGAGGAATAATAAAATAAATTATCATAATTATTCTTTATTAACAAAAAATAAATAAAAAATATGTTGTGTGCATATTTCTAAATTATTTTTTTTACATAATGTAGTGCTAAAATCCATACGAACTATTTTATTGTTTATATTAATTTAGTACTTTTGAGATCTATACTGTTTTAAACAAAAAAAATCTTTACACAGACAAATTTCAAATATTTAGAAATATTGTTTATGTTTTTAGAAATCTAACGAATCTATTATGATGTTTTCTAAAAAAAAAATTCACCCAAATTACTTATTTTGAAAAACACAATCAAAAATGTATTAATACTGCAAATCTGAGATTCTTATTTTTCATAATAAATATTCATTTTCTAGAAAAATATTTATTAAATAATAAAATATTTTTAAAAAAATAGTTAAATTTAAATAAAAAATGAAAGATAATCTTTCAAGTTTTCTATGATCAGTTATCAGTTAATTTAATGATAAATCAACTTGCAGCGATTTATAAAAAATTAAATCATGTTTATGTTAAGTAAATCTCCAATTAACAAAAAATTATAATATTCTCATATACATATATGAGATTTTTAATGACTTCAGATATTTATTTTGCATATATAAATATGTATATATATATATATATATATATATATATATATATATATGTATATAGATATAGATATATACGAGAGTCGTTTAATAAGTATGGTAAATTTATTCATTGTTTAATTTAATTAATTAATTTAACTAAATTTTTCAATTTAAGTTTTCTTACTTTTTTACCATTCTTATCAAACAACCCTCGTATATAATTCAAATAACTTTTTAAAAACATTAATGATTCTATTTTTATCATAATATGTAATTAGTAAAAAATTATATTTGAGTATATGTTTTTAAAAAAAATAATTATTTTCAAAATAGAAATACTTCCCAACACTGTCATATTTTAAAAAAGTAATTCAATAATACCACGTTCTGAAGATGATATGATATCTATCAAAATGTATATAAATGAAAAAATGATAAAAAGTAAATATTAAATAATTTTATAAAATCTTATGATTCAAGAAGTAAGTCGTTTATAAAACACACTCGTTTATCAACTGTAAAATATATATTCATCCAAATCTTTAAATATTGTCATGATAAGTGAATAATATTATTTAATTAATATTATCATTATTAAATAAATATATTTTCATTAAAATTATTATATTTTTGATCAAAATACAATTGGAAAACTTTATTTATTTCTTTAGATAAATAAATAAATAATGTTATAAATTTCCAAATATAAAAAAAATATTTTAAATTACAACAAAATTACATTGGATTGTAAGCCCTCATATTTAACAGATGTTCAAATACAAGATTTATAACATATTTCCACGAATTAATCTGCATAAAATGTAAATTTGTGAATCATTTGAAAACTGTGAACATCTGTTATATTTAACATAGACTAAGTTATAATTAAAATGTGAAATTAAAATAAATTTTGTTATTCATTCTTAATCTATTGCAATGAAAATATGTTTAAGTAGACTTGTAATTAAATATATAAATTTAGAATTCACAAAATAATTAAAATATCAAAAAAGAATATTTTTATTTTTAAACGTATGTATAAATATAATTGTTTCTGCAAATAGTAAATCATAACATATGTCATTTTTAAAAAATATTTTATTGAATTAAACAAATAACAATATATACCGAAAAAGTTTAATTTTATATATATATATATATATATATATATATATATATATATATATATATGTGTGTACAATTGAAATTAAAAAATGGGAATGCATAACTATTTTTTAACTTCAAATTAAATTTTAATCTTCAGCAAAAAATATTTTTGTTCAATAATTTGTTTTCAAAAATAAACTAAGTATTTCTAAAACTTTTTAATATACATTTAAATAAAAAAATCAAAGCTAAATAATAAAATTATACGTATGATGATTACTCATGAGAAATAATTATTTTTTCTATAATCTATTATTTTTTTATTATTATTTATTTTTTATCTTCTATCAAAGTCTTTATTGATTTAAACGTTAAAAATTCACTATGATATATTCAGTTTTTTATTGATTAACACACAATCATTATATTTTCTTTGAATCTATTTGTGGATAAAATATACATAGTAATTTGTAGTAACAAAATGTATTTCAAAGAATAATCAATGTACAATTAAATAAAACACGTATGAATGACCCTAAGATCTTAAGATATAAGAAGTTTTTCTATTTCATTTAATTTTAATATTTATAATAAAATAAATCATCTTAATATTAATTCATAGTACAAAGTAATGAATATTCGTATTGAGTTTTAATTACATTAAACTTTGGTGTCATTACTTAGAAGGAAATGTGACAAAAGACTCATTAATTCGATGCAATAGAGAAGCCTTGATAGTTTGCAAAATTTTCACTATTCCCCCTTCTTTGTCTTGACTCTGAGGAAATCT
>CP092090.1:26696067-26713567 GCA_029203775.1 Neoneuromus ignobilis | reverse complement strand
ATATATATATATATATATATATGTGTACATATATATCTATATATCTAAATCTATATCTATATATATATATATATATATATATATATATATATATATATATATATATATATATATATATATATATATATATATATATATATATATATATATATATATATATATATATATATTTATATATATATTTATATATATTTATATATATATATATATATATATATATATATATATATATATATATATATATATTTATTTATATATATATATATATATATACACGTCCAATGACTTTGGAACTAATGGTAAAAATACACGTTTGTTTAGAGGTCAAAATGATATGAACCCTGGTATAAAAATAAAAACAATCCTTTTTCATGGTCGTCAGGAATAAATTTAGTTGGAAAGAAATTTAATACTATTTATTCAGAAATGAATTCAATAACATTACTGCACTTGGCTTTATTGGATTCATTAAGAATGTTTTAAAATTAAATTTATCCTTTTATCAGGAGCGATCTCTTAAGAATAATTTTTGATGGTTAACAAAAAAAAAAAAACATATTTTCATTCTTTTATTTGGTAATAATGCTATTTTTCATCTCTAATTTAATTTGTTTTTTTAATACTAACTCTGGACTATTCAAATATTCTGCATATATATATATATATATATATATATATATATATATATATATATATATATATATATATATCAATGAAACTTGAAAATATAAATTATTTCTTAAGCTTATTTTTAATGTATACAACTTTTTATTGTTAAAGAAAAATATATATTCCAATTTCAAATTTTTTATTGAATTTTGTTTTATATTTCAGTCTTTGTTCATTTATAACAAAAATATGTCTGAAACATACAACATATATGTCTTAAAATGAACAAGAATAGAATTTTATCGAAAACAAATATTTTAACTAGACAAATTCTACTTTATTGTGAACGATTTTCCGTAAAGAAGATAATAACAGTAAGTTGTAATATTACAATTCATTCCAAACACCACTTATTCTGTTAAATGTATTTTATGCATGTTTTTTTTTTAAAAAAATCAGATTTTATTTTGAACTTGTAAATAAAGTAAAACTAATGTCTGTGTGAATATTCACAACTTTTTTTACCTTCAGTGAAGAACGTGATATAAAATTATATAAAAATTATATATTAAGCATAACATTACTATAAAAAATATATACATACACACATACATATATGTATATATATATATATATATATATATATATATATATATATATATATATACATGTAATGAATTATATATAGAATGTTTAATCAAATAATTATAATAAATATATAAAAAAAAATATTTTTTCAGTTGAACTATAATGTTTACATTTTATCCATACACCGTATTCGTTCTAAAAATATATTTTTAATATTAGAAATATGATTTTTGTTTATAAATGTGGTTTATAAGATTTAATATTTAATTTTTTGATGTTTTGAAAGATCTCAGTTATAAAAAATAATTGTATTTTAAAACGAATTACAAGAAAATATTTTTTATTTATATAATATATTTATTATTAAGTATTTATTGAACTTTTTAAATTTTTTACAGCTGGAAACAATGACGTTAACAATTTGAACAGTAAATTCATACACATCTGAAATTTCATCTTGAATAATAAATTCGTATGAATAAATAATAAAGTGCAAAGTGACGCTTACACATACTATGGATAATTAGTGAAATTTCATCCCTATTTAAATGCAATAAAATCGTTTTTATAGCTGTTTTGAAGATATGCATAAACATAACACTCTGTCTTTTTCAATACCATACGGACGTGTTCGGACGTCGCGTGTTCTCGTACGTTATTTAAAATTATTTCTGAGAATTTTACGAAGGTTGTGCTTTACTAGTTAATATTAAACGCAGGCATTTAAGTATTATTATAATGTGTGTGCTGTATGAGCCGGAGTTCTCGGTTAGAATACAGTTTTGACATTTTTTATGGTCGTACATTCATGTGGGAAAATGCAAATAGTCAGATTTTAGTTTAGTATGAACAACTGATTTTTTATCTTCGACAAATTCATATTCATATAATGTAATAATACAATTTTATTTAGAAAAAAATGTTATTAAAAAACAAACTCATGTTCAGTTCTTATGATTGACATAAATTATATCTTGTCAATATATAATTAAATTAAATTTCTAATTAAACTTTACTTACATACACAGCTAAAAATAAGTTTTCATTGCAACATTTTTCCTAATCTAACAAATTGTTTATAATTCTGTTAAATTGCACTTCTAATGTGTTTAAATAAATGGTTGAATTATGCATTTACATATACAAGGGTCGTTTGATAAGTATAGTAAAAAAGTAAGAAAAACTAAATTGAAAAATTTAATTAATTAAATTAAACTATAAACAAATTTACCATACTTATCAAACGACCCTCGTATAATAAATATTGAAGAATGTATATAACTGACTTTTAATATATATATATTTTTTAATTTATGTGATATATAATATGAAACAAATATGTTTATTGTGATTTTAAATTACCAGTTTTTCTCAAAAAAATGTTTTTGATTAAAACAAAACCTTTTGCAGTTAATAAAATTGAAATATACTTAGACTTTTTCAATTATTTAAAAAAAAAATTCTTTTATTTACTAATATCTTAATAAATAACGAAAAAATCAAATTAAAATGATTTTATGATAATATTTTTCGATTAAAACGTGAATTAATTTGGTGATATTAAATTATATTTACAGAAAAATAAACAATTCTAAAAGGTAAGATTTGAAAATCGAAATTTTTACTTTATTTTAAATCCGGATCTGTTACAGACGCATATATATATATATATATATGCTTGAAAATATATTTACAATAAAACATTTATTTCGTATTCTAAATCTTTTGTACATACGCAGAAAAATTTTAAAACGGTATACTTTATTACGTTTCGTAGAAATAATCATTAAATATATTTAATAATAAATTATTTTATACGCTTTAATTTGAAGCAATGTCGTATGAAGGCTACGCGTGAGTAAAAAAATCTATCCTTTAGAAATCCTTACCATTTATTATTATTCATTTTATGCTTAGAACATATTCGCTTTGAATAATACTCAAGTGATATTATGTCCTTAATTATTTTATTGAAAATGTATAATTCTATTTGAAGTCTACGGTTTAATTACAATAAATATGGTGTCGCATTTATAAATAGAAATGTTTTTAATCAGACATATACTAAAGGTAAAGATGTATAGACATTCGTTCAGGTTTCATGCAAGTAATATGTTTTATTATACTTTTTTATTCTACAATATATAAAATACCATATAATGTATATTATATGTTTTCTGACATTAGTTTTAGTTTTTGTACTTAATATGAATTCATTTACAGACATTACAGTATTTTCTACACATAAAGACCATTATTTTGTTATTTTATAAAGTATTATTCTTAATGTATTTGAAATTTTAAACAGAAAATGCTTTAATTACATGCCAAAAAAGGAAAACTACAATAAGTTAATAACTTCTTAATTTTTAACTTCTCAAAATAAAACAGGTGTATTATATATTGTATATAATAAAAATGTTTGTATTACGATTCAAATAGATATTAACAAATAACAATTTCTTTTAGATAACTGATTTGATTTATTTTGAAACTATGGTAAATTCACTTTTACACAAATAAATTATTACCCTCAACGAAAAGTGTTTAATAATCACTCACTGTTCACTTTGTTGTTTATAACATTATAACAATAATAGGCTAATGCGCATTTCGATGGCGATGCTATCATCATCACAGCCATTTATTATAAAATTTATCTAGGAAAATTTATAATATCTTGTGGTACTGGAGGTGATAATTCATTTTTGTATAACTGATTTTTCTATATATTCATTGCAAACTTTAATAACGATAAAACTTACATTATTTAAATTAGAATCAATATTTTTATTATAAATATGAATAAAATATTTGACATATTTACATTTTATAATTTGAGTTTAAATACTCTATAATTTAAATTAGTGAAATACTTTTTAATGGAAATAAGTTTTTAACTTCTGAATTAAATTTAAAATGTGTTATAGTAATAATAATTAAAAAACAGTATATATTTAGAAAATGTATTTTCGTTGTGTTTAGTTTTAAATCGATGATAATTTTTATTTAAAAAAATATTTATAATTTCTAAATGTGATTTTCTTTAAATTATAAACATTTCAATGTAAATAAATGTAACATTATTCTACAAATTTTTTTTAATTTCAATTTAAATAACACACACACCTGTCCCTCAATTTACGCGGGACTTTTTTTACGCGGTATTGATTTACGGCGGCACTTTTTATATACGCGGTCAGATAGATTACATTTTATATAATTTTTCATGAAATTTATTATATATCAGAGTGACGCAAATTCTTACTTGAACGTATAAAAATACGATATAAATATATAAAAGGTTGATTTTTTTGAATTACAGTAGCTTTTGTTTTCTAAAACGTCATTATTTTTTTATTAAGCTATGTGAAAAAATAGGTGTTTCTACAACTTTACTAATTTTTATTTCCAATATTTTTTCTATTTTACTGACAGTCTCTATTTACGCGATTTTCATTCGCGTAAAACAAATCCACGTGGAACGGATACTCCGCGTCAATTAAGGGATGGGTGTATAATATATATATGAAAATAAACTTTGAATAAAAAAAAAATCTCACCAACTCGCCTGGTCAGTGGTGAGTACGATCAAGTTCTAGTTATATTCGATGAGATTTTCGCACAGAAATGGGCTAATAAAAGTTAATAATGTAAAAATGTATATATATATATATATATATATATATATATATATATATATATATACGTACATATATACAAGGATCAAAATTTAAATGAACGAAAATAATAATTTCTTATGATACAAACTTACACAATGGTTATTAAAAAAATATAAAAGTTAAAATTATTGACTAATATTCCTTCCTTTATATATTCGTACAAATATACATATAAAAATTATATATATATTCCGATTAAAATTAAAATTTATAGTGTATAAAACACTAGAATTATTTTTTTTTATAAATATGAATGGAAATATTTTACATATTTTCATTTTAACTAAAATAAAAATATGTATGACGTGTAATATATATATATATATATATATATATATATATATATATATATATATGTATATATACATATACATGTATGTATAATTAAATTAACATTTTTAGTAATTTCCACGTTATGAGATTTAATAAAAATTACTGACTACCGTAATTATCAAAGATTTAAGCAAAACAAGCAAAAACTGATTATTTAGTGTCTGAATACACGAAAGGGGAATGAGTTGATTCCACGTATAAGAAGAACAATGAGCTAAATTAAATATTAAAAAAAAAATCATAGCACAAAATTTATGTGTGTTTGTATTGTATACGTGGCAAGCTTTAGAGGTGAACCGCTGTAATAAGAATCATTTATTCGATTTCTGTGTTGTAATTAGAAGCTAAGTAGCACATATTTAGATGCGCGCCGAACGAAATCTCGTGACTGAATTTAGAAGTCAAATGAGGAGTATGATGTTAAACATAATTGTTTCTTAATTTGAAAAAGATAATTAATGTGATTAATTAAATGTTTGTTTACAAAGCGCACGCAAAGTAATTTTGTGAAAAGCCGGACCGTGATAATAAATCAAATAAAAATAAACACGGCGGTCATATATTTTCGGGGCGCTGCTTAGCCTAGCATGCATATGCTACGTTAATCATAAATACAAATGCGAGTGGATTTCGTACGCCGTCGAAATAATAGTCGTCATTCCGGTCGTAACACTGTCGACTGCAATAGGATATTAACGATGCTAAATGTACTCGAAAGTTCTACGTTGTAAATAATATTTTAACTAACAAAAATCACGATATTTCATATAAATATCACAGAATATCGTCTCGTCGCTACCATCTCACGTTCATGATTAATGAACTCGATGGACAATTGTCGAATAATAACATCTCTTAATCATCAATGGAATGGAATCTCAGTGAAATAGTGACAATGGACAATTAATTGAGTTCACTGAAGTATTAAAAAACATAAGTCTCGACAGTTAATTAAATTCGAATATTAATACAATTTATGTTTTTTTTTCTAATGTTGAAATACACCTTTCATTATTTGACAATAATATGTAACTCTTAAATATGTATATTATTTATGTGAAATATAAAAATCGATAATCGTTTCCAAATCTTTTACTTAAATAATATAATTTATAACAGTCTTAAATTAACAACTGAATAGGAAATATAAAAAAAACTATATAAAATTTAATTCCCCCACAAAGAAAATATTTGCGAAAAAATAAATAAATAAACAAATAACAAAAGTAAAACAACAAAATACTTTCTCTTTTTACGAAATTTAACAATTATATTACAAAAATTATTATAATCTCTAAATTTCAAAATAAATTTTATCATGTTTTTAAATTGAAAAATCATATAATTGAAAATTAGTTATATATATATATATATATATATATATATATATATATATATATATATATATATATATAATTAGGAGACTCCACTCGACATGCAGAAGTATAAAAAAGCGCATGTTAGAAATAATACTCTAGAGAAAGAAAAAAAAGTGGATTCCAAAAAAAAAAAATAGTTACTGACTTTATCACAAAAATAAAATAGAAATGAACCAGTTATGTAGCAACAAGAAAAGACCACCAATGAACAATAGAAATTATTGATTGAAAATTTAGTAATGTTCATAGATAAAATAGAGACATGAGAATATTTGTCGATGTGGAATAGAAGAGAGAGGCACTGAATTACTAGAAGTGGAAAGTTTTAAAAGAGGTTTTTTATTAAGCACTAGGTAAACTTATACTTAAAAAACACCATAAGATAGCAGTAAATAGAAAATGGTCCATGATAATGAAAATGATTATATATATATATATTTATATATATATATATATATATATATATATATATGTGTATTTTTTTAAAAATGACAGAACTATAAATTGAATTCCTATTGAAAGTTCTATCTAACCTAAATATATATATATATATATATATATATATATATATATATATATATATATATATATAATGAAAAATGATTAACAGATGATTAAATAATTATGATAATGATTTTTATTCTTTTTGATAACCAAACTAAAAATTTCATTATTTGAAATAAGAAAATATATATTATATACGGTATAATGATATAATTTTATCAAAATGTTTCTTTGATGTATATTATTAAGTTTAACATCGAAAATATGATTATATATATATATATATATATATATATTTGAATTATAGATTTAAAGTTAAATATCTTTACCTGTATATGACGCAAACCATCTAAATTAAGTTGTATTCTCGAGTACAAGTTTCATTGATACTAAGACTGAACCTGTAGAATTACAGAAAACCATAAACGATGATGTGTATATTAGATTATACTACATAAAATTACTGATTTTATGGAAAGATTTAAAACGCTGTATTATCAATAAAATAAATTTAATTAAATTATACTTCATTGACTATTGTTCATTTCATAGAGAAGAAAAATAAACTCTTTTATTAAATTATAGAAAGTGAAATTTCACTTATCATTGATAAAAATTAGTTTACAATTATTTTAAAAAAAGAACCAATAAAATATGTATCATTAACGTTAATTGTTTGTAAAAAAAATATAATTATCCTAAAATATATATAATTGTTTATAAAATTCCATATTTTTTAAAAATTCTAATGAAAATCAAATTAAAATCAAAATATTTTTTTACAAATTCCAAACAATGATAATTTGATTAATAAATTTCATAATACAATTATATTTATTTTATTGCAGCACTTTTTTAATATAAGAGATTGTTGCATATTAATTATTTATTAATTAATTTTCTATACCTAATCCTAATTATTAGCTAATACCTTGCAGTATTTAAAAAAAATACTTCTTTTAAAATTATATGCTGTGATTTTGATATAAGTTTAGAAGCTTTATAAACAAATCAATTTTATTTCATATATATTTTTTTATTATTACCAAAAATATTTCTCTTCGTAGGTAATTTAATGTTAATACATATCAAATATCAATATCAAAAAGTATCTGGTAATTTCTACAATACTCAATTTTCAAACTCATTTAAAGTTTCTGATTATAGTAAAATATTAAAAAAATACCAATACAGAATATTTGAAATATATTATAAAAGCTTGAATTGAAAATTATATTTTACTATATTATTTTATTTATTTATCAAATTAAATCCTTTTAACATTCATATTTTTATAATCTTTTTAACATCCACAAGGATTGATATGAGGGGCATTTGATAAGTATGGTAAAAAAAAAGAAAAACTAAATTGAACAAATTAATTAAATTAATTAATTAATTTAATTAAACAATATATAAATTTACCATACTTATCAAACGACCATCGTATTTCAATAAATCATTAATTCCTCAATTGGATATCAAATTGATATTTTTATTAAGCACGTTGCTTGAACTTTTATGAATAAAACTTTTAATTAAGTAAATGGCATATTTTGTGTAATAATATAGAAGGAGTATAAAAAATTATCGTTATGTTACTGAAAATTTTTATAAAAAACTGTATCTTATTTTTTTAAAAAAGAAATATACAATTTACTATATTTATTATATCAAAATAAAAACTACACTTTAAATGAGCATAAGCTACAAATTCTACATAGTATGAGGTAATAAATATATATATATATATATATATATATATATATATATATATATATATATATATATTATATTATAATTTAATTATAATTAATAAATAAATTTTAAAATAAAAGCTCCACAAAAGTCAATTTATTTTAAATATTTCTATTTGTTTTTCTATACTACATATACATAAAATTATTTGTAAATGCAAACAGAAGAATGTAAAAATGATAAATGTATTTAAGTAACAGCAATATTTCAAAGTACTTTAAGTAAAACATTTAATATTTTTGTATATTAATATTAATCAATTATTTGCAAATAATATTTGTAAGGTTGTAAATACTTAATGTTTTGTAAATATATTATATATTACAATATATTTCCTATATTTATTTATATGTTTTTTATTATGTAACTGAAGCACAATTAAAAAGAAAATGCATATTGTTATTTCTTGAAACAACGAAATTTCAAATAATTTATTACTAAATCAGCTTTCTAACTTTAAACATTCCATGGTATTATACGGACAAAAATTGCACTTAACACGCGAACGTATGGAAAATTAAAGTACTTAAATGATTTTAATAATTCGTAATAAATTTTCGACCCAGAAATGACTGAGTAATATTATTCATTATGTAATGTATATATATATATATATATATATATATACATATGTTTGTATAAAAGAATTTTACTAGAAAATTAATAACATATTCGAATTTTTAATTTAATAAAAATAAATATCAAAAAATCTATCTTACTTCAGACGATTTCTATTCCTCAATGATAGATCTTATTATATTTTTTAATAAATTACTTGAACATCACGCCTTTAAGAAAACCTTTTTATTTTGAATATACAAAGATCCATTTATAATCTGAACTTTGAATAATTTATCATATTGAAAACTAATTTTGTTCAACGTTTCTTCGATAACTGACGTCTGTTAATTATCTGACACCTTATGAAATAAATTGTGTTATTTTGTATTTCTCTTAATCAGTTATATGTTTATAAATGTATTTTATTTTATTTTCTGAAAAACACTTTCAGTATTATACTTATAAATAAATTCTCATAAGTTCAGTTAATTTCAATATTGATTAATTATATTGATGTATATTTGTGTCAACATTTATATGTTAGTAGTTTATGAAATATCCGACGGTTAAGTTTGTCTCCAATTTCTGTATATTTTTTTTTATTAATATCATTTGAAAATACGAGAAAAATCAACAAACAATTAGTTAGTTCTAAAAAATATTATTAAAAATTATCACTTAAAGATAGAAATTAATTTAAATCACTTATTAAATGTTTAATCATTTACCAATAAAAAAAATAAAACATTAATGCCATATAAACTTTAAAACATATTTATAAACTTATTAACTTATCTTTTAAACTGATTTAATTACTAATTTCAAATATTGCACATATTATCAATAACACTAATTGATTCAAAAATAAAATAGTAAAAAAAATAAAAAAATAGTAAAAACTTCAAAACATGAGTATAAATTAATAATGCTCAATGTAATTTTTAAATTTTTGAGATGAAATAAATATAATTTTTTATGAAACCATTATTTTTAGAAATAAATTACTTAAATAATATATTTACTATAAAAAACACAAATTATATTTAAAGAGATTTTTTTAATTAATAAACCAATTTTTAAATGTAAAAAATATTGTTGTAGATTCCACCATTTCTAATAAAATAAGTACGCATACAAACTTCTATATACACATGTATACATATGTTTATATATATATATATATATATATATATATATATATATATATATATATTCAATTATGTGTGTATAAGAGTGTGAATTTATCAATTATTATTAACTTTATTAATTAAGCTTAATTCGTGGATTAAAACTCCTTTGATTATACAAGTCGATTAATATTGAAGTTTAGTTTTCTCATTTAGTTATATTTACAATTTACACATACATACACACACACACACACACACACACACACACATATATATATATATATATATATAATATTAGCATCAACTTTTTTTCATTCAATACTAAATAAAAGATTCTCCAAAATTTTCCACTTCCAATGATCTTTTTCCTTTTTTCCAACAATTTCTTTGTCCTTCATTCCATACCGATAATTTTTTCATGTCTCTATTCCATATATCTATGGACCTCTTTCTAATTTTTTTTATATTTCTGGTTTCACTATCAATAATTTCAGTTGGACATTAATTATATTTCTTTCTGTATATGACTGTCATATTTCCATTTTAAACTTTATTTTAAGATTCGTAAATTATTCTTCATTTCAAATCTAATATTTTCTTATCTTTTTATGTTGTACGTAACATGCAACTTTCCGTGTTTCTTTAAATTTTCTAGAATAATTAAATTATTCTGCCATTTAGAACTCACGTTAGACAATTATAAATGAAGAAAGATGGAATGCTTTGATCCAATATTTTTTTGAACGTGGGGTATTCGATTTTATAATATAATTCATGTATAAATATATATATATATATATATATATATATATGTATATATATATATACATATATATATATATATACATATATATATAGAGAGAGAGAGAGAGAGAGGGAGGGAGGGAGACACAGAGAGAGAAAGAGACATATTATTTTAAAAATTCATTATCAGAATTTTGTATCTATTAATCTTGTTTCTTCAGATAATGTTACATTAATAAATTGACTATTGTTACTCTGTTATTTTTTAAAAATTAATAAGTACAATAATTAGGAATTAATATAACCGGAATTAAAAATATTGAATAGAAGAAAAAACATTAAAAAATGCCTCTGATGTTGTGTTAAGTGTATGTATGTATTTGTGATCATCATCATCAGCCTCTTTTTGTCCACTACTAGATGAAGACCTTTTCTAAAATTTTCTACTTCTATTGATTCAATGCCTTTCTTTCTGGGCCTTCTCATATATCAAAATTCATTATATATATATATAAATTAATAAAGTAATAAATTATTTTTATAGTAATTTTAAATATAAAATATTACTTTAACAAAATATTTCTTTAAGAATACAAATTACTTATAAAATATATTTATCCAAAAAAGGAAAAAGTTTATTTTTTATCTTTTTTATATATTATAACTGCTTTGTCAAAGAAAAATTTCTATGAAAAAATATTTTTACTTTCAATATTTAACGTAATCCCTCTATATTTACTTTTAAATTAAAACTTTAAATGTGTTACAATACGTATATAGACCGATATTAAACCTTTTTTATATACATTATACAAAAGCTTTTATACTACTTCGATGAAATATTCTAAAAGAATATTTTATGGTGATCATAGCAGGTATCATAAATAACAATTTAAAAAATGTAAGGTAAGGTCTTAGGTTACATGCCTCAATAAACTGCAGAATACCTGCATCACTTCTAAAAAAAAAAATGCCAAATCATTTAAATCTCGGTAGCAAGTTGTATTTTTTATAATATTTGTATACAATACATTATATATATATCTATATATATACATTATATATATATATATAATGATTTATTAAAAAATAAAATAATATGTAGTACAAAATACTAAAATAAATTCTTTTAACAGTTTGAATATGTAAAAATAAACGTATTACACATAGAAAAAAATGTAGTTATAATTAAGGTAGTAAATATTAAGGACATGAATATATTGATATAAATTAAAGAATAAAAACACGAATTTCTTGCAAGCGCTACACATTAAACGCAACATTTAAATTGTACCATTATCTGTGAGTCACTAACCCAATAATAAGAGCAATCGTTTAGAAAGACCAGTGTCACAGAATGACACCAACTCACTCTCAAGACACTACAAGTGTGTGTCGGCGACATGAAAGGAGCACAACATTAGGATGTGTTAGTTAAGGTTAATTCCGACATGCTAATTCTTAATATTTTGCTAATTTACATCCATCTAGAACGTATCATTCAGTGTTGTTCGGCGCCGACGTCTTTGTGAAAAAACTCAAGCTTTATTGTTTATGTCACACGATGCCCTTGACTTAAATATAAATGTCATTAAGTATGAATTATTTAATCCAGATGACTGTTAATGATTGTTTTACATTGATGAAGCACGAATCGTGGTGTTTGGTCGGTCAATGTATGTAATAAAATCACGTGCCATCGCTAGTACATATTTATGAAATTTTCTATAGGTTTTCGTTTTTTCTACACGAACATTTTATTTTGAAATCGTTACTGTATAAATATATATATATATATATATATATATATATATATATATATATATATATAAATCCATTTACATTTTATTACTGTATATAATTACTTATTTATTAAAATATATAACAGTATTTTTAAGTTTAAACAATTATTTAATTGAAATTTTAAAAATAATTCTTTTACAAAATTATCCTATTATCTACTTATACTTCGTTATAAAAAAAATATTTAAAATCTCAAAAATCATAGATAAATTATTCTAAATATTTATAATTTATTTTTCATATTTCAAATTTAAACTGCAAACACTGCTACAATAATCAATTCCAAATAAAATTAGGTGAAATTTTTAATTACCACAAATGCAATATATAAATAAAATAATTAAGAAGTAATTGTCAAAAATCAAATATTAATTAAAGTAAGTGTTATTTAAAATAATATTCACAATTTAGTTCGGCGATGTGGATAAATTATTTGATTGATTTTGGCTCTGAACTCAACAAAACAATTTTTTCAATTTGGTCCATTTATACATATTTTGACAACAATTTTATTATCTTTAAATATAATGAAAAAAATAATAATTAATATTTTGTAATGTGTAATGATTTAATAATAAAAAAAATAATTTTATTTTATTAAATAACTCTTATTTATTTTATAAAAAAATTTTTTTGATTGAAATATTCTTGACTAATTTCTTATTAAATATGAATCAACTAATTATTTTTAAAGATATTTTTCTTAATAATATTATAAAAAATTCATATGTAATGTAAAATTGAAAATAATCAATAATTTTATTGAAGCTTTTGTAAATTTAATATTTATTAATACACGAATTATAAACACACTTTTTGTACTTTATAATAGTTGAAAAAGCTAATTTTACTAAATAACAACATAATTTATTTTTAATAATTTTTCACTATTTTAATTTATTATTAAACTTTAAATCTGGATATTTCATTCTTAAATCAAATTATTTAACCAATATTTTTAAAAAAATAGCTCTAAGTTACAATTCTATTCGAATTATTGAAAAGCATTCTAAATAATATTTTAATTATTATATATTTCTTCTTTAAATAGCATATTTTTATAAAAATTAATATTTTATTATATCATCAATGTTTTTTGATTGATATTAAAACAAACTCTATTGTTCAAATAATTCTAATATTTTTATTTTTCAAAATTCTTCACACTAATACTTTTCAGGAACGCATATCGTTTAATAAGAGTTGCTCTAATTAGAATTACTTTTATAATTGATGACAAGTACTTTAATTAAAAAGCCATATGTCAAGAGCGCAGTTAAGCTTCGACTGTACAATGAGTGTCAAGTATGACATTTGTCTTAATTTATTTAAACAGTCTACGCAGATCGGTTTTACTAATTAGAACAGTTTTAACTTTACTACAAGATTAACAAAACTATAACAATTATAAAATACAAATGGACAGCGATTTGCCGCTTTTTAAATCGTTTCGTAGAATTGGAAATTTATAAATCGTGCAATAAACAAAAATCAATTTGTAGATTAATAAATTATTGTAGATCAATTTGTAGATTATTGTAATTAATTGATTAGTTTGTAGATTAAACAATAAAAAATATTGAAATTGTAAAAGTTACAATAAATACTTAGATTTGATGAATTCTTAACAAATTATTCAAATTTTAAATAATATTACATATAATATAAATAAAAAAAATATTCTAAATAATGTAAATAAAAATAATAAAAATTATTAAATAAAACGTACAATGTTTATCTATGTATAAATCTGATCGTTTTTCTGTCCTTTTTTGTACATTGATTATGTTGAAATTCAGCTTGCATGCTAGAAAAAGTTCACGTATGATGAAATAAGAATACTTTGTATCATAAATTTCAAACAATTTATCATTATTGTTGCGTCCTAACATTTATTATTGTATTTAAAATATTAATATATTAAAAATGTATTGAGTAAATATGTTTAAATGATTGCGATTAGTCCTACTTTTGTAAATTATTGCTTTTACTTTTTATATAAGTTCATGGAATATTTAACTCTAATACACATTTAAAATTTATATTTCGTCTGTAGTAATTTTTGTATATTAAAATCAATAATTTTAAATTTTTCACAGACTGTCTAAAAGATATTCATAAAATTCTTTGATATTTGAAATAATTTTAATTCAAAAAGATCAAATAAAAATTATTATCGTTTATAAAAATAATTTAGATTTTATATATTTATTTTAATAAATCAAATAGTTTGCTATGCTATTAAACCAAAAATAGAATTAAAAAAAATAGAAATTCTAGAAAATGCATATTAAAAAGAATTAGTTAAATTGAAATATCAAACAATTATTATTGAATAGTATAAATAAAAACAGATATATTGTAAAATGATGTTTCTTGTAACCAAATTAAAAGAACATGCGGAAAACGACTTAAGTCATTTTAAATTTAAAAGCTAATTTCAACAAAAATTAATCAGTCAATCTAACATAATAATATTTTGTAATAATAATAATATACCTGCTCTGAATTCCAATTAATATAGCAGGAGTTTCAATTTTGGAACAATAATTTATTAATTATATTTTAATTTGATTTTTAAAAATTTTAAATGAGGAGACAATTTAAAGAGCATATCAAACACGAATACTTCTATGAGAAATTAAACTTGTTCAGACATTCACACAAATGAATTATCACCCCCAATATCACAATATTTTAGAAAGTGTTTAATAATTAATTATTGTTTATTTTGTTTGTTTATAACAACAATAAGCTAATTCGCATTTCGATGACAATGCCATCATCGTCAGAGTTCACATTATAAAATCTAGACGTTATAAAATATCTCAAACTTGTTTATTTTGTAATTTCATAATGTAATTTTTAATACATGATCATTTTTGTCATATAAAAAAAATAATTAAAATCTTTCCAGGCTGAATACCATATAAAATCTTTAAACATGCCAAATAAAATCGTAATCCATCATCTACCTTTCAATTTTTTTACATAAGCTATTCTATTTTTCTACTATATCTCTCCATCCTGAAATATCTATTTACCACGAAAATAGACATAACTAAATAGTTTTTCAAGCAGTATGTTTCAATAAAATGGATAGCAGAAAAAATCAATGACTGGATTTTATTAGAAATAGTATTAATAGAAAGTACTTTTATTTGATCAAAATTTGTTTCTTAAAAGTAATTAAACTGATAAATTAATTTACCTGAAATTTATGTTTCTTTCCTGGTAATTAAAAATAAAATCGTAAGTACGAGACACCTTTAAAAAACTTTCTTTCAATGTATAACCTTTTCATTAAAATTACAAAAAAATATGTAAATATTGGAAATGTGTGTAAGTATATTATATATATATATATATATATATATATATATATATATATATATATACATACACACACACATATATATAAATATATATATATATATATATATATATATATATGCATATATGCAAAAAAATCTACCATTGATATTTAGATTGATGAAAATTTCTATTTTTATTTATTTATCAATATTAGTAAATCTAAATTAAAACTAACCTATAAAATATCGCTGTTGAATAAAAACATATTAAAATTTATTTAAAAATATATGAAAAAAATACATATTAACCACTGAATACCATTTTTGTTTATTTAACGTAAAACTGACAGATTTTTTTGTTAAACTTATGTCGTAAATAACTATTACAGTTCATGCCGTGATTTATTTCGGACATTTAAAATTAATAACTTCAATCTGAAAGATAACTAGAATTTTTGGCGATCACGTGAAATGAAGTCGACTAATTTGAAAGAGTTTTAAAGAAAAATCCACCACAATAGATTGTATAGCTTGTAAAAAGGTTAAATATTAATCAAAGAATTTTGAATCGATGATTGCATAAAATAGAAAAATTCCAAACGAAGTAATACTTGTTTTTCATTGATTAATTGGCACATATAAAAGAGGTTTTTACCAAATAGCAACCAGGGATGAAAAATGAATACATTTCATTAATTTCAAACGAAAAAATCGTGAGTAAGCCATAGTAAATTATTTATTTCAACACTACAAAAAATATTTATAGACACTATATTCTCTTATTTATTTCGTAAAGTGGTATACATAGAGATAATAATTATAAAATGTTGCAGGTAGATTAGACAATAATCGAAGACTAAAAGTTGAGGAGACAAAATTAATAATAATAACTGATTCAAAAACTGATACATTATGCAAAAAAACGAAACAAAACTCCTTCATCCTTAATATAATAATTCAACACTGCCTGTTGCATTGCTGACTCATGGAACTCTAACAGAACTACAATGGGAAATCTTACCCTACTAATGTACACTTAGGATATTGCTTCATCTAACTTCCACTTGTTTCATTTAATGCAGCATGTACTTTTT